>JAQMCW010000001.1:5336102-5346872 GCA_030068335.1 Chrysichthys cranchii
TATATATTAAAGAAGAACTTTTCGAGAAGACTAAATGGTTAGATTGTTTTGGGACGTGATGCAATTTATTCGTCAATATCTTTGATCAGAACATTGGTTTATATCATAGCCCTGGGGGAACTATGCCTTCAGAGGGGATGTCCTGTTTTAAGAAAATCTTTATCGAGCTTTTGAGCACAGAATAGGCTGGAAATGCTGTGACGATCAGTGAAACCATCAAAGCAAGTACTAGTCCTTACTTTTTAGTTAATTAATTGGAGCTGGCAGCAGTCTGGCTTTCCAGCAGCACTAAGAATAGCCTGATCCTGGATCAGGTCCAAGACAATCAGCATTACATTATTGCTCAGAAATACAAAGACTAAACAATTAATTAGATAAAGAATTACAAGACGGAGTTGAAAATAACGCACAGGATGTTTCTCTTGTCCTAAAACATCTCTCTAGCTCATATTGTATTCAATCCTGCGTGAACAGGATTACATGACGTGAAGAACTAATGACTGAATATTATGGGCCATATCCTCATACTTAGAACCCAAAGAAGAAATCATTTCCAGCATGTTACGGTAAATAGGTAACAAAAATGAATTGTAGCAGTATACTGTATGTATATTATGGGGTGGCACTGTGGCTAAGTTGTTAGCACTGTCGCCTCACAGCAAGAAGGTCCTGGGTTCGAGGCACAGGTGCCTTTCTGTGTGGAGTTTGCATGTTCTCCCCGGGTCCGTGTGGGTTTCCTCTGGGTACTCCGGTTTCCTCCTACAGTCCAAAGACGTGCAACATTAGGTGTATTTGCTGCTTTAAATTGCCCACAGGTGTGAATGTGCCATGTGTGCTGCCGAGAAGTCCTGGCCAGTGCTCGGTATAAATTACGGTCATGGAATGTTGGGTGCATCTCCTGGCAAGCTATTGCCGCCCTATGGCTGGCAGACAGTGTAGATGATGATGATGTATATTATGAAGAGGCAGAAAATAAAATATTGTGTAGAGTTTAAAGTATTGAATTTATATCATGGAAAGTATAGTTAAAAAAAATTCAACCTTTTGTAAGTTCAAAACGGTTACATTTATTATACGTCATACTTTATATACCACCTTCCGGATAAGCGGGAGAAGACGAGACGAGACGAGACGAGACTTTATATACTTCAGGCTTCTCTGAAGGAATTGTCATGAAACGTTAGCATCCGACACGGGCTGTCGTTCCATCAAAAATTGTACCAGCTGCCATGACAATTGCTAAGGTCATGGATTTCCTCTGTGCATTGCAGTTTCCATGGTAACCTGTGCCATATGCTTATGTTTTGGTCTTTATTTTGGTCCTGTCTCAGCCCCTGATGTTTCATTTGTTTGTTATGTGACTGTGTACGCCTGTTTTTTGTTCCTTATTGATTAAGTCCTGTTTTCATTGCACCTTGCTTGTTTTGCCCGTTCCTTATTTAAATTAATTGCTGGATATCGATTACATTTTTTTCACAGTTATTTTTATTGTGAAACGTACTTGCCTGCATGTAACATAAAAAAACCCCAAAAACTTAAATATTAAAAATAAATGACCGCGTGTATTCTGAGTCCTGCTACGGAGAATGATTAACCCTTTACAGAGCACTAATTGTAATACTTGGAAATTCTAAATTTCTACCTTTTTTCATTTTCGAGGGTTATTGGAGGATACGAAAAGACTTTAAATTACAAGGATTTTGTCATTTTTATGTTGAAAATCAAGGTCAGTAGAGTTAGAATACATGGAGAATATATAAAATTTAGTATAGGAGAAATCCATGTGGTCCTACGATCTCATATAGAGTCATGCGGCGGGGTGGGGGGTCATTTTGGCCGTCCGCTGAAGTTCCCACGCATGTTTCTCCATCTGATAAAGGTTTATTGGTTAGGCCTAAATAAAAGATACAAGCAAACCCTAGCTTACGTCCTGCCTCAGTGGCCTGCGTGTTACAAACAATAATGGCCACGTGACACTATTATACTCACACAGCATACAACACCTTTTTTTAAGGATTTTTTCTTTTTCTTTTTTTTCTTTTTTTTTTTTTTTTACATGATCCATGAATCCATGTTAACTGAACATTTTAGTTTTAATGAGGAAGTATCCTATGGGTGGTAGACTAAATAATAAAGAGAAAGTAAATTGCTTCGAGCAAAAATGCCCAGGATTGTTCAGGCTGACATGCAGTATGTAGTCCTTCTTCAATGAATTTGACATTAAGAAAGTATTAAAGAGAGAGCAATCGAAAATGTGATTAAAGACATCAGACTTCCATTAATCCCTGTCCTTGCATTTGAAGCAAATGTCATTCCTCATAAAGTTATCATGCTATCAACAATTAGCATGTTCTCCATTCCAGGAGGATTCAATTAAAATCCTTATGATCCATGTGACATACTCAGATATAAGCTTATTCGTTGCCACTTTTCCACGTCCGGCTCATGGTATCTCTACATTTAAAATATCAGATTAAAGCAGTACTGGGAGGCATGAGCTGAATCCTGAGCTCCATCAAGGGAGCTATTAGGTTAGTAAATCGTGGCTAGGCTTCTAATGGAAATGCAGGCGTAATCCCTCAAGGGTGCACCTCAAGGCAGGTGCTGAAAGGTGAAACAGGACACAGCAGCAGCACAGCTGCTTGTAATTGTGAAAAATGTTCGACTTCTCCCTGAACTGAATTCCACCCGTATGTTTTAAAGCTGTAATTGCTGGGAAAGAGGACGCGCTTTATGAGGAAGTTTACTTGTCTAATGAAGGTGAGAAGAAGCTGACTCATCTGCGGGTTTATTTTGCCGGTGACTGAATGTAGGTCGTCGAGGGGGAAATAACAAAGCAAAATAAATAAATAAATAAATAAATAAATAAATAAAAATAGCCGAAGAATTGAAACATGCCCATGGTGTAAGCAGCTGAGGCAAAGAAAAAGAAGAATGAGGGCAGGGTTGGAAAAGAAAGAGGAAAAAATAGAAGAATAATTTATGGTAGATAGCAGGCAGATCGCTCTCTGGATAGCACCGTATAGCGCCACTTTTGAAAATCCCCTATTTAATGTTTGCATTCTCTCTGCCATCCAAAACAATTAAGACAGATTTGTCCATCAGAGCCAAGAATAAGCCATCCTCGGTGGCAGCAGATGGGAAGCGTGGGAGCCACACTAATATTCTAACTGAAAGGTTAGACGAGGGCCTTGTTTCACACCGATCCATTTATTGGTTGCATTAATCTGTTCCGCTCTCAGATGCCAGCAGATCAAGCTAGCACAGCCTTGAGAATTAAGCCAGCTTAGAATCAATACGTCCCCAAGGAGAAACTTCTCAATCGCAATAAATCATCTGCTATATGCTATAATAGGCTCCACTGAGGTTTTTGCTTTGGGCTTACAGACATTTTGCACCACACAATCCCGATGATCAGCAGCATTAGAAGACAGATGAGACGCACTGCATGAGAATAGAAATCGGTGACCTGAAGGACAAGCAGAATCAGAAAGCCGTCACCATTGAGGTCAGTTTAGGTCAGGGTCATAACGCAATTCTCTTTTGTGCGCTAGAGCCTTTTCTGAGGATGTTGGAGAGGTGCATCTTATCTGATGACAGATCATTTGGATGTTACAGAGGCAGTAGCTTTGCTTTTTAGTCCAAATAGCCAAGTAATCTTAGAACCCTAGTCTATACCTCATACATGTTCCATCTTGTATGTAGCATTATTTGATATGTAAATACCAATCAATTTTTCATCCGTGCAGTTTTTGCATATACTTTTGCACTGTATAGCCAAATGTTTTGAAATGTTCAACGAGCACATATGGGTGAGAAGTTAGGGTTTCTACAAACCTTTGGCCAAAAAGTTGTGATTTCACTTAAGCAATATTTACGAATGTGAAAGAATATATAATTAGTGCAAGACAGAAATACAGTGGTACCTCAGTACTCGAACTTAATCCGTTCCAAGCGTGGGTTCAAATCCTAAAAAGTTCACGTTCTGATCGAATTTTCCCTATAAGAAATAATGGAAAACCAATTAATTGGTTCCCGGCCCCAAAAAATTACACCCAAATGTTTTTTTTTAGCATTTAAACACAAAATGAACAAGATAAAAGAAGAAGATCACATACTAAGCACATATATCAAAACAGTAATTTGTAATGTAAGAAAATAAATGTGTCCAAACAATGTGTATGTCATGGATCCGCCCACGTGTTCCACTTTGTTTACTCCCAGCAGCAGTGCTGTGGGCGCATGCGCGAGGATTCGCTCCAGGTGCGGGCGTCTGTATTCTCTTCCGGTTCTGACCTTCTCACTTGTTATTTGGTTTATGATTATAGTCTGTTCCTTCGTGGTGTTGTACGCAGTACTGTTACCCTGCCTATTCTTCAACTATGAGTTTGCCTGCCGTCTCATGTCCTTCTGCCTGGAGCCTAAAATGGATTTTACGTCTGACTGCAGCCTGGATTGTGTCCGCCCTCACCTCACCGTCCTGACAGGGTAAAGTTAAAAAACCCATGATACCTTTATCATAAACCCAGACACAGCACTACTACCTTGAGTCATACTATGCCATGTGTTCCATTGTTTATTTTTATTATTACTCTGTATTCGTAACCTTTTGGTGAGCAATGGCTACCAAAATGACATAAAGTACAGTGTATTACTTGATATTTTCAATAAAAAAGCACTATCACCAACAAACGGTGCTATCACAGCGAATGCGAGGCTGAGACTGAAGTGTTACCCTTTGTTTCCACTGAGAGACGGGCCGCGAGACTCATTTCCCCGCGCGTACAAGTTATCTTAGATCAGCGTTCACGGTTCAACTTCTGAGATTCAGATCAAGTTCTGGGTCATTTTTTTGCGATCTGGTTGGTTCGATTTTTAAGAAATTCGAGTTCTAGTGAGTTCGAGTACTGAGATACCCCTGTATTTGATTTTATATGGATTGCTGATGAGAATGCATCACAATCTGTTTATAATACTTGACATCAAATGAAATCATAAACATAAAATCATTTTTAAGATATTAATGATCAGAGGACTGAACATATCTTTCTTGGTGGCACGATTCAAGTAATGAATCATTTAAACAAGAAATAATGCAGAAAATGTTGAATATACTTCCGTTTTTTCCCCTCCTACAGGTGACTGAAGTCTCCTGTAACTTTATGCCCTATGAAAGTAAAAAGCTAGCGTTCCTCCTCATCGTCTGACTGTGTTCTGAGAGAGACACGGCACCATCACACTTCACAATGTACTTTTAGAAACTCTGGAAATAGATAAGGATCATGAATTGTGGGTAAGGATGTGGGGGGATTTTTGTGTGTAACTGAACAAACCCTTGTTTTCCCCCAGATGCTGTGACACTATCAATCAGATCTGTGACACTAACAATGTCAATACACTCAGAAATAAATCACTGAAATAAGGGCTGGCCCGTGGCTCTGAAAGACAAGAACTTTATTTTCTCTCTATTGTGATTTAAAACAGAGCCATCATATCATATCAAATGTAAGGAGTGTGTTTTGAACACAACGCTGTGCTTTTATGTATTTTACTTGCTGATACTGTAATGCAGGAATGATGTTTGGAATTGCGAAGTGCATCTGTTTCTAATGTTTCTAAAGAGCAAAAAAAATTCTTGTAAATAGTGTACATCCGGTTCTAAAGGTTAACAGAGGTTTGTGTGTACTAATCCATAATGTACCATCACCTAATGTACTGATTGGAAATCGATGAAGAGACGAGAAGAGATGAGACGAGACAAGAAGAGAAGAGAAGAGAAGAGAAGAGAAGAGAAGAGAAGAGAAGAGAAGAGAAGAGAAGACATCATCTCATCTCCAGCCAACATGCGCAGTGCCTCCACAATAAAAAAAAGTAACACTGAAAGGTTAAGGGGTGCAGTTGAGAAGCATTGACCCAGTGTACCTTTGCGGCAGGAGCAGAATATCAATACCCAGCAGGCGGTCACAGCCCTCTCCGAATCCAACTGTGCATTCAAGAAACAAGAAACGAGCACTGCAGGACAAAGCACATTCAATATAGTCTCAAGCCCTAGGGCACTTATGTATTAGAAATGGGGCAACGGTCAAGCCCTTACATAGAATGAGACCTTCAGGTGTCTGGGAAGACTAACAATTTAAGATTAAGACCCAAAAGGGAAAAGATTTTATTCCAGGTTGACCAAAGGCACGATTCTGAACTCATGTAAAATGAGCCAGGAGAATTATCAATAGGAAGGGAAAATATTAAGGCCTCAGGTGTGATGTGGAGAAGGGAGCTGATGGACCGGCCTAGAGCGACTCTGACAAACCCCTCAGTTCCGGACTGAAAGAGAGATCAAAAGGAGAGAAATTGATACGGTGAGGCAGGAAAGCCAACATAGAGTGAAGGCAAATGCCTAGAAGATTAATACAGAGAGGAGAGTGAGAGAGAGAGAGAGAGAGAGAGAGAGAGAGAGAGAGAGAGAGAGAGAGAGAGAGAGAGAGAGAGAGCACTAAGATGCAAGAATGTGATATACTGCATTTATCTTTACACATACTTCAAAACACTGAAAATGGATTTGAATATTTTGGAAGATGTCAGTATTTTATGAAAACCTAGACTCATAAATCAAATAACACTAAGTATGCATATTGATTCAAAAAAATTTTTGGCCTATATGCAACCTAGTCTCATAAAAATAAAACTTTTACACGCAACTACTTTGCAAAACCTTAAATAAAAGAAATATCAATGTTCTGTTACATGGTAAATATAACCATATCAATCTTTCACTTGACTGCACAGACATCAATTAGCACATCTGCATTACTTCAGTTGATGAATATTTTTACCTCTTTTTAAAGAAACTGATCGTAGCTCACTTCATGGGTAATTTAATGTTTTTCAGAAGGTAGTTGATCATTTTGCGTGCAGGTCACATGCTGATCCAGTAAGGAAGTTTTTTTCCCCTTTACATTTCTTCACTTATTATTTCACAGTTGGATGAACTAGACTTTTGCCCAACACGGTGAAACAAGTGATGCATAATGAAGGTGCTGCAAATAAGTTCTACATGAGCGTGCTTGTCTCCGACATGGGGTGGCTATACGATCACTCCCTGGGATATAAGCGGCAAAATCCAGATCCAGCTCAGCATTTGTTTTCAGACTGCTTTGACGCGTACAACCTCAGTTCCCCTGAGACGAGCTGCTCCTCTGAGGAGATTCACACACTAATCAAACCGAGCCTTATTCATGGCTGCAAAACAGAATAATGGGATGTCTTGTTCAAGCATTATGCAATATTTGGGAAAACAAAGCAGACAGTCTCAAGCCATTCTTGAAAAAGAAAGAGAGAAAACCAAGAAAAGCTGGACACGAGAGAAGTAGAGAAGAGAGGACAGAGACATAGATGAGAGGGAAATCTATTTGCTGCAACTTCTCCATCTGGCTGTCCAAAGCAATGACTCAACATGAGGAGACAAATAAAAGCTACGAAGAAATCAGGGAAGGGGAATTCAGAACATGGAGGTCTGGACAAAACTCATAAAGGATTTCTTTTTCTTTTTCTAACTTAATATCCTTCTCACACCCATCCCTGCAAATAATACCAAGCTTAGCAAATACAGGAACACTGCACTTTTGGCTAGAATTGTAAAATAAGAACTACTGTGAATCACCAGGTACATATCTTCACTCTTGCTGATTTAGGTACAGGAAAATACACTCAGACTTGGTTTTCAGCATATCTAGGATGAATTCTACACAATAGCTTGCAGAGGTTCAGTTTCATTGCCTCACAGTCTGACCACAGGAGTTCCCCAGGGGTCAGTTCTAGGGCTGCTCTTGGTGTCCAGATAACATGGCTTTTTCCATCACCTGAGATGCAACGTCAACAAAAGAGAACTGATATATGGTGATATTAGACGGGTGCCTAAATCTAATATCTATCAATAGCTTGAAAACAAAACTATTAGGCTTGAGCAATGCATTAAATTGCAAGATGTCATTGATAGCATAATAAGAATGATGCGAGGCAAACTCAAATTCTTTCCTCTAAATATCAAACAGAAAAACAAACAGGAAAGCTGTTCAAGTCAAAAAGAACAAAACAAACCAACAGCAACAAAAATGAAAAAGAAAGCAGGAAAGAATGAAATATGAATCAAGAAACAAGAAATATCACATAAAGACTAAAATTATTAACTAGAAACACACTGACTAAATAATAATAAGATACAGGAAGGGGGACACGGTGGTGCAGTGGTAGCACTGGAGTCTCACAGCAAGAAAGTTCTGGGTTCAAATGTGCTGGTCAACTGTGTGACCTGTAATGGATAAGCAGTATAAAAATGGATACAATGATCCCTCGCCATATAGCTCCTCAAATTTCGCGCCTTCACTCTATCACAGATTTTCATTTAAATTGGTCTAATTATATATTGCGGCTTTTCAGCTGGTTCGCGGGCTTTTTCTGGTAGTGTACATGCTTCTTCATTTGCCATTGGCCGATGGCTAATCAGAGCGCGCAGCTAATTACAGACACCTGGGTGCTGATTAACTAAGCAAAGAGCATCATTCCGGTTTGCGTTAGCCAGCATCTCACGTCTCACTCATTCAGCATCAATGTATTTTGTTGAGCTTTTTGTGGGTAGTAAAGCCCTTCCTTATGTCCCAAAAGCTATCTGCGCCTTCTACTTCTTCCAGGGCCACACCCAAGCGCCTATGGAAGATGCTAACAGTTGCCGAAAAGGTAAAACTTTCAGACATGTTAAAGGAAAGGAGCAGCTGTGCCGCTGTAGAACACCATTACGGCATCAACAAATCCACGGTTGGCTACATGAAGGCTGAAAAGATGATATAAGCTACGGCCGCAGTGTCTTATAACCAGTGTACCAAACTCTGGATTGAGGACTGCTGGAAGAAGAACGTCCCCGTGGACACCCATATAATCTGAGAGAAGGCCAAACAGCTTCATGAAATGTTTGCAGATGGCGGGGATGAGCTGGAAGACGACCCTCAACCTGGAACTTCTGCGGATTCCCCCAGCAAGAAAAGTGACTTTGCTGCCAGCGAGGGCTGGTTTGAAAAATTCAAGAGCCGATTCAACTTGGCCAGCGCGAGTCTCCATGGAGAGGCTGGCTCTGTGGACAAAGCCGCAGCAGAAATTTATGTTGGCGACACCTTCATGCACATCATTAAAGATGGTGGATATCAGCCGGAGCAGGTGTTCAATATGGACAAAACAGCCCTGTTCTGGAAGCGGACAAATGCCGTCTTCTACCTTCATCATGTAGGAGGAGGCAAGAGCCCCGGGCTTTAAGGCTCATAAAGACCACGTCATGTGCGGCAATGGTGCGGGCTTTTTGCTTAAGCCTGGGCTCATTTACAAGTCCAAAAACCCCTGGCCCTGAAAAACAACAATAAGAACCTGCTGCCTGTCTACTGGATGCACAACCCGAAGGCCTGGATTACGAAACTCCTGATGGTTGATTAGTTTCACCAATGTTTCATCCCGGAGGTAAAGATCTATCTGGCAGAAAGGGGCCTTGAGTTCAAAGTGTTTTTACTGCTGGACAATGCCGGCGGTCTTTCCTTCCAAGGGGTGAAAGTAGAGTTCTTGCCAGCAAATACAATGCCACTGATTCAGCCAATGGATCAAGGAGTTTTCCGGGCCTTCAAGGCACTGTACACTAAGAACGCCCTGCAACACATGGTTGATGCCATGGAAACGGACGAAGACTTTTCCCTGAAGGTCTACTGGAAGAATTACACCATCGCATCATGCCTGGTGACTGTACAGAGAGCACTGAAGGACATGAAGAAGGAGACTGTCACTGCCTGCTGGAATAAATTGTGGTCAGAAGTGGTCAATGAACACGAGGGCTTTTCTGCCAAAGAAATTCATCTCTCTGCAATTGATAAGACAGTTAGGCTGGCAAAATGGCTGGGAGGAGAAGGCTTTGAGGACATGACGCCATTGGGCTGCTCAAAATCTACTCAAAACCGCTGACCGACGAAGATCTGGGCAAAATGACTAAGTCAACGAGTGAGGAAGAGAAAGAACAAGAGGAGGATCGATCACATGAAGAAGAAGAAGTAGAAGAATAAAGACTAACTCTCAAGTGCCTCGCCACCATTTTAGGGTTAACTAAAGAGCTTCAGTCATCGGTTGAAGAATGGGACCCACAAATGATTCGCTCTTTGCAGTTCAGAAATGCTCTTGATGGTGCCATGGAAGTGGATAAATACCTGCTAACTCAAATGAAAAAACAGCACTACCAACTGCCTATCACGATGTTCTTTACCAGGAAAAAATAAATGTTTTTAAAACTGTTTTGCTTTTTTTTTTCAATGATATACAATAGTTGTTGTTCATATATAGTGTCAACTGTGTTTACTGTACATACAGTACATAATTTCAATGAATTTCAATTAATCTTCCCCAATATCTAAGAGAATATAAAAGGTTTATGCTGTATAACTGTGCAGGTAATGGTTATAAGAGTGTGGGAGGGATTACAAAGGTGTCAGGATTCCGCCCAGCAATCTGCGCAGTTATGGCGCAGACATGAACAGCCCTATAGCGTCAGCGGCGCATGCGCAGACATTTTGTTTATGATTCACAGCCGGATTAGAACCAGCTGTGACTAATCAGACAATGTGTATATAAGACGCTCATTTCAGACAGTACGTTGCGAAGTATTAACGTCCCCGGATCTGTTTCTACCAAGCCTTGGATACTCTGTTGTGATTGCCTGTGTTTTGACCCGTTTCTGTTCTCTGACCTCGA
>JAQMCW010000001.1:5353996-5372089 GCA_030068335.1 Chrysichthys cranchii
TCGTATTCGTAAAAACCTCATTATTTGTGCCTTTCCGAATACCGTATTCGGGTTCGGCTCCACCCCTAATATATATGTTTATATATATATATATATATATATACACACACACACACACACACGCCGGAACGTAACCCCAGCGATCGGCGGAGGTTCTTTGTGTGTGTGTATTATATATATATATAAAAAACCCACTGCCTAACTGCCTTATTTCTGAGACTAGACCATTTTTAATTCTCCCACACACATTTCATTATCTTAAAAATACAATGCCAAAAAAAAAGAGATAGGGAGTGACTCAGAGACTGCACTTGGCCTTCCATTCATCTTGGCAGTATGCAAGCAGTTATAATATATGGCCAGGGAATGAATGTATCAGACAAAACAACACAAATGAAGTATATAAATACACAGATACAGAGCAGAACAACCATGGAGGATCAGGTCAGTTTAAAGCACTCTTCTACATCATCAAGGTGTCAGGACTGCAAATTTATTAAAGAAATTACCTGCTCTAACTTGCTATAAAATGGGAACCAGTGATAGAGGAGTGAGGGGTCAAAATTTTTATACCACTTTACTCATATCATCTAAAAAAGCTGATTAAAAAAAAACACTTTCAATTACAAATCCTTGTAGAGTTTATGTGTCTTTATGTGCAGAGCTGGTTAATATAAACAAAGATAGAGCAACAACTGAATAAGATATGAGTAGGAGGACGACATAAGGTTACGCCACAGGGTTGCGGAGTTTACCCTCCATTAGAGGATGAACAGTTTGACAATCCAGAAAAGCCTTGGAGTGAAGCCATTCTAAATCAAGAGAAGTCAACTGCAGTGGTTAGGGCCCCTTACAAGGAAGTCTCCTGGTCAGGTTCCACTAGAACAGTATCATACATACCAGTTGGTAGGAAACCTGAGGACAGACCCAGGACATACTTGAGAGATTATTTCACACAGCTGTATTGGTAGCATCTGGGAGGGAAGGATGGAACAACTCTCCAGCATCCAGGTTCAATCCTGAGCTCCAGTTACTATCTGTGTGGAACTGCATGTTCTACATGTATCTTCTCACCTCCCAAACGACATGCTAATAGGTAATACTGGCTACTCTAAAACTGTTCCTGGGGTTATGAATAAGTGCGTGTGAGGTGCTGAGATGGACTGGTCTCCAGTCCAGAGTGTATTCATGCCTGTGCTTTAAATCTACTATGACACCCACTAGGAAAATTCAGTATAAAAGTCGTCAGTATACTGTATGTGAAGTA
Organism: Chrysichthys cranchii; assembly: GCA_030068335.1. Lineage (NCBI taxonomy): Eukaryota > Metazoa > Chordata > Actinopteri > Siluriformes > Claroteidae > Chrysichthys > Chrysichthys cranchii. The sequence goes on from JAQMCW010000001.1 coordinate 5,355,264, forward strand.
GGCATCCAAAAAAAAAAAAAAAATAGCCTTATCCTTATCTCTCCTACTGGCTATGACATGGGTTTTAAACAGACTGGTTAATGGAGATATGGCTTCCCTTTGTACATGTTTTACTCACATTAATGAATCCAGGATCAGCTCTCCTGGGTTCCTCCTGCATGCTGACCTTCTCAAATCAGATATTATTTACACATACCACATAGATATCAAAGGATAAAGAGGTGAAACTGAAATGGAAAATGATATTACTCAGATGGAAGTATTGTAAATAAAAAAAAAGGCATGGGGGATAATTTACTGGCTGGGACACCATGACCTCACCATTATAGAGACAGAAAAATACATGCATTTTACTCTTCTTGCAAAGTCTTGCCATTTACTTCACTGCAGTTCCAGGTGATTTGTCTTTATTATTTTCGTATTGTCTTGTTTACTCTCTCTGGACTGTGTTTTGTACTTTGGTTGCTTGTTTTCACCATGGACCGTCGCATATGACCTGTATCGTCCTTCCATTCATCAGTTGTTTGGAATCTTTTTTGGTCCCTGTGCTTGCATCCACCCTTTTCGTCCCGCATTACAGATCCTTTCATATTAAAGAGACTTTGAGCTGACTTGTGGAGAATGCTGTGCTTTCTGATGAGCGCTCTCCATTAGAAAAATAAAGAAATCTCTCTGGAATCACGGAAGCTCAAGGACACTCTGATAAAAGGAGGACATGGAGAAGAAGGAAAAAGAACACAACATTTTTTGGTGGAGGACAGGAGCAAGAGGTCAGTTGTCTTCATTTTCTTGGGCGCACAAATAACTGAATCCAACAAAAGGCTTGGATGTTTCTGTACTTCTCGCTCACCATCTGCTGCTATGCATGGTCTCAAATAAACACCTTAAAGATTTGCACGTCCCAAAAATAATCTCACCCTTGTTTTAGGAGATAATCTTGCCTGGATACTAAGGATTTGAACTTCTGAACTATTCATAATGTACTTACACTGAACATCCATTTGGCGCACTTAATACAAGTCCATAGCTAGGAATTAATATCAGAGTGGTGGAGGCATTGTACTCATACATTTATAAGTAATATGTATAATAAGTACAATTATTAATATGAGAGAGAAACAAAAAGTAAAAGCAATTTTTAAATAACCTGATAACCCAGAGAGCAAAAGACAAAGCATGGTGTGAAGACATCCATCTTCTCCAGCAAAGAAGAAATTCAAAAGTCAGCCCTCCAGCAAGAAAATCATATTAAAGTCCTTTTGGGATTCGGAAAGGGTTCCTATTCTGGTGCATTTCCAAGTGCATGTGCGAACAGAGAACAGCGCAAATTACTGTACATTGCTGTGAAATGAACTTAAACCTGCAATTCACTGCAAAAGAAGAGGAATGCTGTCCAAACCAGTCTTGCTGCACCGTGACAATGCACGTCCTCATACAGCAGGAGGGACACTGGAGACCATCTTCCACATCCTCCTTACAGTCCAGATCTTCACGTGCTCTGAAGGAGGCGCTGCGTGGTCGCAGATTCACCTCTGATGCTGAAGTAAAGGAAGCAGTGCTCACCTGGCTTCGCGAGTAGCCAAAAAACTACTTCTCTGCAGGAATCCAGAAGCTACGATACAACAAATGCATCATCTTTCATAGGGACTACATGGAAAAGTGATTCCTTTTCTCACAGTTACCATATGTAAGTACAAAATGCTTATGCACTGGTTTGATGCCAGTCAGCAGTAGTAGCAGCCAGTGATAACAAAAAATTGGTGCTTCTTCATGCCAGCTCAGGGAGTTTTTCCTTACCTCTTTCACCTCAGACTTTTTCAGGAATCAGAAACTATTTCCTGCAAAGATGTCTTGTGTCAATGTTTCCTGTTTATAATCTACCATACATATAAAAATTGAATTGACTTTAAAAAGGGTAAATGACAGAAAATAAAGTGGTTGGTCAATCAATCCATCACTGTTTTTTTTTTTTCAGCAAGTTGTCTCCAGACCCCCCAACCCCCACACCCCCTTTCCCGAGCCTACCCTGGCATATTGTGGAGCAGTGAGTCAAGGAGATAATAAGAACCTGATATTCCATGTCACAGTTCATAAGCCTTTTCTATCTTCCTCACATCCAGTCGGCTCCGTCAGATATGAGTCACAGACCAGCTGATAACACAGGACAAGGTCTATATAAATGCCTAAATTTAGCCCAGACTCTGTGCTAGACAAAAGCAAAAATCAGAGAACATATAGGCAGCATGACTCATTGAGACTCACATGGTAAGGCCATTAATGGCTTCTATTTTGGATCTCAGTCCTTGTGTGCTTTTGTCAGGTTATTTTCCTCTCCTGCACAGAGCTAGGTGACTAACTAAACGTTTGATGGAGGTTGTTGTGGTTAAAGCCATCCCTATAGGACCACGAGTGTCACACAGTGCGTGACCTGCATGCTCGCTCCTCTTGATACACAGACACCCACCAAATGAGACGGGGGACAGTATTTTCAGCTCAAATGCTATTTTTAATGCCTTTAGTGCCCGTGTCTGTGAGGACAGCTGGTGTAGACACTGTGGATGTGTGTGTGTGTGTGTAAAAGAGAAAAAGATGCCTGCCACCATAACCCTTGGAGAATGTATGGTGGACTCATGTCATTACAAAACACACACACACACAGCTGAGCTTCTTTACTCAGCCAAATGAGTCAGTGTCACATTACATTTTTCAGCCATTATTCCATTTTTTTTTTTCAACCACAGGCTACATGTAGGGAGACTGAACGAGAGTGTCAGTGCGGATCGGAAATCAGATTCTGTCCACCTGCTGCCACTGGTTGTGGACAATCTCCATAGGCCTGGGATTAATTTGTAAATCTATAAACCGTGGAGGATATCAATTAAGTTTTGTTCCCAGTGGACCTAAGCTGCTACTTCTCTTTAGAAATAAAAGTGGTGCTTCCGAGTTGTGGAACAGAAACACGTCCGTCTCATCACTGGGAGATTGCTAGGTTGAATCCTAATGATGGCACAGCCATCCATGGCGGGAATTCACGAAAGCAAAATTGGCCGTGCTCTCAAGAACAGAGCTCATCCATACAGAAATGGGTGGATGTTTCTTTTCTCCGAGTGGGTTACGCTGCCCCATGACATTGTGTGTGCAGCGGTTCTTAAAAATGCGATCGTCTGGCTTCACGTGCCTCAGAGGTAGCACATGATAGCCTGGTTGGTAGCTGTTGCGTGATAGGCGAGAGCTGTTTGGTGGACGTGACTAAACAAACGAGTTAGATAAATTAATTAATTCAGCACTGTTCAAAGAAATCCCCGACAGACAGCCATAAATATTATAAATATTGTGGTTTCGTTGTAATGCAAAGGCGAGAGAAAGTCTGGAGAACGTCTGCAACGCATTGTGAGACTTATCATCCTCTTAAAAATACACAGTATCCTTTCTCCCTTTGCAATTCCTTATGACAGGATCGTATCACGGACTTGTTCAGTGCAACAAGTCAAAAAAGTCGACTGCTCCATGGTTTCAAGTGAAACAGGTACCAAATCGGTGACTGGTCAGAAAGTCATAATGAGTTTTCTGACAGACAGTTCCAGCTGTAAGGCAAATCACAGGGTCATACGGTACCAGTCAGAAGTCTGGACACCTATTCAGTCATAGGTTTTTCTTTATTTTGTCTATGTTGTAGAACAATACTTAAGACTTCAAAACTATGAAATAACCTAGAGAACGTATGGAATTATGTGACAAACAACAACGTCCTAAAAAACAATATTTTAGATTCTTCAGAGTAGCCACAGTTTACTTTAATTGCACACTATTGGCATTATCTTAAGAAGCTTCATGAGGTAGCCACCTGGAATGGGTGGCACGGTGGTGCAGTGGTTAGCCCTGGCATTTCACAGCAAGAAGGTCCTGGGTGCTCTCCTAGTGCCTGCGCGGTTTTCCTCCAGGTACTCCGGTTTCCTCCCACAGTCCAAAGACATGCAGATTAGGTGGACTGGCTACTCTAAATTGCTTACATAGGTGTGAGAGGCCGAGATCCCAAGTCCCGGGTTAGAGGAGGGTTAGTAACCCCACCCTGTAAAATACACTTCAGCTACGGAACTGTCAAGCGAGTCTAATGCGGATCTTTGACACACCCATGCTGACTGTTTGGCCCACCTATACCTATGGTTTGAAACACCTATGCATCTAAGCAGGCTTCTTTGTGGGGCATGAGGTCTGGAGGAGGAGGTGTCCCCTGGAATGCTTTTCAGTTAACAGGTGTGCTTTGTCCAAAGTTCATTAGTGCAATTTCTTGCCTTCGTAAAGTGTTTGAGATCATCAGTTGTGTTGCGTCGAGGTAGTGCTGGTATTCACTAAATAACCCTGTTAGACAAATGAATTAATCCGTAGTATAAAGCAAGAACCACTCAGCTAATTAAAGAGAACCCACACTCCATGGTTACTCTAAGACATGAAGTGTCTTAAGTAATAGAAGTAAAGAAAAACGTTGAATTAGAAGCTGGGTCTATTTCTATGACATTATCATTTCAATAGTAATCAATCCATCGATCCGCATAAGCCAAGACTAAAAAAAAAGTGAAGGGCATGCTATTTAATAAAGAATATTATGTAATTGTTATTATGGTGATGCTTCTTGTAAGGAGATATTTATAGTAGTTTGCATTTTTTTTAAAGGGGTCTCAGCTTTTGGTGCTGTGTAGGTTTTCCTGCATAGGAAAGTCTTCAGGACAGGAGTTACTTCCTCAGTAACATCACACGCAGCATTCTTAAGTCTTATTAACTTCAAGAGATGGAAATAAAGAGGGGCTGGTGGGGATCACAGACATTCCCAAACATTAAATGTAGCTATAAATGGACGAAAAAGGATGAAATCATTTCTTAATTAATAAAAATGTGATCATTGGTGTGGTGGCATGGCCATGTGGTTGGTAAATGCCATGCGATAGGAAAGATTTAGCAAGAGTCTGGAACTGGCTAACCTAAACAAGGGAAAAAATAAGGGGAAACTCTAATCAGTCAATCAATCAAACAGTCAAGCAATCAATCAATCAATAAAGTCAATAAATAAAAACTAACACCAGTTTTGTACTAAGGGAGTCTGTTTTGCCTCATCCCTACAGAAGCTGCTAGCAAGTTTCAAGAAGTGCATTCAGCTGAGCACTCAAGACATGACGTTAGCAAATTAGCCTGACACGAGACAAACTATCCACAGTGCAGTAATGCAATTAGCTTCATACCGCTGAAGCAAAAATGTGACAAATGTAATTCTGTTAATGGAGCAGGGTGAAAATTCATATCAATAGGTTTTCCTATATACTGTAAGATAAAGGCCCCTTTTTTGGACTGAATTTCTACCCATGAGCAAGCACTCCAGTCAACTTATTAGTTAATAGATTATAAATCTTTGGCAGAACGTTATTTGAAGTATAGATTAATTATATATCCAAAGGTTTGCTGAGACCTGACCATCACTGGCATATACCTCTACAAAGTTCAAAGCCCTCAATTGTATAGGATGTCCATTCAGCAGGACTAAGAGGCCCAAACCTATTCCAGCATGACAATGCCCCTGAACACAAAGAGAGCTCCATGAAGACATGACTTGCCAAGGTTGGAGTGGAAGAACTCGGGCATCCTTCGCAGAGCCCTGACCTCAACCCCACTGAAGACCTTTGGGATGAACTGGAACACTGACTGCACCCCAGACTTCCTGGCTCAAGATCAGTGCCTGACCTCACTAATGCTCTTATAGCTGAATGATCACAAATCCCCACAGCACACTCCAAAATCTACCTGGAAGACTGGAGGTTATTATATTAAAAAAGGGGGAATAAATCTGGAATGGGATGTTCAACAAGCACACATGGGTGTGATGCTCAGGTGTCCACAAACTTTTGGCCATATAGTGTACGCAGTGATGGGAATAACGGCGTTACTAACGGCGTTATTGTTTTTTTTAGTAACGAGTAATCTAACTAATTACTGTTTGTATCGTTACAACGCCGTTCTCGTTACTGAACATAAAATGCGATGCGTTACTTTATTGAAGCGGTTTCCATCTGACACGGTCTCTCAGTCAGGAAATGAGATTTCTTTTATTTTGTTTTAGTGGGGGACAGATGATGATGTTGGTCGAATAAAATTTAACGGCCAACCAGAGTAGATTTTGGCACACGTACAACATACGTAGGCTATATACAGTGATCCCTGTACTCACGAGCATAACTGGTTTGAAGACACTGCGCGTGGGGACAATTTCTCATGGGTACAAACTATTTTTCCCATAAGGAATAACGGGAAAGGGATTCTTTGTTTTTCCGGCCCCAAAATACCCCCATACAAAACATTTATAGGCACAATAATTGAGCTTTTGGTGACAATATATGTAGTAGTATTGATTGAGTATCATATTTTTCGGTATATTAGACACACTTTCATCTTTAAATGCATAAAAAACTGCGCTGTGGCTGTACACGAAAGAGACCAAGCCCCGTAGGCTAGGCTGCTCATCGTAGGCTAAGCGTAGTTTTACCCTTTTTATATATATATATGTATATATATATATATATATTAAAAAAAAACATTCGTACATTTACAAGAGTGGATGTAAACATTACGTATCATAGCGCCGCTCTGGTGGCATGTCACGGTAACACAAAACAGCTGTTAGAATGAGCCGCTGAAGCAATCGAAAGAAATCAAAAGCACAAAAATAGTTCACGTGGCCTCAAAGAGATGATAACAACACAAGATGCTGTGAGGTACTGACTGCCGCTGACCCCGTGTTCCCCTTGTTTATGCAGATAGAGATAACGAGGCGGGCGGCTCGTGGCTCCAAACATTGCTCGTGGGTACAGCGAGATTTTATTACATAAAAATGCTCGTGACTCAAGTTACTCATGGCCTCAGATGCTCATGGGTACAGGGAACACTGCATGTGCATTTCAGTCATTAAACACATTTAACACTCACTTTCACTATGAATAACTGAACATACTTTTGAATTTTCAGGGGGGCAGTAACGCAAAAAGTAACGCAATAGTTACTTTCCCTGGTAATTAGTTACTTTTGTAATGCAGTAACGGAGTTACTAACAGTTACTTTTTGCAAGAAGTAACGAGTAACTGTAACTAATTACTTTTTAAAAGTAACTTGCCCAACACTGAGTGTACATATGGCCTTTATAACACATTCTTATGCATGCATGAATCTTTTAGAAAGCAAAGATGGAGAATTAACGAAAGGATCAAAACTTATGAGGTTGAATCTGTCTGTCAAGAAGACCTGGACAAAGAGAAGAAGAGCCTTCAATTACCATCATCAAAATTATTTCTGCAGTTCGTCTTGTCATGTATGTAATTAGTTTGTTTTTTATTAACAGCACAGTCATGACAAAGATATGATGAAATAGAGTACCTGGTACTTCATACCCGTTATCCCTTTAGTCCTTTTGATAAATTCCCCAACACTGTAAAAGAAATATGAAATGCTTGTGAATATGTTATGGAGGCCCAGTGGTTACATAAAGTGTTACTGTAAATTCATACCTTTGGAATCCCGGCACATTAGAGATGTGCCTAAATGAAGCGTGCGCTTATGGATCACTTTTAAAACGTCGATTCCTTCTTCCTGCTTTAAAATATGTTTCAACTGGAAATGCTGCCTCAGCTAGTAATAAATAAAAAAACGAAAGCCACTTAGCACTGGGCCAGCTTTTATTCTAATGAACGTTGATGTTTTTGTGTAGTTTCTTTGTGTTGGATCATTGGAGTAGCCAAGAGTCTAGTGAGAGCGAATTTATCATACGTAGATTAGCTGACTAACCATCTGAAGCTACTGCGTTTTTGTCTTTAATCTAAACATAAACAGACATTCTTCTTTCACAGCTATGTTTGAGGCTTACGCATGTCTGTGATTATTTATAAAAACGCATCCTCACCGAGAACGTCATGCTATTTCAGGTTTCAATCATTTTTTTCCACATTCATCCTCGAATGATTCATGGTTTCATATGGCTCACGGGGATCACAGAGTAAGAGACAGGATTAGAAGTTAATTTAATAGGATCTCTCCATTCTGTGTCGTCCATCTGCTTACACAGACATAGCACTAAGATTAGGACACACATTGTGCACCACTCATCCTTACACTCTCTCTATAAAAAAGACTACGATCCAATCTCGCCCAGCCGGCATGGTTTCAACAATAATCTACCACATCTACAAATTTCTATTTCCTTTCAAGAACCCAATCACGGGCATTATGCTGAGTTATTGAGCTATCTCCTTAGGCCATGAAGGAGAAATGTTGTACTAGACGATGTTTCATCTTCGAGGAAATGGACCAAAAAAAGCAAAGTATAAAAATACACCAGACTAAAAGGGCTACATGGTGGGATGCACGCACACCATCTTGATTTATGAACGATTCAAGGACAATTTAGCCTGAATTTACACATCTGGAAAAATGACATCCTGAAGCCAGCAGGCAATGTTTTTCATAAACGGAACATGTTTATACCACATTTTGTCTGGATTTGTACACTGGGCTGACATAGTTACATTAGGCAAGTGCTTTCCTGTTACAAAACCTTGGAAACTGCTGACTTGGAGACTGTCTGCCAAAGGGAAACAGGCAAATGTTCGTGATAAATTCCGAAGGCCACGGCAAAAGTGTTCGCATCTCTCGGGCCCTTTAGAGAAAAAAGATATTCCAGAAAAACACAAAAATTTTGCCAAACCAATAATATTTAGAAAATAATAATTGCAACATGGAAAACTGACTAATAATTAACATTTTTAATAAAAACAACAACAACAACAACAACAATAATAATAATAATAGCTTAATTAAAGGTTCACTATGTAGGATTCAACCACTTGAATGCCCCTCCCTTTCCCAGTATATATTAGAATATACGGGGGCATCAGGTGTCTGCAGGGTACTTCCAACGACTTATGTCACACTACATGTTTTTTTCTCGTGCCAAGTATTAAGTATGTGCCTCCATTGAAAAAAAAATTTTCTTCAAAATAACAGCACCAGCAAGCACTGATACCTCATTTCTTTTTCCTCGTCTTCCTTTTTTTTTCCTTTGGCATCCTTCCGGTGCTTCCTCCCAGATTCATGCTGCTGCTTAGAAAAACACGAAATGCAGAAGGTGCTCTCTAGAGGTTTGTCCATTCTGGACTACTGCTGCGGCGCAACTTGATGGATCCATAGAGGTGGACCTGGGCACGATGTACATATGAAGGGCTTATTCTAAAGTTTACAAACTGACAATGATTCGCAGTTACAGCTCATTATACACTAATAAAAGTATATTATAGAATCCATACTCCATTTCTGCTAATATATGCCCTCACAATCGCACATAGTGGACCTTTAATAAATGTGCTAAAATATTAAACTCTATCGTAAATGTGTATTTTATAGAATACAGATGATTGCACCGAATATAAATCTATCAGAGCTTTAACACTTGTATCGAAAATAAGCACTATATCTTGCTCTCCATACCAAGCAAGGAACATTTTGGAAACACGTCGACCATTTGACCTTTCTCTGGACTAAAACGTCTAGTCTCTGTAAGGAAACATTAGCAGCCTACGTGGACGCCAGCAACATAAAAGGGAACAAGACTCCCTGACTGTTAACAGAAGTCTGAACAGATCCCATAATAAAACTTGCATATAAGGAGAGAGGGGATTAGAAATGAAGGAGAGCATAAAACTACGAGACTATCCAACTTTCCGAGACTACTGGAACATATCATCTGCTCTCTAGTCATAACCAACTGATAGACATGGCAGCAGGAGTGCAAATCGGACACTGGGGAAATGTACTTAACCTAACACCATGCATTTTAAATTCAGTTGAAATACTAATTGCCTCTTCTGAGTGTCTATTTGACAGATATAACCTTCCTTGATGTTGCACACTTGTGCTCCACAGTTTTTTCTGCACCTAGAGGTCAAAAATGAGAACTACAACAAGTGCTACTAAAGACCCCTCGAGCATAGACTCGTGTTGCTCCACGCTTGGGGAAGGAGAATTTTTTTTTTATTAAAAGTACTCTATGGTCACCAAGACCTTGTTTTATAATAAATGAAAGAACTCTGATCTGAATTTCTGATCTATTCCAACAGGTAAAGACTGGGAGAGGGACAGGAAATATGGAATGGATAATGTCCAGATATCAGAAATGTATGTACAACAGTGCATGTGGGACTTTGCCTCCAATGTATAGGTTGAGAAAAAAAAAAAAGAGAAATGTCTTTCTGGCTTCCTCAATGCCTCAGTTTATTTTCAACCTATTTCCACGTCTTTTGTTGGGTTTCTGAGATGCAGTTGGACTGGAAATTGGCAAAGGTGATGGAAAGCATGTCTGCTATACTGAACCAAGTTGGACAAAGGGACGTCAAAAACAGCTCATCACAAGCTGCTTGACTGTATGCAGGATGACTGTATGTGGTTGAATCTCAACTGCCGTCTTTAGGGGTTACTCAAACATTTGGACAGATAGCAGCCCGTAGTACAAGTCAACTTTGATAGCGACTCCACTTCACTTGGTTTGAGGCTATGCCATGTCCTGCCCCACCAAAACCTCTAGTCATAAGCCATGGTATAGGAATTATTAAACATATAGGAGGTAGCTCAGGGGGTTAAGACATTGGACTACTGATCGGAAGGTCAGGAGTTCAAATCCAAGCACCGCCAAGCTGCCACTGTTGGGCTCTTAAGCAAAGCCCTTAACCTCAACTGCTCATGAGATTAAAAAAATACGTAAGTCGCTCTGGATAAGGGCGTGTGCCAGATGACTGCAATGTAATGAAATATATACACACACACCATGAGATTTTCCTCACGTGTGTGACCTCATATTTATACCCCAAGTCAAAGTTCCACGTGACTGAGAGTAAATAAAAATAATATTTTTTAAAAACGTTTTTTTTTTTTTTTAAAGTTTTATATGTTTAAAGAATTGGCCAATTTGTTTGCATTTTTAAAACTATTTCTTGGGGGCATCAATAATTTTGCCGCATACCATTTTTGAATGACTTTCACTGTGGTTTCTCTTATTGTTCGAACAGACGATTTGAAAATCATTATTCTTGCTCATCTTCACGTGGATGAAACTTTAAGAAGCCGCTTAGCAGCTTGTCGATGCGTGCTGACGGCAGGGAAATGGGACGTACGTCAGTACAGAGATAGATGGAGGGGGATCGAGGGTTATAAAGGAGTAATACAAGAGACCCCAACAGCAAAAGGTTGTCCGTAGTTGAGAGATTCTTAGGAGCAGACGCACTGTTTCGGTGAGTTTCCCCCGCTAAAGCCGAAGCCACTCGAATTAATGGTGGTGCAGAGTAGTTAAGTGAGAATAAGAGAGTCTCTTATTAACCATGACAGTGCAAATATCCCTCAATAATGAACACAAACGCTCCGGTACAAATAGCTTTGCAGGGCCTGTGACATTCACACACAACCTTGATAATGCAATGCGCTAAATATGATTCAGGGATTAATTTGATAGAGGCTTCTGTTTACAGTAGTCATTTTATACTCGGTGAAGGACACTGGAGCTGGTAGGATGCTGTGAGTCAGCCATATTCAGATAAGTGAAAATTTACAAGCAAACTTGTTTACCATGAATAAATTCATGATCACCCATGAACAGACACACGCCTGGGATATGAAGTACATGTGCCCAGGTTCTGATTTATGAATTGTGTGTGTGTGTGTGTGTGTGTGTGTGTGTGTGTGTGTGTGTGTGTGTGTGTGTGTGTGTGTGTGTGTGTGTTTGAAAATACATGTAAAGTTAAAGATAACACAGACAAAAAATATGTAAGCTGATTCACAAACAGGCAAATAATGCTCGGTTTATGATTATTACCCTAGTTTCTACCTAAATGTTCAGAACACATGGCGAATTCAAGGCAAATTGATTAATTCGGAGCCCACCAAACAATTTCCTAAGTCACTTTAGCAATGGGGAGAACATGCTCGATTTATTACAACCAAAGGGCAGGCGTTAAATTTGCGGAAGCAAGTTTTTGCTAATTGAAGGCAAAGTAAAATTATTATATAGAAAATTAAACGCTTGAAATTAAATAACGGCTCATTTTAATCTGTTTATTCACATTAGGCTTAGATTATACGGAACGTCTGCTATGTAAATGCCTAGGAATGAGTGATTACTCTAGAACAGGGATGGTAAGATTCACCGATTCGCATTCGTGCACAAGTTTAAAAGTTTGCAATGCAATTGCCCCCAGTGAAAAAACAAACAAACAAACAAACAAACAAACAAACAAAAACACTTTACCGAAGTAAAATCTGACGTAATCATGCTTGATTATTAAAAGAGGCCCTATTCCTTTATTATTTATTACTATTCTCCTTTCTAAACTGTTACTTAAGCATGCTCTCGTCTCCACTGGCGTCCAATTCTCGTCAGGTCTCTTGGCCAAGTCTTACGTGAGTTGGAGGTGTGTCTGGGCAAGTCACACAAGCGTATACGGCGCAAGAAAGGGAAACTCTATCATGGTGGGTCGCTCACCGCGGGTCCAACAGGATTTCAAATAAAAGTCCCTGTGGCTCTCTCACTGTGGCGTCAACAATATTTCAAAATAAAAGTCCTTGCTTGCACCGGACCCTCCATGAGTCACATGGAGGAAGAAGAGCTTCCTTAGAGTTGGGTAGTATCATATATATTTTTTTTTTCGCATTGCATCGCAACATGTTGAATCGCACTGCATTGCAGTAGGGAGTGAATCGTATTATTATCACATTAGCAGTTGCTTCATATGCATCTTTAAGGTATCAGATGATTGGCAATGTTTCGAGATGTGTACCGCATCGGCCTCGGAGACCAATATGAGCATCCCTACTGTAGAAACGACTGTGTAATAGAACAAGTGCCTTTATCCAAGTCTATGCTTTGCCTTTCAGCTGACTGACTCCAAGAACGACTGCTTCTGTTACAGAAAAATAAATCAATACCTTCCGATTAATCAAATTCGAGAATTCAAGAGATCTCTTAATAATAAGAATGTTTACGGCTCTTAACACATTAGTAACGTAATCAGAGAGATTCTCAAGATGAGGACCTGTTATTAGTGCGTTAAAGCTGGCTTCACAGACGTTCGCCGTACTTTTAAATGCTGACTATAAAAGTTTTCCTTCATATAGTACGCCGTATTAAAATGAAGCACGCTCTTGTTTACACACTTCACGTTCACGTGGGCCGTTTTTCTCATCAGCGTTAACGTGTGTGATAATTAAGTCTCAATTCCGTTTCCTTTTCCCATAAGCTTTCAGTCACGCTAAATGTTTAAGAATATTTATCACACACGCAAAGCAAACGAACAAAAACTCCTTCACATGTTGCTTCCTTCTCGCATGATTATCACCCAGTTCTTGATTTTGTGAATAACCCACTCATTTATTCACCTTTAATAAGCATGTTTTCCTGGTCAGTGGATCTGGAGCCTTTCCCAGGAGCACTGATTGCACGGAGGGAATACACCCCAGATGAGACACTAGTCCATAGCAGGACACCATGCACACACACACACACACAGACACACACACACACACACACACACACACACACACACACACACAAACCCACACACACACACAGACATTGATACATAGCGGCAATATCGAGTAGCCAATCCACCAAATGGCATGCTATTCAGAGTCAGAAGGCAAGCATAGAAGGCAGAGAAAACCCACACTGACACACAAATAATTCCCCAAGCTGAAGATCAAACCACTACCTGCTGCTTCACTGTCCAAACCATCCAAACTCCCTGTGTCTGTTTAGAACATTTATAGCACCTGCAAAAAAAAAAAAGTCCCTCATTTACGTATTGCTTCCTTTCTCTATCCTGCAAATGACGTCACTCAGCCAGTTGTTCATTGTAAGTCACCCACAGAACGCCCACTATCTGCACACAGGATTGTACATGCAAATTAGTACTCTGTATTTGGAATATTTGTAAACCAGGACCACGGTGTTAACCGTTCTTCTCTTTTTACTTCTCTCTTCGTCCTCCATCCTCCTTCCAATAATTTACAAGCTCAGCCGTCATCACCCTCCATGTCACAAAAGGCAATAATACCTTGGTTTGTTGAGCTTTATTGCTGAAAAACGTTAGAGTTAATCACTCCCGTAGCCATGTTCTTGGTAAATGAGGCAGTAAAACGTGCCTTCATAAAGAATCATAAAGAATAAACTATGAACACTGAGGCTTCACAAATCCAGACTATGGCTTGACGGTTAATATTTAGACGGGCTAGCCGGTCTTAAAGCAGTGTGAAAGGGCAAACATGTAAATTTGGGTTGAGCTCCTGATAATCCTGTCAGAGCTGGTCTTGGGTGAATATTTTAATATTTAAACGTAGACTGGATGGATCTGAATAATGAATATGGCCTTTTCTGTCTGGTATGACTTGCTCCACCACATGTCCAAATCCAATTCCAAAGCAAGTTTGGACAGTTGGGGGAACACACACCAAATTAAACAGTTCAGTGAAATATTCATTTTCTTATGATTTTTTCTCCCCCTCCACGATAAATAATTTAAAAAAAATACTCCAAAGTGAAAACTCCAAAAAGTTACAAAAGTGCCAATTTAAAGTTCGTTATCGTCGGCTGAAGAGCACACCATGGCAACCTGACCATGGTGTGATCTAATAATTGCGACCGAAATGAAAAACCCTTGAAGTTATGACCACAGTGGCTCTACATCATGACGCACTGGTGTGTTCACAGTCAGTCTTGTTTCAAAACTTTCCCGGAGTGCTATTTCCCCCTTAGCTAGTGGAAAGAAAACTTTCTATCGTCTCTTTCTGGAGTGAAAGACCTGAAAAATCACACTTCTACAGAAGAACCAAATTCATGCATAACTGATGAAACTCAGGAAAGCAGAAATTTAGATCTAATCGGGTCACTTAGAGTCTTTCCTTCATCTTTGGGTTTGTCAGACAGCCTGCGAGAGAGAGAGACAAAGATAGACGGAGAAAAAAAATAGAGTAGTGCAAAGTTGATGGGTCAGCTGTGACATATTGGGGCCAAAGGAGCCAACACTGATTCATACAGGATCTTGCTGCTGTCATCCACGCTTTGATATCCAGAGCTGGACTCTGTTTCACCTATACGACAGGAATCTACTCGGGATTTTCAGATAGGTGCTCTGTAAAACTGGGATAAAGTAACTCTTTCTGAAAAAGGGTGGCATTAATATTGCATGATACAGAATATAAAAACATAAAACATGATGACTACGATTTGAATATAGTGGTGATATTTAGCATGTGCTGTTTTTCCGCTTGGAGAAGTGTGAGCAGATCTGAAAGTTTTGCTATCGTCTCTTCTAATCGTACACACACACACACACACACACACACACACACACACACACACACACACACACACACACACACACACTCCCTCCTGTCGCGTTTGTTCATTTGAAGCACGCAGAAATCTCTGCATGCTGACGGGCAAATGGACAGTCCTTTTAGCCTGCCATCACATCAAATGACTAGTGTGTGTGTGTGTGTGTGTGTGTGTGTATCAGTGAGAACAACTCAACAGCTCACTCCTTTTTCTGTGTGCATGCATGTATGTGTGTGTATTCATGTGTACAAGTGGCCACCTGTCCACCTTCTATATCCATCATTCCATATGACCATCCCTCCACGGTCTCAGGGTATTTATACGTGTGTGTATGAGGAGTTGCGTCCGCTCAGGCGCTCACACATGTCTTGTGTTTTCAGACCCATTTTACTTCTTTTTCGTCTCCGTCAGTGCTTTTGAAACAGTTTCGTCATCATTATTCTTCATCAGCGTGTACGTCCGGAGCTTCCTGCACTTGTGACTCATCTTCTGCTGCACTCAGTGGTCCTACGTAGATACCCTAAACAGCTGCAAATTCCTAAAGGTTTATCCCACCCTAGTTTAAGCAGACCCTTATCTAGAAACTGTAAACTTGTACCTTCTAAAGACATTCCTGTGCTCGTTCCAGGGATATCATTGGGTTGTAGTCAGAGTTGGCAACTCAGATCAGATAATCCTTATTTGACGTCATTATTTGTTTAATAAATATCTGGGAAAGCTTCTCATATTCGATGTTGGGAATAAGGAGCTACTGAAGTTGTTGATTTGATGGGAACCTCACTCAGATGTTTTACCAGAATCTTCTTGAATACAGGTCAAAGGTTATTGTAAAGATCCCCTATCAATCACAGAGATATTAGCCAGTAGAAGGTGTTGGTGAGGTCATGTACAGTTGTGCTCATAAATTTACACACCCTGGTAGATTTTGTAAAACGTGTACCATTCTGTAAGGAAAACATGAATAATCAGGCAAAAGACATCTCTTTTATTTTTAATGGGACTCGAATTAAACCATGAGACAGTTCAAAATAGCACAATCATTAAAGAAAACATAATAATTTAGACAATACTGTGATGGTCCCTGTTCAAAAGTTTGCGTACCCTTAGTTCTCCGTACGGTGTGTTCCCCCCTTTAGCGTCGATGACAGCTTGTAGTCTTTTGTGATCGTTGTGGATGAGGGACTTGATTTTCTCAGATGGTAAAACCGCCCATTCTTTTTGACAAAAAGCCTCCAGTTCATGTAAATTGCTGACCTGTCTTGCATGAACTGCACGTTTGAGACCTGTGTGGTTAGCACTGTCGCCTCACAGCGAGAAGGTCCTGGGTTCGATCCCCGGGTTCAGCACGGGTGCCTTTCTGTGTGGAGTTTGCATGTTCTCCCCGTGTTTGCGTGGGTTTCCTCTGGGTACTCCGGTTTCC
>JAQMCW010000001.1:5405432-5419320 GCA_030068335.1 Chrysichthys cranchii
GTGTGTGTGTGTGTGTGTGTGTGTGTGTGTGTGTGTGTGTGTGTGTGCACAAGTAGGAAAGGGTGCTACTGGTAGGAAAGGGTGCTAATATTTCTTGTAACTTATGTATATTGTGTAACCAAAAGCAAATTCTTTGTATGTGTAAGCAATACTTGGCTATTACACTACACTACGTGGCTTTCGTTTATTTTTCAGAGCCCCACACACATTATCATGCCAATGTCACTGCTATACACTCATTAAAGTTATTTTTATTGTTGTGGAATGGCGGTGAAGGAAGAACCTGTTATCACCTATAGCAGCTATAAACAGTAAGTAAGTAAGTAAGTAAGTAAATAAATAAATAAATAAATAACGCAGCTTGTCATGTTAATGAAAAAAGCCATCAGTCCTGAAGACTTTCCTATGTCAATGAAGATAAAAGTATAGCTTTACCTCTAAAGGTTGGACTGGAGACTCGTTCCAATAATGCAAAATAAACTTCTCCCCACAAATCAACCCTTACAAATGTCTTAAGTGAGGTGTTACTATAGAAACAATAACGTTTTTTCACTGATTTGCCAACAATTACCATTTTTAATTTATGAATCATCTACATACTAAACACCTTTATAAATATTTATAGAAAGATTTAATGCTATGAAAAGTCCATAAGGGAAGCTGGTGCCTGTTATCACTTATATTATTTCAGCCATGAAATGGCATTCATTTGGGCCACGTCACCACAAAATGGGTCCAGTGTGACATCTGTTCATTCTCTGATACAGCCAAATGAACTGTGAGTGCATGAAAAATGACCCACAACCACAGCAACACCAGCCAAGCATACTGTAGGTACTTGTGAGCTTGTGTATAAAGAACTAGGTGGATAGGGCTTTCCTTCAAATGCGTTACGTGTAAAAGAGTTACATGTAAAACAACCGATAAATATGACACCTATCTGGTCGCTATGTATTAATTTCAATTTACACATCAGTTCACAGCTGATTTACTCCAAACATGATACTCTGTTGAGATGTTAACACCTTAAACATTTTTTTTTGCTAATTCCCTGGATTGGCTGCACCAAATTTAACAATTATTTTAAAATGAATCAACTGTAGATTTAGATTATCCAGTGAAATAAATTTTCATTTTCCCCATCCGGACTCATTTCGTGGTGACATGCCCTCATTTACGGTTATATTTAATCTTGCGGAATGTCCATGAAAGCAATTTTCTTCCTGTTCTCACTTATAGCAGTAATAGACACTCACTTTTCTGCTCTTCTTGAAGTATTAAGACAAAGAAAACGCAGCGTGTCATGCTACCTAGAACTCAAAAAGTGGACACTCCTGTCTTGAAGACTTTCCCTTAGAAAATGCAAACATTGAATCTCCTTCTAGAAACAATGCATAAATGTCTCCTGCCAAAAATCTTCACCATTAAATCAACCATTATATGCTTTTCTTTTTGTTAAATAACACACTTTTTGAATCCGTTCATTACAAGCCTACGATTACGTGGGGTGTCCACCCATACTGGTCAGTGTGAATTACCTGTTACCATAGCAACAATAATGTATTAAAATGAGCACGTTAATATAAATGCATTGGTTATGTTACAGGCGGAACTTTTTTTCAGAGCAGAAAATTAATCCACACCTTATGATTTGAGAATTCACCACCGCCGCTATATAAAGAAAACCAAGCGACACTTAGAACTAAGCAGCAATGCGGTGTAGTGAGTAACACCAGGAGTGGAGATGAAGTGGACTCCTTCTCCTCTCTCAGGGTCTGTTTGATCCTGCTGAATAGCTGTAACTGGGAGATATGTAGCACGACTTCTCTGAAGAACCCCAATAATTTTTCACAGGAAGTCTCAGCAAAGCGGAGAAAGAAGCAGGCAGAGCGAGAAACAGATATGATAAGATAGGCAGAAGTGCTATAAATAATCATGCGGATCCTGCCGAGGAGCTGTGTGCGTAAAGTCTGGTGGAAAAGGACACTCTAAATCACCCATGTCATCATCATTATATTATTTTTTTTTTCTCTCCCTATCTTAGCTTTCAGGAATAATAATACAATAATCTGCTTCAAACATTTACAGCATCCCCACAGGCCATACTGATTGATGTTTCTGGTTTGAAAGGATGAACAAAGTAAAACTAAGAGAAGGTTATTTATTAGAGCGGCCTGCCAAAAGTCGTTAGCAAGAAATGGCCCAAAAATGGACCTGTTTTCCCAAGAGTGAGTTCAAAAGATGAGGATTAGGAAAAGTGAGAAAACAACAGGAATGTACTGATAAGATAATGGGGGATAACAAGAGGTACAGAGGAGTATGAGGATAAAACGACTACCGGTAGTTGTAGTGTTAGGCTGACTCTTATAGCATCAAAAATATTGAGGCTTCTGGGTTCAGGCTTTTGTGAAAAGTGATTATTCAAATCCTGACAGTGCCACAGTCACCTGGTCTCTCTCCTCTCTCAATCAGAGCAAGACTAAGCAACCATATGCGTTTGGAGGTTAACGTATGTAGAAGACAGTGGATAGCGCTTAATGTGTCATGCTACCCTAAGCAGCAGTTTGAAAAGATGTGGAAGCTGGTATACATGTCCCTGAGGAAGAATGTGTTAGCCTTCACCCTCCCCAACTGGTAGCTGTCATGTGATGGTATGTCATGTTGGTAGTCGGGGAGAATTGGCAAGACCAAGTTGGGGAGAAAACAGCAGAAAATCCAAAATAAGACAAGAACAATGGTAGACATTTAAGTGTTATCCAACCCATCTATTGCACGCCTGATTGAATTAATCAGCTAATTAACAGCCCTTACCAAGTGTACATGGGTGTTTTAAAGACACTGAAATATTCAGTGAAAGATTAAGGTTGGTAAACCCTGGATTATTGGACAAAGGAGAAAGCATGAGAAATGAAGAAGTAAATCAATCATCATTCATTCATCTGCTTTTTTGAAGTCTACCCTGAGAATGCTGGCTGTGAGACGGGAATACCCCAATCCATCACAGAGCACCTTACACACAAATTCATATACACTGTAGAGGCAATTAACATTCGATCCACCTACTGACCTTTAGAGACTGGAGAACCTAGAGGAAACCCACACAGGGACACAGGGACAACATATGAAACTGGGAGTAACCTGAACTCTGGATCCAACCAGGTCCCCAAAGTATCGAGGCTTTTTTTTTTTTTAATGAAAAAAAGTTCTTACCGGCTGCACGTTTGCTGTCAGGTCCAGTAAAGCAGTAACTTTTTGGCCTGCAATGTATTATATCTCGTTCAAAAAGCAGTCAGGCCAGAAATGAAATGTACACAAGTCTCGTCTTTACCAAATATATTCACTCAGCTGGGACATGTTTGATGTACAAAGGTTGCTCTTTGGTTTTGCACGGGCGATTTAAGTCAAGAGTTTGCTTCTTTTTTTTTGGAATAGCTTTCATTTCTTTTGCCTAAATGGGCTGCTTTGACGAAAGCCTATTCTGTGTCTTCTTCGCGCGAACAATGGGCCAATGTTTTGTCACTTTTGTTCACAGTGAAATAAGAAACGTTCGGAGAGATGCACTCAGAAATTTTACTTCTTTCATTTTTTTTTATGATTAACATAATTGGAAAGCTGTTGGTTTCCTCAGATTGGGTTGTTCTCAGAAGCTAGATGAGCAGTGTTGATTATGCCGCCAGATTTCCAACACTGTTAATGTGAATTTATTATTCTTTTAGCACGTTCAGCTGCAGTTCTGATCGGTAGTTTTGCTAAAAACAAAATCTCAGTGTTTTCTGCTGTGTTTGCTAAAATAGGGAAAGAAAGAAAAGATAAAGATTGAAATGGTAGGGGAAAAGGAATAAGCGGTTTAAGATTCAAATAACCAAGAAACCTGTAACAGAGCGTTCTAATGCAAGAGGGATATCTACAGTTTTTAGAGGCTAATAATAATTGTATCATCTCGAATATCTAGTATATAATCTTGTATTATCTTATATATTATTGCTTTCTCTATTACTTTCATATATAAAAGCAAACATTATCCACAAAGTATAACAAAAAGATAAAAAGTTTCAAATGTAGAGCAGCAGAAACAATACAATACAAATAGCAGGGAGAATCAAAAAGTAAAGGCAAAATACATTTAACAGCTTTAATAGAAGTAACTGGGAGAAACTTAACGGATCACGTTTCCACATGCAGGACGACACAATGGTCAGTGGACCGAAAGTGGGCCGAATGTGTGATAATGGCTGAGCACCAGATCCGGGCTGTAAGGAGGACGTGGAAGACATTTCAACGTGAGCCGTTGCACGGTCTCTACTGTCCCTGCTGCTGTATGAGGACGTGCATTGTCATGGCGCAGCAAGACTGTTCTGGACAGCATTTCTCTTCTTTTGCTGTGAATTGCAGTTTTAAGTTCATTTCACAGCAATGCATGGTATTTTGCTCTGTTCACTGTTTAACCATGTGCTTGAAAATGCACCAGAATAGAAACCTTCATGTCCCATAAGAACGCTAACATGATTTTCTTGTGGGACTTTTGGATTTCATTTCGCTGAAGAAGACAGATGTCTCCACTCCATGCTTTGTCTTTTGCTCTCTGGGTTATCATGTAATTAAAAATTGCCTTGACTTTTTACCTTTTTCCCCCCTCACATTTAATATTTTGAAAAACAAGAATTAGAGTAAATAAAGAAAATACAAACATACAGGTTAGCGTTGCTGCTTCACAGATCCTAGGTCCTGATTCGATCCTGAATTCAGGTTACTATCTGCATGGAGTGGCTCATGTTCTCTGTACGTCCTTATTAGTATCATTTGGGTTCCCTTGTTTCCTCCCAGCTCTAATATAATGTCATTATGTGGAGTAGCTATGTGCCCATAGACATAAATGAATGCATGGTGTCCTGTGATGAACTGGAGGGTGTATTCCCACCGGGAACACTGACCAGGATAAAGTGCTTACTAAAGCTGAATAAAAAGACAAAAAAAAAATCCTAAAAAATAAATGCATGTATAAAAATAATTCTTTAGCTGCTTTGTAACCAGATGTATTGTAGTTGCCAGATCGTTTTTAATTTGGTAAACTGTTCCATATTTAGCTGCACAAAAAAAAGAAGGATTTATTTTACCGTCCTCCTAACAGGTTTCACACGTCTGATCTGAGACGTGAGACTGCTCTCTCTCTCTCTCTCTCTCTCTCTCTCTCTCTCTCTCTCTCACCACATCCACTCAAATAATTCCCAGCCAGAGCCAACACTGCGTGCCCCTGTTGCATTTCCCAGCAGTGTGTACCATGCAGACAGGTGAAATAAGCACTTACTCAAAGTGTCTAGTTCCATTTTTCTAGCTGATGATTAGTGCTGGCAGGCCAACCGAATCTTTCAGTGTTCCACCTCAAAACAGACCACAACTGCACCATCGCCCAGCACAAAGCTGCAGGGACGTGAGAATGAAAAGGCAGAAGGAGCAGTAGGGTGGTACAGGGTTTAAAAAAGGGGGCTGGTGAAAACAGGTCTGTCAAATATAATATGACAAAAAAAAAAAAAAGAAAAAGAAGGAGACAAGGAAGCGTCCGTGTAGAAATAAATGACTCCCTTGAATGTAAATGTGAAGAGTAAGGACACCCACTCCGGATACTGGCATGTGTCTCATTCTCTGTGATTTCCACCAAACAATGAAGCTCGCTGTTCTCAATTCTCCTCCTCTCTTTCGCAGGAATCCTCAGGACAAATCTTCACGTGGCAGAAGGGCGGTGCACTCATCCCCAGAGTTGGTGCCATGCTGCTCTTTACAAGCATTAAAAAAATTAATTCATTGTTTACTTGTCATTTGGCCACCCACTCTGCAAAGCAGGGACTGGGGCGAGCTGATTAACAGCACTGACTGAACGCACCACACTTCTCCAAATTAGTCCCATCTACAGGGGGCCCGACTACAGTCACCGCAAAGCTATTTATGCGTGTCATTACAAAGAGACGACTTGCTCCTATACAGTTAGAAGACCTTGCCCCGTGCAAAATACAAACTAACGGGTTTCGAACACGTTGCTTAGTGGTCCCTAGTTGGTCTAGCATGCTGCACTACAGTATGATCAGGATTGTACATAAATAAGACCAATTAAAAAAGACCATGTTAAAAAAGATCATTTGAATGAATGAATGAAGGAAGGAATGAATGATTGTATTCACCAAGTAGAGGGTGAGCAAAGAATTTCTTTTGTTGTGATGTCAGACATAGCACAGGACAGCACAAGAACCATAATATACACTTACAATAGACTACACTAGAATACAATTCAGCCATACGTCCAACTATTATCTATACCACTGAGGGTATTAAGGGTCATGGGGAAGCTGGAGCCAATGCCAGCTGACTTTAGGTGAGCAGGCCTAACACAGAGATGAACAACCTTTCACACTTACAGTCACACCTATGGGCCTATTTAGAGTAACCAGGTGACCTAATCTGCATGTCATTGGGAGGAAACCAGAGAACCCGAGGGAAACCCACACAGACACGGGGAGAACATTCAACCACAGAAAGGCCCCAGTCAGCCACCAGGTTCAAACCCAGAACCTCCTTGATGTGACGCAACAGTGCTAACCACTGCACCACCGCACCGCACCACCCCAATACAATATAATACAGTACAATACAATGCATTATATCTGTACAGGAAAGACGGTGCAAAAGGCTTAATGCAATATGAAGGATGCTGGCTGTTCTTCAAATCTGGCCACCTGTATTAAAGCAAAAATCTTCCATGAACCATAACCTTTCTGTCTTCTACTCTGAGACACATCTATGCATTGTTTAAAAATGCATCCAGTATCTCTCTCTGTCCATTCATTTTAAAACATTCTATTTTTGTCAAAACATACCTTTCTGACCTTTATATCTCTCTCTCTCGCTGAAAAGATGAGCTGCTTTCAGCTAAATAATTTACATAAGTGCATCTGCCTGAATATACTGCAAGCAAGAATCTACTACAGAAGCTGTGTCGGTACATGTTTAAAAAATAAACAGAGCCACTGAACTAGGGCCATTTTTTATACACCTCATGGTTCGGCTCTGCTGCAGAACTGCTCGAAACAGAATCCTGTCGTGTGTAATACAGCCTTGATCAAAACCGATTTCAAAGGACCTTTGAAAAGTTGCTGAATCAGACATCAGTCCTCAGTCAAGCAGGGATTTTACAGAGGGGAGACATTTAGTTCTATTGCTTCTGTCACTAACTGCGGACCTCCAACAAGGATAAATGCAAGAGCTCACTGTAGAATCGGGACCAAAAAAAAAAGGGAGACAGCTGGCGATCTGCAGGACACTTCAGTTCAGTTCAATTTTAGAGTGCTTTTAGCAATACATACTGTCACAAAGCAGCTGCAGAGAAATATGGATGTAGATCCTGACAGGCTCAACTGTGGAAGACAGAAGAGCTCCCTGAGATGACCTGAGGACGCAGCCCTGAGAGGAACCATACAACTCTGGAAGCTGAGTGAAGACTTTGGGGTTTTAGTTCGTTTTCCACAAACTTAAGTGTCACACAAAACAGGAAGTGTCTGCATCATCATCATCATCATCATCACCATCATCATCATCATCATGTTTAATCAGGTAAAAGTGCTGGGTAATGTTAATGCCATTTGACGAGCCAGCATCAACAAGTACAACATAAAAAGGTACAACAGATTTCCCAGGAAAATCATGTCGAGGAAGGCTTTTGAAATTCAGTAATAATAATTGCAGAACAAAAATAATAAGAACAAAACATCAACATTCCAGATTACCCTCATTTAAAAAAGGCCAAACAAAAATATCACTGTAAGGATGTACAAGGGAGAATCAAAGGCAATTTTTAATTGTATGATAACTCAGAGAGCAAAAGACAACGCAGAGAAGAAAGTCAGTCCTCCCCCAAGAAAATCATGTTAATGTTCTAATGGGACATGAAGGTTCCTGTTGTGGTGCATTTCCAAGCACACGGGCAAATAGTGAACAGTGCAAAATACCATGCATTGCTGTGAAATGAACTTAAACCTGCAATTCACAGCAAAAGAGGAATGCTGTCCAAAACAGTCTTGCTGCACCATGACGATGCACGTCCTCATACAGCAGCAGAGACAGTAGAGACAGTGGGTTCAAGTGTTGTCCACATCCTCCTTACTGCCCAGATCTGGTGCCGAGCCATTATCACATCTTCAGTCCACTGAAGGAGGTGCTGTGTGGTCACAGATTCACCTCTGATGATGAAGTAAAGGAAGCGGGGCTCACCTGGCTTCGGGAGCATCCGAAAAACGTCTCTGCAGGAATCCAGAAGCTAGATGAACAATTCAACAAATGTGTCATCTTGCATGGGGACTATGTGGAAAAGTGATATGTTCAGTTTCTCACAGTTACTTCAGTTAAAACCATTAAATGGATTTTGCCTTTACTTTTGGATTCTCCCTTATAATTAACGCATTAACACTCTCCTGAAGTCATTCTTCATATGATCATATTGAGAAAACTCTTCAGTTCAGCACGTTGTTGCTATTAACCTTGAAGGTTTCTTTAATGTGAGTGAAACAGCACACCTTTCATCAGTACAAACAATAAACCAGATCACTCTTTGTTTGTTTGTTTTTTCAGAGGAATCATAGAACGTTTGATTTAGCTCTTTTTACGTCGGTTGCTGCCATGTGCTGTTAGCAGTGAACTCCCTGTAGTGAGTTTAATGTTTATGAACTCATAACATTTAAAGGGCATTATTAATGAGCATGAGGACGGCTAACATGAGAGTACAAAGCAGCGTCAGAGCACATGGTTAATCAAACTGTGTACAAAAGTGCCAACTTTACTCACAAGGAAAGTGTAGACCGTGACAAGTGCGGCGAAATGAAGCAAGTGGGCCTCAGTGCTTAGTGCTCGCAGAAGTGAAGTGCTCTGACATGTGACAGTTTATCTGAACACTTGTTTCACTGCTCCACACTCAGCAGTAACTTTGAGTGTGTGTGTGTGTGTGTGTGTGTGTGTGTGTGTGTGTGTGTGTGTGTGTGTGTGTGTGTGTGTGTGGTGTGCCTTCACACTCACTATTAAAGATACATATTTTATCAGGTTTGGTAGGAAGGTGCTGTATCGCTTGTTATTTTTGCAGTCTGCTTTTCTGTGGACTAATTAATTGTGAAATATGTCAGATTGCTGTCATTCCGTAGTCTGCTTATTAACGCGACAATGCATGCTAGGATTATGTCACATCGTGTCACGTGGTATCAGAGAATGTTTCACAAGTACAAGTAATTGAGAATGGTATCAGACCAGTATCAGTATCAGTGCATCTCTAATCTGTGTGTATTGTGTTGTAGCTTGTATGATGGAGTCCTAATAACCAGTCAGTGGCAAACAATGGTACGAGCACCACCCAAGTTCAATTAAATCCATGACGATTACAGATAATATTATTCAAAGCTGGCACTAGCATGAGGTGGCCCTGAGAAAGAAACACTGAACAAGACTTGAATAGTTATAAGGTTCTTATAGTGCAAATCATCCTGCTGGAAGATAAATACATAAATAGATAAACAAATAAATAAATAAAGTTCAGCAGCGTTGCTTGAAATATACCCTGCGGCTAAAGTTAAAACAAAAAAAAAACTTTGGTAAATATACACATTGTACTGTTTGGAGTCCAACAGCACTTAAAGAAGGTGGGGTTACACACAATGACAGAACGACGGACTGGCACAAACCCAAAAAAATTCCAATTTTAAAACAGCAAAGTTCAAGCCTTGACCTCAATCACTGGAAATGTTGTGACATGTTGTGAGACTTGTACAGAGGATTGGCCCAATACCACTTGACCGCTGTGCAGGACTGATCAGCAACTACAGAAAGCATTTGATTGAGGTCACCAGCAACGATGCAGCTTCCACTTATTACTACACAAAAGGGTTTGTACTGTCTTTCCATTACTAACCTGGTTTGAGAAAGGCATGGTAGTGTAAAATGACGTGAGTATCTTCTGCTGAGAGCAAGTCCCTGTTTATTATTTGGTATTATACCACATCATGGTTGAATTCTTGAATGTGATTGGTCAGAAGGATGTTGAGTGATGTTCCATCAGCTCTGGTAGTCAGATCCACTTAAGGCAAATCACAGGTTTATATTTAGCCCGATGCCATCTACATTACTGATTCTATAGTAGCAGCTAATTCATAGATCTTCATAATCTAAGCCTAATAATAAACATTGGATTAAAGATACATGGTGTTATTTAACGAGGAATAACATAATCATTGATTTGATGAAGCCTTCTCTTAGGAGACATTTATTACACAAGGAGACTCCAGTGCCAGAGCTTTGAGATTGCAAAGTTCTCTGGAGTTTTCAGTCCAAGTCTTCACTACAGAGAAGATTGTATTTTGTATATGGTAATAAGCTAGATTTTTTTTTTGTTATTTTGTTTTATTAACCTTAAGAGAAATGCAGGGAACTACTATCTGTTTATAGTACGCTCATTGACAAAAAAAAGTTAAACCCACAAAAAGGAATTGTCCGATTTGTGTATAATTTGGTACACATACAGACCAGCGGAGGGTTTGTAAATGGTTCGATTTGCAAGGTGCTAGCACGTCTACAATGGACAGCGGGGGTAGAAGTCGTGGCCTTGTAGATGCATTAGGGAGCATTACCAACACTGGACGGAGTTTGATCGGGATCGCATTGTGATTTTGCATGAGGCTGGGTGGTCGTATCATGCAATTGCCTGGAATGTGGGCCATACAGACGTCACAGTTACCCAATGCTGGAACCAATGTGGAGGTGAGGGTGTCCACACATGTTGTGAAGGTTCCAGTCGCATTTCAGAACACCATGACATCTATGCCTACCATCCAGACACAGATATTGGACTTTTTACGACACCTTATGTGATCCGCACTATGTCTGGGCGACTGGCATCAGCTGGAACAGTTTGCCATCCCATGCTTAGGCTGCCATTAACACCAGAGCAGAGATGGTTGCGTTTTTATCAGGATGACTAATCCCACCAATGTTGTGGAAAGACATACCGGCATTGCTCCTGGCATCAGGGTGTGGGGAGCCATAGGGTATGACTTCAGGTCACTTCTGATAGTGATTCAATGGACTCTGATGGCACAGCGCTACATCAGAGACATCATATGTCTGCATGTCTTACCCCTCATGAGACAGCACCCTGGTACACCCTGGTCTATCAACAAGACAATGCCTGTCCTCACACGGCATGTGTGCCTATGGACTGCCTGCGTCATGATGAGGTCCTCCCGCAGCCAGGTCCCCCATTCTTTACCCAATCTAACATGTGTGGGATCATCTCAGACGTCAACTCTGACCCAGTGTGACAACCTGCTCACATGGGATCAGCAGTGTGCCCACACTACCAACTCCATTATCCATTTGATCTGATATTGTAATCGTTGCAATACAGTCACATTACTGTAGATAGATAGATAGATAGATAGATAGATAGATAGATAGATAGATAGATAGATAGATAGATAGATAGATAGATAGATTATTAAAGAAGGGAAATAATTTGCAAATTGGTGTGGAGGAAGAAATCAATTTGGGACATGCCAGAAAGTAAATAATCAACTTCTTAGTGATAACAGTAATGGTCACACCACCGCACTAATGATTTTTTAGATGATTCTGTCAGTGTCGGTAAATATTCCCACATAATACCAAAGGATCTATTCACAGGACTGATTTCGTAAAGTTGTACTTATATTTCCCTGTTTGACGCTTTTTGGTTTTACATTGTCTGTGTTAATGAAAGCCCACAGGAGTTACTGCTGTAACTCTATATCACCTTGATTTAAAAAGTCTTGCCTAATGCCCCATCACTAAAAGAACAATGGGGCCTCTCAGAACCTGTTCTTCTGATACAGAGCTAAAATGCTCGTCTGGACGGAGATGGTTCTCTGTTTTCAAACTAAAATGTATCAATGTGGTCGTAGCCTTGGTCTCTCTCGCGCTCTTGCACACATACTGTATATGCCCTCACATCAAATGCAGAAGACAAAGTATACAATCTGTCATCACCTTGCTATCAAGGTCACTGATGATGCTATCCTTACAAATGCAGCAGCAGAAAGAAAGACAGATTTACAGAATCAGTGGACATAATGAGCATACACTGCAGCGCATGCCATTAGCTGGAAGATTTGTCTGCAATTTGGGCTACAAACCACATCAAGGTCACTTGAGCAGATGTATGCAACCTGCACTCCGGGACGAATATCCAGCTTCATATTAACCTGCTGAGAACTTCTCACTATCCTAAATGACTATACTTTACTCTGCCATGAACAATTGATTTATTTGTCCTCTCCACGCCAGCCCATGTGTTATAGTGGCCAGGGTCGGTGTTTTATTGCTTCCTGATGATGCTTTTTCAGCCATGCCGGGGTAATGGATAAAAAAAACCTCATCTAGCAATTTGTCACAAAAAGGGGTTCTGTCCATTTGCTCTTTATCAGACCGCAAGCTCTTTTTAGGCTTTCTATATAAAACTGAGACAGTATACATTAATCATGGAAGATGATTAGGGTTGTTATTTGTAGCTACTAAGCAAATCCATTTGTGGGGGAGAAAAGGAAAATTAATCATATACCATGGTTTAGTCGATGATTAGGACATATCTATAGTTTGAAATAGTACCCTGGTTGGAAACAGTCCACAAAGAGATGAAAAAAAAAACAAAACCACGTGCTGTTAAAGTAATAAACCTTTTTACAAAAAATAAATGGCTGAAGATTCTTGCAGCATTCATTGTGAGCTATTTTAACTCAATAAATGACAGTATCCATCATATATGACTTCCTTTATACACACACATATAACCCTTTCCTATCGTTCCAGGAAAATGCAAGATGTTGAGTTTTACAAAGTTGTGTGCACACTTGAAGGGAATACACAAGATTGGTTTTATCCTAATCTCCTGCATCTGCGCGCGCGCGTGCGTGCGTGCGTGCGTGTGTGTGTGTACAACAGACGAATATTTGACACGTTTCCTGCATTGAGCAAAGAAAGCAACATCTCCCATCTTCTCTCTTGAACCTGTCCATAGCAGGAAACCTTCCAGCTGACTTGACCTCCGAGTGGTACACGGCCCTGACGCTGGAGACTCCTTCCATAAATTCTAAATAAACATCTGCTTGTAGACAGAGTCACCATATTATTGATTATAGGTTTGCTTTGTTAAATATCAGCACATTGTAAAGCCATTTATTATTAAACTATTACATTCTGTGGAGCCTCCGTATCTCCTAAGTGCTGTATACTGTAGGTCATCGAGAATGAGTTGTTATTATTGAAACAAGAATCATCAGGGATATTGTTAGAGAAAATCAACACCTACTGGCCAGTTATGCAAGAGTTTAACAGCTATATAAAGCTGACTTTAACAGAGCTGTATAAGGTATTAGGGCAGTCGGTCAGTGAGACGTTTATGAGAAGTATTTATCTTTGGGAAAAAGGCAAAGGCATTGGGAGGTGTGACATCATTTTCAGAGAGATGAATTTGTGATTATAAAGATAATTATAAAACATAATTTAGTATTACGGGGATCGTTTGGTGCAGCACAGTGGTGCAGTGGTTAGTACAATGGACCCTCGGCTCGCGAACACATTGGATGGAGAAACAAAATCGAGGTACGAACTAAATTCCTGAACAGATTTTGTACCAACCGACGAACAAATCCTCAACTGACGTACAGGAAGCCAGCCCACGCAGCCCAAGCAAAACATGAGAATGGCCACCGTATGCCCCACCACCGTCCACCTATGCCAGCAACCAGTGACGTGCAGTGAGGTTCATGGCTGGTGAGGCAGTAGCATTTCGTTACGTGATTTCTGCATTTATTTGGTTTTCTTCATTAATCTC
>JAQMCW010000001.1:5441268-5455479 GCA_030068335.1 Chrysichthys cranchii
GTTCCTTTTTTTATGCCCCCCCCCCCCCCCCCCCCAATAATCCTTAGTTTTGAAATTGTAGCCTCAAGGGGGCTATAGTTATTATTCAGTTAATATTTAGTAATCATAAATGGATTCAGTGTTTCTTTTATTAAGTTGCTCATTTCTGATCGGAAGCTCAAAGACAAGTATAAGTAATGTTTGCTTGAATCTAACTACAATTTTTTAATAAAACAAGGAAAATTTCTTGGTTTAAAAAAAAAAAATGATCCAAAACATATAAATCTGATAAATAGTGCTGTGCTCAAAATGTTTAACAGTTTGATTATGTTCATAAAATTAAACTGTGATGGCATAATACCGCAGTTTACAGAAGAATTTATCCTCCTTGAACTTTTCCCACATTATTTTGTAATGTTAAGCCTAGAACTGGAATGGAATAAAGGTAATTATATGGCATGTGTCTAAACAAAATGAAGTCCATAATACTGGATTTTGAGTGGTAGTTTGTCATTGTAATTATTACCAAAAAAAGCACCCTTTAAAAGTTGTGATTGCATAAGTATTTGCTCCCACAGCTGTGTAACCCCTAAATTAGTTCTGCTGCCACCAACTGCCATCAGAGGTCACATGACTAGATGAATGAGTGCACCTGTGGGCAATTAAAGTGTCACGTGACTTTAATAGGCCTACACCTGCTCCTGGAAAACCCCAGAGGTTGTTTGAGAAAAAGCATCAATCAGTTAGAAGGTTTTAGTTATAAGAATTATAGCACCTATAAAACACTATAAAATGATGCATCCCAAAAGTCCCAAAACTAGGACTCCCACAGCTGTACACGTGGGTGAGTGCTTATGCACTCACAACTTTTATGTTTTTCTTTTTTTTTTTTTTTTATTATTATTATTATTATTATTATTATTATTATTCGTAAAGAATTTGGCAAACCTTACATCCTTCTCACTCCCACTTTACTACTGTGGGGCAAGTAGGTCCATTTCAGTTCCTGGGGGTAACTTTATACAATGTGGAGAAGTTCAAGGGGGTGAATACTTATGTCAGACAGTGTGTAATCATAAGGAAAAGCCAAAAGGAGTTTAAAACCAAAACATTCGTGGACATGTTTTGCACCTAAAGGTTTGTGAACCTCTTCTTTAATTCGGTCGAGTCAAGCTTTATTTTTAGAGCACTAACAACCAACAGGGAAACAACCCTAAAGTGCTGTACAGTCAATAAACAGAACACTGAGTATAAATCAACAAATAGGATAAACAAATAGAGTATGAAATAAATAGACAAATACTATTTGCGAAAATATGCATATATGACTACATCTGGTGTGTGTACCACTCTCAGTATAAAGTATAGCAAATACATTGTTGTATATCTGGGAGTGACATGTAGTACTCTTTATATGCACTCTTTATATGTAGTTGTATATCTGAGATGTATGGATGGAGTGCAGCCTATCTACCAATCCCAGTTTAGTCTCAGTTCCAAATACCTCCATATTTGGACACTTTAGTGCACTAAGTAGCTTGCACAAAGCGTCTTTTGCCATATTGGCAGTGCGCATATGTAAGGAGGAGGGAGTGATTTGGGACGTGGCCCGCGTTCAGACTCGCCCTCCTTCCTTCGCGCTCCAAGAAAGCCGGAGAAAGTCCCAGCCTGGCCCTTCTACACCACACACCACACACAGCGCAATGAGCGCCGAGCCTCTGCGCACACACGCCTAGTTTCCCCCGGTCGTCACTCGAGCCCAGGAATGCCATGGCCACTCAGCCCAACCAGGACTACTTCCGCTCGGTCAGCAGCGAGTCCACTACCTACATGATGGTGCCGGCGAGCGGCCGCAGAGAGTCTCCGTCCAAGCTGTGGCTCGCCATGGTGGTGATCGTGGTGGTGGTGCTGCAGATCGCCTCCACCACAGGACTCTTCCTCTACCTGAACATGTCCCTGTCCCAGGTGAGCCGCCGCCGCTTCACTTCTCATGCACTCAGCAACTTTTCTCTACTGCAAGTTTTCATGAAGTTTTTAGCGTCTTTTAATCACAGTGAGCGCAACTGTACAAGCTTTTATACACTACACACACATACACACACACACAGTTCATACACTATACACACACTGTACACACTGTTCATACACTATACACACTATACACACACTGTTCATACACTATACGCACACAGTTCATACACTATACACACTATACACACACTATACACACACTGTTCATACACTATACGCACACAGTTCATACACTATACACACACTATACACACACTGTTCATACACTATACGCACACAGTTCATACATTATACACACACTGTTCATACACTATATACACTATACGCACACAGTTCATACACTATACACACTATACACACACTGTTCATACACTATACACACTATACACACACAGTTCATACACTATACACACTATACACACACTGTTAATACACTATACACACTATACACACACTGTTAATACACTATACACACTATACACACACAGTTAACTATATACACTATACACACATTGTTCATGCACTATACACACACTACACACACTGTTCATACACTGTATACACACACTACACACACTGTTCATACACTATATACACACACTACACACACTGTTCATGCACTATACACACACTACACACACTGTTCATGCACTATACACACACTACACACACTATTCATACACTATATACACACACTACACACACTGTTCATACACTATACACACACTATACACACACTGTTCATACACTACACACACTATACACACACAGTTCATACACTATACACACACTGTTCATACACTATACACACTACACACACACGGTTAATACACTATATACACTATACACACACTGTTCATACACTATATACACACACTACACACACTGTTCATACACTATATACACACACTACACACACTGCTCATACCCTATATACACTATACACACACAGTTCATACACTATACACACACAGTTCATACACTATACACACTATACACACACAGTTAATACACTATACACACACACTGTACACACACTGTTCATACAGTATACACACACAGTTCATACACTATACACACACACTGTACACACGCTGTTCATACACTATGCACACACACTATACACACACACTGTACACACGCTGTTCATACACTATACACACACTATACACACACAGTTCATACACTATGCACACACACTATACACACACTGTTCATACACTATATATACTATACACACACAGTTCATACACTATGCACACACTGTTCATACACGATACACACTATACACAAACTGTGCACACTATAGACACACTATACACCCACTGTTCATACACTATACACAAACTGTACACACTATACACACACTGTTCATACACTATATACACACACTACACACACTGTTCATACACTATACACAGACTATACACAAACGGTACACACTATACGCACACTGTTCATACACTATTCACACACTATACACACACTGTTCATACACTATACACACACTGTACACAGTGTTCATACACTATACACAAACTGTACACACTATACACACACTATGCACACACTATACATAGACACTATACACACACTGTTCATACATTATACACACACTATACACAAACTGTACACACTATACATACACACTGTTCATGCACTGTACACACACTGCACACACACTGTACACACACTGTTCAAACACTGTACACACTATACACAAACTTTTCATACACTATACACAAATTGTACACACTGTTCATACACTATACACACTGTTCACACACTATGCACATACTGTATGCACAATATACGCACTGTTCACACCCTACACACACTGTTCATACACAATACACACAATGTACACACACACTATAAACACTCTGTAGACACACTATACACACACTGTTCATACACTGTACACATACTGTACATACACTGTACACACACTGGGCACTCACTGTAAGTTACTGCCATCCAACCTTGTGCTAAGTTTCAGCACATTTGTAATATTTCTTCTTTATACAGTCAGTTCTCAAAAGTGGAAGTATACATTTATATACCTACTTAGCCTATCTGTTTATTTACAAGAATTGTAACGTTTTATAAAGTATTTATTAAGACCAGCTTTTGTGAGTCGTACCTTCTCAAAAAGTGTACTAAACACTACCTTTATTTACCACCTTTACTAAGGTGCAACCCTTAAGTTTACATGTCTGAGTTGGAAATGCAATACCCTTAGAAACTATATACATTAACTATGTATTATTGTTAAATGATATTATATACAAGGTACATAAATGGACCATAATTCTTTTAAAATATTAGTAATGTAAGCATACTGTATGCACCTTTCTATGTAAGATACACCGGACACTTAAGAGTATAAAATGTGTCCTCTTGATGAGAAAGTTCAAGTTTACTATCATGTTTCCAGGTGTGTAGGCAATAA
The DNA here is from genome assembly GCA_030068335.1 of Chrysichthys cranchii. Lineage (NCBI taxonomy): Eukaryota > Metazoa > Chordata > Actinopteri > Siluriformes > Claroteidae > Chrysichthys > Chrysichthys cranchii. The sequence goes on from JAQMCW010000001.1 coordinate 5,445,731, forward strand.
TATAATAATAAAATATTACTATGGTTCTGACTGCAGCTTGTATGTCTTAAGATATTAAATTGTTCCAGGACCGCTTCCTGATTCCTGATTAGGTTTAGATAGAAAAGACAGTAAACCATGTTTTGGTGGATTATCTTACCTTGGCACATGTACAGTTGTATATGACTGTTATTAATGCAGAGATTGTGTAATGCTTTTCACATAGAATACGTTTCACCATTTGATACGACAGAACAGATACAAATGCTTCCTTATGCTTCCTTTGCTGTGACTCTGCCAAATAAAGGCTCCAGCCAGATGAAGCACAAATCCTTGAGGAGCGCTGTAAATCTGTGCACTGGATACTTTATAACATTCGTGCAGGCTCAGATCTGTAAGTGTCTTTGTTGTTTGTAGACGTGCACTTTGTGGTGTAAAGCAGGATCTCCAGTGTTGTTTTGTTATCTTCAGCCTGTGTTTGTTTTGTGCTGCATTTTGATCATTCTAAAGGGAATTTTCCCTGCTTTCCAGGAGATAGCCATAATTCTTTTCAAAAATAGACATTGTGGTTTGGGTGTAAGCTGCTGTAAGCAACTGAGGTTACACCAAGGACAGTTTTGGTTTGAGTTGGTTTGAGTGAGGTGTAATGCATTGCTGTTCTCCTCACTGCCACTTGATGATGAGCCGTATTCAGCTACTGACTTATAATTCAGCATATTGACTTCCAACTTCTAGATGTTTGATTACTCAAAACCTTTGCATTCGCCTGGCTCCACATTTCCAAATCCTGAATCAGAAGTGATAGACAGTGTAAATAGATTCAGCATTTGAACTGATAGACCAGGCTCCATCATGCTCCGGTTCAGTATTTGAACTGATAGACCAGGCTCCATCATGCTCCATCAGACCAAAGGGAACGACTCTCTCATACGGGTATGAAGCTGACATTGCATTGAACCAAAGGTTGACCTATTTCTGTCTACTTCCTGCAGTCTAATGTGAAGGTGCTTGCCAGAATGGAGTCATGGAGTTTTGGGTATGTCATGGCACTCAACCGAGCCCGTGACTAAGCCAGTTTGCCTCCGAGTGCGACTGGTGCACCCACTTCCTCATGCTGCTGTTTTTTTGCAAGTCAGCACCCAATGGAGGCTTTTGTCATGCTGCCACTCTCCACTCCAGGTGTTCTGTGAGAGAAACCTTCACCAACAATAACAAAAGTTGGTGTAAAGTTATATCCTGCAAGCAGCATTTAGCTTGTCCCCCCCAACTCGGTCAAAACCTTCTGTGACAGTTTCTAGTGCCAAGATCCACAAAAAAAAGCGTCTTCGCTTCCACCTTCCAGTGTCTGCCTATTTGTTGTTTCTTTCCTTTCTTTTCTTTTTGCTCTTCTTTGTCAGTCTGAACGTTTGGGTTTTATGCAGAACGCTCCTTATGCAGCTATATTTGGCTGCCTTTCTTTGTGGATTCATGTTACGCCAAGTTAGCTAGCCCCAAGCAGGGCTTGGATATTTCCCAATGAGACACGAGATTGAATCTACACTGTTTTGCAGAGTTTAAAATAAAGCACAACAGTGGTTCCCACACAAAAGTATGATTTTTTTTATCCCACAGACATTTTTATCCATTTAATTAAAACAAGCTATGTTATCTGACTGTTTTTTTTATTCATGTTGCAAAGAAATCAGTTACAAAAAGTGTTAAAAGAGAAAAGAATTGAGATGGCTTATGCCAGTGTTTCTCAACCTTTTCTAGGTTGTGGCACCCTTTCCATGAATGAAAAATCTCAAGGCACCCCAAGCTTAAAATTTCGTGAGACCGGGGGGGGTGTTTCTGCGGCACCCCTGAGGATGCCAGACGGCACCCTGGTTGAGAAACACTGGCTTATGCAATCATGCACTTGAAACACACACACACACACACGCAAGTTTGTATTACTCTCCATGTGAGGACAATCCACTGACATAATTATTAATGTGGCTAATTAATACTTAATGCTATGCCTACCCTAAACCCAACCCTAACCTTCACCCCAGTAACCAAAAAGAAAACTTTATGCTATTTTATTTTTTTTTTTTTTTTTTTTCGTTCCTCATGTGGACCAGCTGCAACCTAATGAAGGGTCTCTTTAGAGCTAGTGTAAATATGCCGTGCTCACACACAGCGTAGCGGCCAGATGGGGCGGCCTACCAGCACTGTTGTCCTAAAAACATGTAAACATCTCTGCTCAGGCTCACGTTATCACAACCTTTAAGAACAATATTGGCAGAAATAAAAAAGACCCAGCCGTAAACTGGACCTCCAGTTTACTCCAGCGCTACACGAACAGATAGATGCTATCTCTTCATTAGGAACCATTAGGGAGGCACATCATGCACAGCAGGTTCTTCTCGCTTCGCAAGGCTCTCACTTGTGCTGGAAATAACACTAATCAGGAAAGGAGGCTACTTTTTTTTTTAGCATCATGTCACACATACTTTCCTTTCTGAATGTGCTCAGAGTCGACGAAGGCTGGACAGGCTGCATTCTTCCAGACCCAACAAGCAACACGTTAAGATTTAAATGTGTTTGTGTCTTGGTCCAAGTGCTGGCTGTGTCAGGACTGGTTTTTATATAAATTAATAAACGAGGGGAATTACCGCCTCTTCTGACCGCCCCACTGCCTTAATAGGAACTTTTTGGTGGTTTTGGCTGCAGGATATCGGCCGGATTCCACCATCGGGCCTGTAGTTAGCGTGCTTCAAAGCACTGTCTGTGATGAACCCGAGCTGAAGACAAACAGAACAGAATTGAAACGCAGCAGAATTGGGAGCCATTCCGATGACCACGATCTCTTTGAAAACACCCTACAATGACGTCTCAGAGGGACCCATCTCCACTGGTCATTTAAGAGATTTACGAGGCAGTGAGAATGGGGAAAAAGGAAGGAGATTATGCGTAAAAGAACGCTCTCCTGTAGCAACATGTGGGTGATCTCTTTCTGTCTCGTGTGATCAGACCTTTGTGTTTGTGCACTCAGGTGTGAGATGTGGCCGAGATGGCACTTTAAATTTCGCTCCTGGGTTTACAGGGAAGCAAAACCTACGCATTCACTACACCTCGGAGGCTTATCAGCAGACACTCCTTGTCGTGCAGTGATTTCGGAGAAACGCAGAGCGAGAGGGAAAAAATCTCCACCCGGAAGGCTTTCCAGTTTAATTATACGGAAGTCCTGAACGGTGCGTTGTAAAAAAAAAAATGTTTAAGTGCTGCGTCAATATTTTGATTTCAACTGAACTTGTCATTTTGACATTTGCTAGCACTTAAATCGACTGAACACCGTCATGGTAATAGCAGTTATGTTGACTGTTTGAATTTGGCATACCATATTTGAACACATGTAGACAAATACCATATTAGCTACTGTATATATGTGTGTGTGTGTGTGTGTGTGTGTGTGTGTGTGTGTGTATATTTGATGTAGATATACCACTTTAGCCACATCTGGCTTGTCTACTATCTGGGAAGCAGCTTGCTGAATAAGGTTTATAAGCTAATAGTCAATAATTTAGACTCTGATAGATCATAGGGTGTTTTATAACGTCTAAGTCAAAGTAATAATATCATGCGTTGAAATAGTGAATGATTATTATGTAGCAATAACAAGACATTAAGTCCAAATAGCACTTTTTTTTTACTATTCTTTATAGGGGGCGATTAATGATGACTGATAGCTTCGAATACTTTTTTCCTCTTTGCTAAATTTACAAATATCCACATAACTTTAAAAAAAAAAAAAAAAAGATTAATTCCCAAGTGCATTTGTCCTGCCTGCCCAGACAACCTGCTCTCCCCCAGGCTGAGTTTCCCCAAGCTGAGGCCAAGCAGACGAGCTGGAACAGAGAGGAACGCAAAAACTTTTCCTCCTAAACCCTGAGGAGTTGTGCTGTTTCCTTCTAACATCACAGGGAGAATTTGGGGGATTGGAAGAAACAACAACAAAAAGAGAAAATTCACACACTGACAAAGAGATACCGGGTATGGAGGAGAGATGAAGGATGATTGGGAGGCAAGGAGACAAATTGAGAAGGGGAGTGTGTGTCTGTGTGTGTGAGACAGAGAAAGAGAGAGAGAGAGAGAGAGAGAGAGATTGATTCTGGCATGGCTTTAAGTTACATGACTGGTTTCTCTTTTTAATCCTTCCCCAAAAAGTAGTGATATGTTGAGTGAAGCATAAAGTTCAGCAGTTGCAGGTCTACTCCACTCTTCCCCCGGCTCCAGAAACCAGGAGTAACACTAGAGCATTGTTCCTCGTTTCCTGCTACTCTCGCTGAGATCAGAAATCCTCACTCACCCTTTCTGGACCCCACACTTGCATCCCTACAACCAGCATGTTCCTGCTGATGATTTTCTACAACGTTGCTGGGTATTTCACTACCAGTACGTGTTGTACATTACATGCAGTTATGGAGCTTGCCGCACAGTTTCTATAAGGAAGCACGGTTTGCTGCGTCGTTCTGGTGTAACAGCTTGTTTTGCACAATCTTAAGGCATAGGTATGCCAGAGATTACTGGCACACAATAATAACAACAACCACACCTCGGACAGCGCAGTCAGGTGCGAGAGTACGAAAATAAGCTCAGCCTTTCAAAACAATTGTTGTCCTGCTGCTACTTGTAGAAGTTCTTCATTTATTTTTCTTTGCTGCAGCTTCAAGCAGGCATGAACTTGTACGAGCCAGGATGTATTTGTCAAGCAGACAGAAAAATATTAAAGTGGCTCCAGCAGTTTGGCATGAACCAGGAAAAAACGTTAACGGTTCTACCAAAAATCCACAAATCACCAGCGTACCCATTACGAGAAAACCACAAAGCTGTACTCGGGTCACTTTTTTTTTTTTTTTTAAAGACGTCAAAGTGGTCTGGATGTTGGGGACACAATTTATAATCTGTACAAGTAACTGGTAAAATTTCATGAAAAAGGAGCTGGATTTCCTGTAAAGCCTTGAGGTTGCCTTGCACTGCGCAAAGCCAAGTTTGTTTTTAATCGAGGGTCTGCTCTCCTCCCAAATCCCAGCCCTAAAAATCATAACATGACCCATAAAAGTGGCCCCGGATCAGCCCTGCCCTATGTGTTGTGGAGGTAAAGGCCCTTCATTAGCTGCCTGATTCACGCTGCTCAATTTGTGTAACATCATTGGCTCTGAAAAAAAAAAAGCCCCCTTTACCCTGCATGCCCTCTCCGTCATGCTCTGGAGGCAACTGCTAAAGAATCATTAAGCAAAAACACCAACCGTGACGCTAAGCAATTTCTGATTCTAGGCTTCAAATTGCATGCAGGCCTCCTTCTTAGACCATTTGCAAAGATTTGTGAATGTGGCTCATGAAAAAAGAAAAAAAAAACGAGAGATGGGAGAGAAAGGGCTTGCCTCCAAGCAAGGTCATTTATATTACCCCTCAAGGATGTAACATGTCTTCAGCTGGCTCGGTTGAACACGTCCTTACTCGATTTGCCCTTACGCACTTCTCAGAGAAAATGTCAAGAACCGTGTTCAAACTGGCCACAGATTGTGTCCCGGCTTTCAGACTGCTCCCTTGTTAACCACCCCATGGGTCTTGTTCAGATTGTTCTTTGTTTGTTGCTCAGAATTTATTGGGTTAGATTCAGTGACAGCAGAGAAGAAAGCGATCCGAGCCCATTATAGGCCTTCTTTCTCCAAGCACGCGTTGTACCACGGATTTGTCTTGGTGTACGTCTTTATGAATCTAAATAAAAAGGATGAACAGGGGGCATATGAAATAGATCTTAACGAATAGACAATAAAAGATGAAAAAGATGTAGACTGGCGAATGTAAAAAGAAAATCGGTCGAACAATAAGAAAGGCAGCCTGTTTTATGAAACATCTCTGAGATTGGTGCACTAGAGGGTGAAGAGCCAAGGGGGGGAACGGTCTAAGGGGGGAAAAATGGATGTCAGTCGGTGTGCTCTGCACGCCACAGGTACATATAATCCAGATAATCAGTACAGCTATCTGAAAAACACTGGCATCAAAGAATCAAATTTTACAACCTGTAAGAAACTCACTGAAACCTTCCTGTGATTGACACATTGACAGGTGAAGAGCCAAGGAGTCACAGAAGAGCTGAGATGTCTGGGATTGCTCAACGCCCTGGATAAGAACCGGGATATTCCCGAGGACCTGGCCCAGCTCTTGGGAGAATCCTGCATCAAACTGGCTGAAGGCATCAAGGCTTACATCTCTAAGGTGAGGCTACATCTGGAACCAGTTAAGAAGCACAAGCGCTCCATTACGCAACCCGTGAAGCCCATGCGCGCTGTCGCCGAGCCTGTTTATCGACAGCTCCTTTTGCTGACTCTGACAACGTTCAGATCAGCACTTTTTAAATAATATGTTTCACGCGCGTGTTTAGGCTCGGCGGCAAAATGCGTAGGAGGGCTCTAGTTAAGCTCTTCATTACTGTTACCATAAATGTGTCAAAGCAAGTCAGTCATTTCTTCGCGCATGACTCATTAATTGCTTTAAGGCATTTCTTGGTTGCGACTGAATTTCTCAGCATTATGCCAAGTGAGTCACCAGTGTGCCCTATTCATGAACCACTTCACTATAAGTCCCGGCTCGAAGGGGAACTGCTTGGATTTCCCCTGGAACATCTGGTTAATCTCGTGTTCAGTTGTTTCATGTTCTGTCCTGTATAAATGGACACCCAAGCACGTTAGTGTCATTTATTATCTTTAGGTGATGGAGGACCGCACGTCTGATCACACGTGTGTGCGTTTTGTGTGTGAAAGTGCATTTATCCTTCTTAAGCACCAAATATTTATGTATGATTCGAATTCATTTCTCTCGGTCACCCTAGCCCGGCACCTCCATTTCTCCACACTTTACAGGCTTTATGACGCATGTCACCCCCTCCCGCGCTGTCAAGTCTTTCGCTGCTAATTGAGTGAGGCTGCAAACAATTTATTGGTGCTGGGAGACTGAGGCCTTTGGCACTTAATTCAAAACACATGTACCATTTTCAGAGAGACGCGAACGCAATTATGGCTCCCGAAAGAATACCCAAGATCGACTTAGGGGTCAGCCACTGGAAAGGGGAAAAGAAAAGGAGAAAAAAAAAAAACCTCACGAGGACACACATATATGCTTGGTGCAAGATCAGAGAAAGATATGCAACGTTATGTAAGGATGCGCATTACTCTGTGTGCGTTTGTTTGCGTGCTTACACAAGTTAGCAAGTGAGATTTGGGCCTAGATAGAAAGACAGAAACAGGTCCAGCAAGCAGTAGGAATGAGAGAGAGAGAGAAGGAAACAGAAAAAGAGAAACAAAACAACTGAGCAGGAGAGAAAACAAGCGAGGCAGTGAAAGAGAGAGAAGAATGTTTATTAAGTGTAGGCCTTCAGAATGTCGAGAATGCCAGCACACGTGGTAGTTATTACCAACGGATTGAAACGAGAGAGAAAAATCCCAGTCTCGCTTTTTCTTATTTCATATAGCAGAGAGCGAGACTGGGGTAACGCCCCTCGAACACATGTGCGCACACCATCAACGTGCGCCTTTGTTACTGCTGCATTTATTGTGTCCCGCGCTCAACTTTGATGTAAAGCCAAAACAAAGGTCTGCTCCGATACAGAGAGAGTAATTCAGTTTAATCCTGCACCCAGAGACCCGCACAGGCATGGACGGATACATTCCCTAGTAGAAATGAGCAGTCGTAAATGCGTCAGAATGCACCGGGGTGAGACTCGTGATAATATCAGCCTTCCTGCGCCAGTTAATATCATGAACACGGACTCTACCTGAGGAAGCCGGAGCGGAGGGGGGGGCCGACAAAGCTCTCTGAAAATCCCTAAATCCGGGCTCCATTTCCTCACCGTTGCTCAATGGGACTTTTTGTCTCTTCATCCCGGTCTCCCGTAAAATCCAGTGGCTCATAAAATCGTAGAGGAAGCATTCCTTTTTCCTCAAGAACACCATGTTCACCATCACAGAGAAAGAAACAATTACTAGACGTCACAAAATTAAATTTTAATATCAATGTTAAACTAAATGTAAGAAGCAGTGTTGAAATGCCCCAGCAAAATCCAATAAGTACAGTCTAATTCAGGGGGGAAAAATGTTGCAAACTGCATCTCTATTGATTTTTCTTTTCTTCTCCGGGATACAAACAGTGGAATGCATTGTAAAGTACAATGGCAGACTCATGACCCTTTATATGGCACTAACTGAAATACTTGGAAATTCAAAATTATAACCCTAGAGTGTTATTATGAGACTTTAGGTTACAAGAATTTATTTTTCTTTATTTATGTTGCAAATCAAGGCCAATAGTGTTACCGTATATGGGTACGTGGGTAATATAATACCATATACAGTGGAACCTCTGGGTCATGAACTTAATTCATTATGAGATCTGTTCGAGACCCAATTTGTTTGCGACCCGAATCACTTTTTCCCCATTGAAATGAATGTAAATACCTCAAAAACACGTTTTTAAAGTGTATTATGGGTTTCTGTGTGGCAATAAAACACAGAATAAAATTAAAATGGCCTTAATTATAGAAAAATAAACTAAATTAAATAAACAGATGATTTTAATGCACGTTACCTTTGCGGTGGATACGTAGGTAGGTGGATGGTGGTGGAAGGATATGGTGGTGGTTCTCCTGTTTTGAGATTATTTCTTTCTTTATTTCAACGGATATACGCTTAGGCTTCTTACTCTCACAACCATTTTCAGTTTCTTGGGACCCATAATGAAGCTTATAGAGCAAAAATGCAGAGAAACACAACAAAAAAATGCTTTTTTTTAATGGGTTTTAAGCACAGAAAAAAAATCAAAGTTTGAACAATCATTTATTATATAAAAACTTACTGCAAACATCCAAGAAAACTAACCTTGCATGAGTCGACGTCTGGCGTTAAGGAAGTGAGGAGGAAGATGGGCAGGGAGGAGGTTACTGTACAGCCAATGAATGAGCGTCTGACCGATTTAAGGGACATGCGCGTCTTTCTTAGGTGCTCAATACGCAAACAGAAAATGGGAAAACATTGGTACGTACGAAGCGGAAGGGGAAAATGGCCGAGGCTTTGTTTGTTCGGCACCCGATTATGTGATTGGGAGCAGATGCAAAATTTTGGCGAATTGTTTGGTCGGGAACCGATTTGTTCGTGTTCGGAGGCGTTTGTGACCAGAGGTGTGTGTGTGTGTGTATATATATGTCATTCTACAACATCATATGCCTAACATCATATGGATTAGAAATACAGTGGAACCTTGGTTTGTGAGCATAATTCGTTCCGGAGATGTGCTTGTAATCCGAAGCACTCGTATATCAAAGCGGGTTTCCCCATAAGAAATAATGGAAACTGAGATAATTTGTTCCACAACCCACAAATATTTATATAAAACTGACAAAATCTAAAGTAAAAATACATAAAACTGTCTGCCTGTGCAGAGTGCGCGTGCAGCGTACCTGTTCTGAGCACTCCCAATAGTGGTGTATGTCAGAGAACTCGCGCGCTAAAATAAATTCCTGGTTTTCCTCTGCAACGCCACGGCGCGTCACATGGGTGGCAACAGGTGTACCGGATTAGGACTGATTGCGGGAGCTATAAAAAGACTCATGCAAGCATGTGAGCTTTATTTGCCATTTTCTGTGCTCGTGCCAAGCCTTACTATTCCCGTGTTTGCTTTCTGTTTCTTGTTATTCAACCCCACCACACCTGACAAAAACAAAATAACCTGCACTTTACCTTTAAAAAGACTCG
>JAQMCW010000001.1:5466838-5485684 GCA_030068335.1 Chrysichthys cranchii
TGGCCAGTCCAACCAGTGGAGCAGCATGTAATCACAGATAGAAACCTAAAAACAGATACCACCACCTGGACTTTCTCTTTCACACACACACACACACACACACACACACACACACACACGCAGACAATGCAGAATGCACTCTCATAACCCAGTAAGCCAGAGATGTTGGTGCACAAGATTTGTTGATTCTTTCATTGAGCAGTCAGACTCGATAAATCAAAGGCACCGACGTGTTTACTTTCAAATACACATGAATCATGTACTTCCACTTAAGTCCTGCTTTCTAAAAGCAGACACGCCTCTTCCACCCAAACACAAGCACGCCCTCGTTCAACAAGTACGCCGTCCACTCGGCTTGGACATCCACGATTTAAAGGGTAAAAAAAAAAAGGTTAAACAGGGTGCCATGCAGTTTAAATGTCACACCCGTGACCTTTTAATGCTCTGGTTTGTCCAAAGTAACATTCACACGTGATCACAAACACTTTCAGTGGATTGACATGTATGCCACCTATCTCTCGCTTTCTCTCTCTTCTCAGTTGTGTGTGTGTGTATACATATATACAGTACATACATACATACATACAGTACATGGTGGCTATTTATGTTTTCAGCATGCCTCATATATTAGGAGTGAATAACACTGTGGAGATGTGATCCCAACTCCAACCCACCGAGGTTCTGAACCAGCAAAGGGTGACTGCAAATGAGAGGAAAAAGCAGCGGGCCAACATCTCTGCCAATACATATCATTTGATGGACAACAGAGTAAGCGTAAGGCAATAACGTGTAATATAAATGGCCGGATTCTTGATAACGGGCCAAGACGGACTTCAATGTAATTTCTTTTCTTTTCTTTTTTTTCTTCCTGACTGGACTCCAGCCTGAAGTTTCCTTGATAATGCCACTATTCTCAAGGCCTAAGAACCAACTGCTGCCAATACACAATGCACATAGGAGCAAAATGGACAGCCCAAAGCACTTTCTGTTTCCTTTCCCAAGGACTTGGCTGGGAGCCACGGGAGACGTTATAAATCATCATCTCCATCTGGGACGACATCTTGGAAGGAGCAAATGCATCAAGGAGACGGATTGTGCAACGGGCGTAATCGATTCGCGCGAGCTCGAATGCTCAGTATCGGTCATTGTGGACGCAAAACACCGAAGTGCCTTTGGGTGCTACATTGATTTGCCTGCGTTAGCGTGCAAGGCTATTGGACTCGGTCTGCACAATCAGTATAACAGCGGTTATGGCCGGGTGTTACGAATGACTTGGCAGAGTCTGAGCAGCAGCAACAAAATAAGACTATAAAGAATCAAAAGTGTGTTATGATTCATATGACTAGCTGAAACCTTGGATTTTTAGGCTAGGATTTACGCTCAAGTTGCTCTGTTTAAACTACACCTTGTTTCCAGAATCTCAGTTATCTTTAGCACAGCTACACATAAGGTTTGTGTGAAGTCTTGGGGCCGTGGCACACCAAGTCAGAGTTGAAGAACTAGGGCTAACACGGCTGATCGGTCCTGACACGACACGAAGACATTACCTACTGAGTAGGTATCCTGGCTTACTACATTAGCAAATAAGCATGCGATTCAGTACAGTAGTATGCAGAGGTGCCAACATCTATAATTTTGCCTTCATGTTTATGAATTTTGACTCTATGACAGTACGGGAGATACAGCAAAACTTAATTAAAGCAGTAGTGAGAGCAAGCACAAATGAAATTCACGCAACAAGAAAAGCCTATTCGCAGGTCATCTGATACTGCGCCAGGTAGCAGATATGTTTGCTTTGGGCTGAATTTATCCAGATACCGTTTTAACCTGTGAATGCACAAACCATGGCCAATAGTAAAAAAAAAGGGTGGAGCTATGTTCTCCGGGAGGTAAAAGTGCACGGTGCTGTTTATTTATGCTGTTAGCATGGAGCCAGTTCTTCAATCAGCATATACCGTATGGCCAAAAATATGTGGACACATGAGGATCACACACACACTCAGGTCTTCCATGAACTTTTCTGACAAACTTGGAAGCACATCATTGTCTGGAATGTTTCAGCATGCTGTAGCATTATGATTTCCCAGACAGATTACCTTTGGGAAAAATTGTAACCCCAATGGCACCGCAGGTCTCTTCGCCCCACATCAGTGCCTGATCTCAATAATGCTCTTGTGACCGAAAGAGCGCAAATCCCCACCATGCTGCAAAATCTAGTGGAAAGCATTTACAGAAGACACTGGCCATTATGACAGCCAAAATACGAGGGGACCAAGTCCATAGTTTTAAAAAGGCCCTGGTTTTGCAAAGGGATGTTCAACAAGCGTGGTCAGGTGTTCGCATACTTTTGGCCATATCGTGTGTGCTAGGATTTTTTATTTTTTTTTTTGTGGTAAAAGAATTTCTCTTGGCATTTACCTGATCAAATAAGCCTAGCTAAACACTTTTTCCCCCCTATGTGCGGTCCTGTGATTGTACTTTGCTTGTCGTGTCTCTTCTCCTGCACGGAATACTTCTTCTGAGCCACCAGGTGAACTGTTGTGTTGATGTGAACCAACATTATGGAACAAGCCACATAAAAACCCATGATAGTTAGCCACTCGCACATAATGCCTTCGAACTACCGACAGTCAGCTTGGTGTGTCAGGGTCCTTACCAGAAACAGCCACGTCTGATTGCGCAGAAGCCCAACAGGGCCACATGTTTGCCTAAGAGTAACCCCACACTAATCTCAAGCACATGTAACCGTGTGAGGTTCATCAAATCAGACCTTCACTGTGGAATACCAGCTAAACACACAAACGTAACTAAAAACAAGCAAACACTATCCTCTAACCCTGATATTAAGTGCTCGAGTGTGGCAGGTAACAGGTCGCCATGGACAAGCTGAAACAGTTACAGTCTGCAGGATCCCCACGGCTTGTAACGGATTACAGACGGGATCGCCTTCTCAACGGGCCACAAGGAACCCAAATGTGAAAATGGTGGAAGAAATGTGTCAGATTGAGTGTGTGTGTGTGTGTGTGTGTGTGTGTGTGTGTGTCTTGGACATGATTGTACAAAATAGTGGATGCAATTCATTAAGTGCCCAAATCTGAAATATTAATGAACTGTTTGCATTTTATTCGAGACCGGACTGTGTTGCGGTGAAGTTTTTCGAGGAAAGGGAAAAAAAAAAAAAAGAATGTAGTCCAAAACCCCCGTGAGCAACGCCAAACAAAGGGGCTTTTGTTTTTCTTTTTAAGCCCAGGGCTGTGTACATTTTTTTTCCCTTTTGAATTGTTCATAATCTTTAAATCACCAATATGTGGGTCTTATTTTTCCTTTGATGAAAGATAACATGCACTGTTTACCACTGTTGTTTTCTCTCTCTAAGAATGTACAAATTGTCTGACGGCTGACTTTTTTTCTGTAAAAAAAAAAAAAAAAAAAACCTTTGATCTTTTGTGATCTGTGATTTTGAGGGACATGTGTCATTTCTAACAATTAAAGTGCTTGTTTTCCAGCAGACAGTTACTCATGAGTGTGTTTTAAAGTCTAGACAGGTTCATCATTATTATTTTTTTTGTTACTCATCTGGTTGCCATACATCATGTTCTCTTAGGGCTTAAAACTTTTCCTGCTCTCACTTCTCACTCTCTCTCCACTCCTCACACACACACACACACACACACACACTCAGACTTAAGTTTAAGCTCACGCCCCCACCCATCTCCCACCCCCACATCTCTCATAACTCACCGAGACAAGCCAAACGTGAGTCACCATCAGTCTCATTCTTGCTGGGGGTCCTGACCCAACCCCCTCGTCCTCCCTCCTGCAATCATGTCCACACACACACTTGGTCATTTACACAAGGACAGACCACACACACACACACATTAACCAACTCACACAAACCCCCTATCCAACCTATTGAGCTGTGACCACACACCTACTTATTCTTTGTCTACCAGATAAACACGTATATGCACACACCGTGCCTTTGTCCAACCCGACCTCACATACACACCGACCCCACGCACTAGTCACTCTGGCTCGTTTTGTTCACCAAGAATTTCCATTGTGCACCACACATGTGGCATCTTCAACCATCAGTTTCCTTCTCTGCGGTTGCCAGACACTCTGTCAGATAAATGCATCCTTGTCCTTTCCCGTACTGCAGTTCCAGCAGAATGCTATCAGATACCATGCACAGGAACAAGCGCCGCCCAAATCCACTCAGTCTCTCGACGAACGAGCGCCAACCTCGTTTTGCCCTGACAGAGAGTAAACAATAAACAAACAGATGAGACCAGCTGGCAATGCAAGAGCAGCTCCAGAACCTCTAGTTCCCTCGAGAACCCACGCAGATGCCCCGTGAGCGACTTTAATGAGTGTATAATGTATGTAATTGATGTAAAAAGGCCACGGTTAAAATATTCAACATTTGTGTATGGTTTGAGGCAGGGACCCGTGTCCATTAAGCCTTTCAGTAGGAAACTGTTACAAGGAAAAGTAAGTTATGAAGATTTGCAACCCGTTGTAGGAGATGGTCCAAGAATATGCATGTTATTTATGAAATATATTTAAACCTCAGAGCTGTTGAATTCTCAATTCTGATTGGTCAGAAGGTGTTGATTCATTTTCCATAACACCAGCTCTGACAGAGGTTCACGTGTAAGGCAAACAACAGGTTTAATGACAACAAGGACAGTGAGTTGTAGCGTGGACACGCCACACAAACAGCATGTGTAATTGGTGATTGGTGGTTATGATGCCTTCTTTTTTTAACTTTTTTGGAAGGAGTCTCCGGTGACGGCACTTTAGAACAGTCAGCATTAAAGCTGTAGTTTTAGCTTAAGTTTTCCACCATTGCAGAATGTTCAAAGCAGCCGCCTACACTTCTTAGCCTCTCCATAATAGTCCAAGGTTTTGTTTCGATTCACTATAAGACTTCACACAACAACCAATGCTGAGTTCTTTTCTTTCAGCGTTTTTCAGGCCTTCCCTCGAACCCTGCATAAGACTCCATATATAAAAAAAACAATATTCAAGAATTGTCCTGAGCACAGAAGTCCATGAACAGAAATTTGTCAGGCAGCATAAATGCTAATTAAACAATAACCTTCAGACTGAAATGCCATAATCTTTGTGATGTACACACAACGTACAGTGTATGGCCAAACGTCTGGGATCATCATGCCCATATGTGCTTGTTGAACATCCCATTCAGATTTAGTCCCCTTTTGTTCTTAAAATAAGCTCCACTCTTCTGGTAGGGCTTTCCACTAGATTTTGGAGCGTGCCTGTATGGATCTGTGTTCATTCACCTACAAGAGCATTGGGGAGGTCAGGCACTGCTGTTGGGATGTCCGGGTGTAGTCTGTTTTCCAAGTCTTCCCAAAAGTGATCCTCTGGGTGCGTCTAACTCTGTGGCAAAAGTTTTAGAAGGCCTGTATATGGGTGCGAAGGTTGTGTCCACATACTTTTGGCCATATAGTGTATAGTGAACATTATGCCAAAAAGGGTCTGAAATTTGAGATAAAGGCCACACTTGAAGTTTCATCTTCTTCTTAAATGCCTTCTTGCAAATTCCCATCTTTCTTTTTCTCCCATCTCTTATAGACTTTCCACACCGACCACTTCCCCAAGTCCTCCCTATTTAACAGCTCCTACTCACGAGTCTTTAAGCACCCTGAACTCCAGCCTCATAAGCCAACTTCTCATAAGTTCGTCCAGCTTTTTATACTCCGCAATCACTCCTTAGGTCATTTAGTTGACGGTGCGGTCTGCAATTGTCAACTTGAAGTGTTTTAAAAAAAAAAAAAAAAGTTGTAGACAGTACTAAAATATTCTAGAGGTCCGCCTTTACACCATGATGTTGTTGTGAACAAGAGGGATTTCATTAATGTTCCTTGATGAAAGTAAGCAATGAGAAAAAAAAACTCAGTGAGCCTCATCTGAGGGTCCTCTGTGAGGAATTTCACTAAAAAAAAAAAAATAAAAAAAAAACCCCACCTCTCAGGAGTGAATTCTAAGAAATCTGGTAAATGCAGACCCGAGCCACGTTGAGGTAAAACCCTGGAATGGTGGGACTCTGACAGGAGGAAGGATGCAGCCTTCAGGCCTGTACGTCTCACAGTGCTGCTAAAGCCACATGAAGAGGAGAGCTGCACCTGAACCGAGAAAGAATGTGGGCTGACAAAGGGCTTGATTTATGGGTTAAAATAGCCTCTGTGTGTGTGTGCTGTGGCGTGTGTGTTTAGAGTTTATCATGTTTGTGAATTTCCCCCTGGGAATCATAACTCAACTATTTCAAAGAGCACACCTCCATCACGTGATTAAAAAAAAAAAAAAAAAAAGCACAACGCTACTTTACGAACAAGTAAAAAGTAATAGATCTATATCTCATAAGGGTGGGTTTTTGTTTTTTTTTTCCCTGGACTGAGGCCATAGCTGTAATGCTTTATAGGATGTGCTCTGCAATTTCTCTTAAATAATGCATATTTTACAGACTAGCATATGGGGCCAATTTGTGATTGGCCAGGAGTGCACTGACGATTTTGGGGATTTTCTTTGGAGCAGAAACATGATTTAATGTCAATATTACAGTCTATTTCATTTCTTAAACGAGTTTTTGATTGACTGAAACAAAACACCAGGCATGCTTGATTCCTCACAGTCTCTCTCTTACACACACACACACACACACACACACACACCAAAAGAATATTCAGTCCAGAATCAAAATGCTTCACATTTATTTGAAAAATTTCTGAAAGAAAAAAAAATAAACAGATTACACGTTCGATTACAAATTCCGTCATGCAGAATTGGCATTTTACTAAATAAATAAAGTAACAAATTATGAATCCATGTTTTCTTTGAAGTCCTTACGAACACGTTATGTCCACCTTCACAATGTGAAACTTTTTGGTCCGATTTCTCTGAAGTATCCTAACTGTGATCCCTGTGAGGTCTCTCTAAGCAGTATTAGTGCTCCGATGGGAAGCGGGTCGTGTTCATCCGCCTGCATGGGTAAACACCACCCACTGATGGTCCAGTAACTCTCAGAGATGTAGCCATCTCGAGGGTGGAGTTATGCTGTGTGCCCCAGAGCCTGCATCTTCTACGCTTTGGATGCAACACACAAGAATTTGGTCTCCTGCAACAACGATTCACTTGCCTCCACCTGTCGCTGCTGCTCTCTGAGCACAAACAGCAGGCACCTTTTTTCGAAACAAATGCCTCGCAAACAATATTCAGCTGCTTGCTTTTTTTCCCCCTTTCTTGTTTGTCTTCCTGGGGTTGAATGGCACATTTGTTATACAAAAGCCCTTTTTTGGCAGGTGGTTAATAACCACAGCTGGATAAAGCACTAACTCGAACATTCTTCCACTGGGTGGTGTGCGGCTTTCTGCAGATAAGGAACACAGAGAGGGAGAAAGAGAGAAGGGGGGTGTCTGGGTGCCGGGGGTTTGGTCTGTGGCATGTCCTGCGTTAGATGACATTTCATTCAGCCCTGGCCCGAGCCCTTAAAGCCAATCAAGGGTTGGATTACAACAGAGAGCTGGGACACTCGGCAACCCAGCAGCAATGAGCAAGCCTTCTTCTAGCCAAATCTCTCTCTCTCTCGCTCATAACCCTGATGCCACAAAAAAGGGACCTTTGTGAATGTGACCTGGCCGCACTGTTTAATTAACCTCCTTTCCAGCCTCTCCCAGCAACACTCCCCTTGTTTTCTCAAAGAGGTTAGAAAAGAAAGGATAAATCCCTCATTCCTACGTACCTTTCTCTCTCTCTCTCTCTCTCACACACACACACACACACACACACACACAGCCACACACACAGCCACACAAACATTTACTTTCAATCAGCGGAGGTAGAGATCGTTTCGTTCCGTGCCTCTATTATATTACAATAATGCAGGATTGGCTGTTGTCGTACGGAAATTGGCTCTCTAAGAGTGGAAGAGGGCTGGGCGGGAGGGAAACGCCGTCAGAGAACATCCTGGCGACCACTAGCCCAGACGAGCATGAGCAGGAACAATAGCTCCTCCGACCTCTGCGCCCTCGCTCCTGCTCACGGGAATATTAGGGAAAGAAAGTGAGTGAGCGAGAGAGAGAGAGAGAAAGAGAGAGAGAGTAGAAGCGGCCTCTGAATGCTTCTGAAAAGACTAACATGCCTTTAACATTGTGTTAAGGTAGATAAACACCTGAGTACAATAGGAATGGCGTGAGCGTGCCGAGGATGGGGAGTAGAGTAAATAAATGTCGGGGAGCTCTCCCGCACGCTGCCTGCGCTTCCTTTAGGAGGAGCCTCCTCTTCTGTCCTTATTGGATTGTCACAACTGCTAAAACAACAGGAGGGAACAGAAAGACACGATGCTCAACCGAGGTTGTCCAGGGTCATAATGAATGCAAGCAAGACAAACAGAGGACAGAGGACACACCCGTGAGGAGACGATCACGCTCAGAGAGCAGTGCATTGAGAGAAACCGCGCAGAAGACACGAACTTCAACTCCCTTCAACTTCAGTTCTCTGAAGTCAGACGGTCACTTTCAGTCCTCGGTGCAAGGGCACGTGAACAGTCATGAGAGGAGACGAAGAGCTGGCCAAAAAAGGACCAGAGCGATCACAGTGCAGCTGTGGGACTTAGTGAGAGAGATAGTGACCTCTACTGGCCTGGGCTGGGAAAGACAACACACAGGTCCACTAGTGGCCCATGTGCCGATAATTTGGTGTCCCTAAAAACCCAAGTAGTGCACTATGGGTATTCTGTGGTTGCTCATACCTCCTGCAGTGGAAGAAATGTTCTCCAGTATACTTGGCTACAAAATGGTGGAATTCCCAAAATATTTACGTGTGATTTAAAGAATATTGCAGGACATACCAGCTCAGGGAAACAAACAGACAAATCAAAACAAAACAAAAGGTTAACACGTTTTAGACAAATTGCCCACCTTTGGAAAGAAATCTGAGCTCAGGGTCAGAAAAATCCAAATGGATGCTCTGACATCCTTGAGTATGACGTAAACATACAAGTTGGCCACAAGCGGCTCCAAAAATTCCCTTCAAACATTCACAAGAGCGACGGCTGCTCAGTTTCAAGTCACGTTCGAACATTAACATTCAGACGCTGACACTTTAAATTAACACTTCGATCCCACAAAACACTGTCTTTGGCTTTTATCTGCGTGAGCATCTGACAGGCTGGCTGAGTGTGAGGAAGACAGAGTGTGTGACTTTTTAACATGATACACTCTTGTCTCATCTCTCATCCACTTCCCACAGTGATTATCTGACCTGGGCAAGTTCAGGTATGTCAGCTAGTGTGTGTGTGTGTGTGTGTGTGTGTGTGTGTGTGTGCGTGTGCACGAGAGAG
This sequence comes from Chrysichthys cranchii, assembly GCA_030068335.1. Classification (NCBI taxonomy): domain Eukaryota; kingdom Metazoa; phylum Chordata; class Actinopteri; order Siluriformes; family Claroteidae; genus Chrysichthys; species Chrysichthys cranchii. The sequence goes on from JAQMCW010000001.1 coordinate 5,476,209, forward strand.
AGAGAGAGCGAGACAGAGAGACAGTATAGCCAAACACATAACATTCCAAAAATGCCCTTCACCTGCCATGGCTTCCCTCAAAGAGAACCCAGGAATGACACATGCAGGATAAAAAAAAGGCAAAGTTCAAAGTCATTGTTCACAGGAATGTTTCTATGACAGGTTTCTGAGGAAGATGTGGATCAGTGGTGCGTGTGTGTGTGTTAGTCAGCAGTGGAGTGTATGACAGCTCCAGGAGAAGCTATAGAGTCAGATCCTCTAGGAGACAGGACTTCCCGGTTCAGGCATGTCGCCGAACACCTCTTCTCCATCCATGCCAAAGCCTCAGGCCATTCACAGAAAAAAAATCCCTTGCGCGCACACACACACACACACACACACACACACACACGGTAATTGGGTAGATCCAGTCTGGAAAGTGCGTCCATGTGATGGAACGGGATTTAATGTCTCTCCTGCTGAGTGGTGTGGAAAGGATTTTCAGTTGAAAAGGATGGACTCAGGGTCTCTGTTTGTCATCTGGGCCAAGTGCTTCAGAATGTCCTTCTTAGTGATAATCCCCAACAAACGCCTACAAAGAAAGAAGAGGAAGAAAAACAAAGAAAGGATGACGAAACTCTATTTGATGGTAACATTAACTGAAAATCAGAATCTGCCTGCAACATCTTTGATAATAGAAAACAAAACTAAAACGTCCTCTTTAGGGCAAAAGGCACGTCCTAATTCGCCACATATACCAATGCACAAGTCCATACGTATATGCATGTGTGCGCGAGTTTGTGTGTGTGTGTGCATTAGGCAGTTTCTCAACACTCAATCACTCACAGATGTCATTTCCATTTGCTGGCAAGAAGTTTGGCTCCAGGGAGACACAAAAAGATAAACAGGCTACTCATCTTTCATTTTTGTGTGTACACGTACACACACACACACACACACACACATGCACACACAAAACACAATTATGTGGCAGCCTATAGCATATACCAGCAAAACCACTTGAGATGGCTTAAGTTCAGGCTCAACTAAGATTGCACAATTCATTCTGTTTTAATCACAATCACAATTTTTAGCTACCTGGCTGAGCTTGGTTAAAAATGACCTGATTTTCTAACATTACAGTTTTTTTAGTACATTAAATCTCGATTACAAGGCCTCTAAACAGGTTCCAGCTGTCTCCGTAACGGCTTATACTGTAGAAGGACTATGTGTCACTGTCTAATTTTGTTTATATTGAGCATTACAAATCAAAATCGACACGACTAGATGCAGAAAAATACTTTATTCACATGGGCTAACGTGCTGCACTTTTCGTCTCGGCCCAGATTAATCTTACGACTACGAGTGCCAAGTCGACACACAGTCAGAGAGAATTCAAGGCAGCATTCCAAACGGCAGACTGCGCACTATGTAGAGTTACACCACTGTAATCTCATAGCAGGCTTCTTGGGGCCAGACCACAAGATGAATGTATGGATTCCCCCCCCCAGGATACACGTATGACCAAGGCCAATGGTAGTAAGGTAACTAGCTGAAGTACAGCGTAGGGAAAACGATCCCATCTGGATGATGAAATACTATACACGTCCTGATTGCAATATAATGGAGTTAGACATACAAAATACACAGAAGCACACGAGCCATTACAGACTTGCCAGCTATTGTTTTGTCTGCAGCTAAAACACTTTTACACTTAGTTAAATGATACGAACTCCATAACCCGATGACGATCATGTCCTACGGACTCACCAGAGAGATGCTTTAAGAGTTTATCAAGGAAAAAAACAACCGAAAACTCCAGAATTTATGGATCTTTTTTCCTCTGATATAATAATTTGGACTCTCTCACTCTTTTGCTTTCTCTCCTGATTGGCTGCTGGCTCTTGCCTGTTAGCATGCAGTCAGACGACTTCTTGGTTCCCCCTCTAATTTTCTCCATAATTTCGTCTTGGTCTCCCCAATCACAAGATAGCTACCAACTGGGAAGTGTGAAGAGTATTGCATGCTTCCTCCGAGACAGATGAAGCCAGCCAAACACATTTTTGGATTGGAAATCCCGATCATCCCTTTTCAACATGCCCGATCTCACAGAAACCCGTTATTGGGGAGTGATGGGGGACTAATGGTATGCCATCTCTCCCACCGAGAGAGCATGGTCATTTTCGCTCTCTTGGATTCCCAGCCATTGTATCATTGGGATTGTAAGTCCAGACAATAGGGCGAAGGCTTTTTCCTGACTCCTTTTGTGCCTAAATCTTTGTGGCTTGATGATGCAAGTGATATCTGAGGAGATCCATGATGTATGCATACAAATTTCCCACCATTACAGCAACAATACCCCGAACACACGGCTGACTGCGAATTACTGTTACAGGAGTGTCACGGTGACTCACACATAACTGGTAGTTTTTTCAAAGAGATATCTGACTTATACATTTGAAGGAATATCATATACATTCCTACGCTCTCTCTCTATTAATAACACACACACACACACACACACACACACGCGCACGCACGAGTGCATACACACGCGCACGCACGAGTGCATACACACGCGCACGCACGAGTGCATATACACACACACACACACACACACACACACACACACACACACACACACACACACACACGTACCCATTCTGTGTGACCAGGCACTGGCGTAGGCCGAGCTTGCGGAAGATGTCTACTGTGATGTCCATGGGTGTGTGGTCAGTGATGGCTAGTGGACTGAGGTCCATGATGCCGCGTAGATTGAGTGGAGGAGGGCCGCCATGAGGCTGAGCCGGCGTGTGTCCAGTAAAGAGGACCTCGGATGCTCCCACAATGCCCTCCTGGCACAGCCGTGCATTTTCTGGTCGAGAGGAGGCAGAAATGAGCGCGGAATGAAGATTCAGATAAGCATAAAGAAATCCTTCCGCAGTCTTGACAATAAAGCTACTAGTAAAATATCACATACCGCAATAGTTGTAATATAAAGTAAACTAAAAATTCTATAGCACCTTTCTCCAGTGGACAAAAAAGATTCATTGTAGATCAGCTACAACAACAAGAAACCAAGATATGCGTGTGTCAGCTGAATGCACATGAAGATTCTTTCGCCCATCTCACCTATGGATATAACCAGGTCCCTCCGCAGCACAAAGCCCACCAGCCTCTGAGTCTCCTGGGAAACGACTATGGGGAAACCGCTGTATGATGTATCAGCTATCACAGCCTCCACCTGGTCCACGCTCATGCCGCTGTGCGTGAGGACGCAAAGTGGAGGATCGGAGCGCCGTGGACGCATTACATCCATGGCCAGGGTCTTGTGCTCAAACTCTTCCTTAGACTCCAGGAAAGGGTAGCCGTTCAGCCGGATGTGCGCCTCATAGATGCCCTCTCTACCCAGTGCATCCGCCACCCACTTACTGGTCATGGTGGCCGCCATGAGGGGCACAATGTACTCCAGTCCTCCAGTCAGCTCGAACATGATGACCACCAGAGACACAGTCATGCGAGTTACACCACCTGTACAGACCAGGGATGAGAAGAGAAAGGGGGAAGAACGGGAATAAAGGGAAAATAGGATTAACCATGGGGCACCAGAGCAATGCAGATCCAGGTCAAGAGGGAATGGGGAGAAATATGTGACCTCATTGACTTTAATCATGTGTCGTGGTTGTTGGTACCAGATGGGTTTGTTTGAGTATTTCAGAAACAGTTGACAACTCAGATAATCACTCTTTACAACCACGGTGAGCTGAAACGCATCCAAGAACATACAACATATCAATCCTTGAAGCAGACTGGCTAAAACAGCAGAAGAACACATCAGGTTCCACTCCTGTCAAGCAAGAATGTGAATCTGAGGCTACAGTGGGCACAGGCTTGGGGGACAAAAAAATATCCATTTGAATCTTCGTTTTAGCTTACTAATTGGATTTGAATGAACGACTCGATCCCATCGCCTAAACTATACTAAACTAAAGCTGTAGGCATCTCATTTCTGCCAATATATTATTACATTATCCTTAAAAATAGGATCAGGATCCAAATCTTACATATCAGTCAGGGCCTGAAAGGTACAGGAAAAAAAACCCCCAAAAAACGAAAGGAACTGATGCTCGGAAATGATGGCTGAGTGCAAGACCCACTGAAAGCCTATGTGAAACAATTTTGCACGCCAGCATTTTTGTCCCTGCCAAATAACAAGCGCGTCAGACTGGATGTGAAGTCCCACGCTGAAGTGTGTAATGTTTGTTCCTGTACTGTCACGGAAGACCAGCACTGAAAAACTAGTTCAGGCTGCGCATCAAAGAGCCGCAGCTACGCCATAACTACAACCGACCGCTTTATAAATCCAAAGAGCCGAGCAGGCATTTTCCTCATCAGATGGGCTTTCATACTTCAGTGACCTCCGTTTAACGTCTGTCACGCAGGCGGGCCTCCAGCACGGCTTACGAGTTGAAAGTGCTCGCCAGTTTGAAGGTTTACGAGCTGTGAAACTTGTGCTGTGGACTTATTGGGTTACAACTGGGCAACAATGAGCAACAGTGAGGATGAAACAAGCACTTGTAATTAAACCTATGAGTGGGCACATTCCCGTTAGCGGAAAGCAGATGAAATGGGGCGCCTGGGTGAATGACGTGTGGTAGACATACCCAGACATGCCGCAGCCCCGAGCATGGCGTAGAGGCCTGGCGTAATGCATTTGGTGCTGGATGAACAGCCTTTGAAGATGGACCAGTCATGGTGGTGGAAAGCCAGCTGCTCCATGCCGATGCCCAGCAGCCTGCCTGCTATTGCCCCTACCGCCATGCTGGGAATAAAGAGACCAGAAGGTACCTGCGCAAAGGGAGCAGAAAACGGATGGAGCTGAGATTAGGGCTGGGTCGATTCGATGATATGTCAATACTGTGATGAATTACATTACAGGGTGAGTACCTATAATACATTTTTAGGGTATTAACACTGCCTTGTACAAGATTTTCTTGCCTCTTTTGTGACAAATAATTTCCTGTTGTAGACATTAAATAAAAGTATTAGTGATGATCATTTTTTAGTTTTTCTTTTTAACAATACAGGTACTATTGTTTTGATGGCACCCTGCTAGCTAAACTAAAGTCTTTACTGGATCATGTGTTCAGTAATGTATGTTTATGTGACAGTCTGGGGAAAAAATCATTGGATATTACTAATGTAAGACGTTTTAAAAGACCGAGGTCTGACCCCCTCTCACATCTAAAGCAACGCGTCATTAGTCACAGAGTTATACTGGCCTTACACCACCAACTTTTCCCGTGATTGTCTATAATGTTTGGATTCACTGAGGATCTTGCAGGGTCACTAAAAATAACATTAAACACAGGTGATTTTATCAAAAAGACAAGACGAGAAAAAGACTGACATACGTCTGCTATCCTGATCGCCTTACACAGAACGATCAGGATGACAGGAGCGTGCCCCAACACTACCAAACTCTCGTGACTTTATTCCCACACTGGAAAAGCGTCTCCGACAGTGAAATTGCTTGAAAAACATTTTAGTGTAAGACCAGCATAAAGGATTTCTGCCTTTAACATACTTGATCATTTGACCTATCAAGACATTTCCCCCAAATGATACAGAGATGCTTTTTTACACTTTTTCCTATTCTTTATACAGTGATTATGTTAAGTAGAAAAGGAGCCGGTTTAACAAATGCGTCTGTTAAAGGAAATCAGACTGACAAACACTGCTAGCTGCATTAATACCTTCATGCCAAACGTGACCACAGTGACTAGCGTCTTAAAGACCAGTGCTAGTGCTAGCTGCCAGATGGCCGTGTACACCCCGGGCCCAGCTGCCCGTTCAGACAGGTCATTGCTGAAGTTAACAGCGTGACTTATGTTCGCATTTATTGCTCCGCCCTTCCCTTGAGAGATATAATCACAGAGTTGGGAGGAGTCCAGCAGGCTGCAGTCATTGAACAGCTCGGAGATGAGATGGCTGCCGCTCATGCGCGTGTAGTCGTTGGGAAAGGCCAGAACTGCTGTCGCCAGAGCCACCAGTACCACCTCCAAGACGGGGTAGTGGCCCAGACGCGTGTTCTTCCGCCGCCTACACCACGCCATGTTGGCACGGATGAAAAACGCCCCCCAAAGGCCACCGAAAATACCAAGCAGGACAAAAGGGAAGAGCTCCAGAAGGTGCCATGGGTTGTGGAACTCCACGTAGAAGAGGACCAGTCGACTGTTGCCGAAGGGGTTGATGGAGCGTAGGGTGAAGGCGGCTACCAGAGCAGCGAAGAATGAACGCCACAGAGTCTTTAAGGGGAAGTAATAGCTGACCTGGACCCGGGGAAGAGAAATACAGGAAAGACTCAATATGATGTTAAAGCTTGAACTGGTCAAAACATAAAAATGATGTACACTAAAATGATAAGGAATTATAAAGTTATGGTATGCTGGAGTCAACTCCAGGCATATTCGCACCCTTTAAGAGAATGAGCTGAATTTATAATGTCTAAAACAACCAAACTCTGTAAAGACTCTATAATAGAGCACATATACTTTTTTTTTAAGATTTGTTGAAAGTACAAGTGGAACTGTGTGTCCCCATCAGCAAAAAGAAACGATAATAAAACATAGTTGCTTATCGAGAAGGTGGTGCTGTCTAGAAAATTTTGCGAACACTGAAAGATGATGAAGTCTACCAAGTACCAGGACAGAGGATTAAGCGCTGGCCGTAGATGAACCTCGCGATAAAATAACGATCCTGATTATGCATCAAAATCAGCACAAATATGACTACAGAACCACAAACGTTAGTGTTGCGAGTTAGCAATAGTTATCTTGGTCTCTGGATTTGAACCCTCGGAAAACAAAAACTAACTCACGTGTGCAACCCTGAAAATGTTTGAATCCTTTTATAACCTGGTTAAATATTACACAGAGACACTCAGTGCTGTTATTCTCTCTAGGGGAGGCTTCACCAAATATTAAATATCAAAGTGTTTTTTGTAGGGCACACCTGAAGAACCTGTTCATAATAAAACCCTAGAATGTCATTTTTAATATTTTGTATACTGAGAACATTATAAATCACATATACAGTGAACCCCCGCAATATTGCGAGTTCAGTGCATCGCAGATTTTCAAATTTTTATTCTGCAGAATTTTTTGGCTTTCGCGGGACTCTGGAATATAAAATATAAAATATAATTTAAAAAAAAAAGCTAATTCAAACATTAAAAGAACATTTAAATTGAAATAAAACAGTATGCATTGTATTTCATCAGCGGATGAATACACAGTGGCGGTGTACGCTACTTCCGCTTGAGCTAGTAAACAGGCTGTAAACAGGAAGTGACCTCACCGGCAGTGAGTACGCATGTCGGATTTTATGTTTTGTAAAAATTATGTATGTTTAAGAGTGTAGAAAGTGTTTAAGAGCATAGGACATGTTTATAAGAGTGTAGAAAAGGCTCATAAGAGAGTGGAAATGGTTTATAAAGCCTTAACATACAGTATATACAAATAATAAAACAAAATGTGACGGTGCTACTTCACGGATTTCACCTGTCGCGGGGGGGGGCTGAAATGTAACCCCTGCGATAGGAGGGGGTTCACTGTAACGATATTCAATCTGTTTGTGGGATGCTTTGAGTCATTTGAAGCTTTTTTTTTTATTCTATTGGCAAAAATGTTGCTTATTCCTACATATAAATGCTTAAAATTGGGGGGGGGGGTATTTTCTAGGCTTTAGTAAAATAAATACATATAATACTCATGTATCTGGCTAATTTACACCTTTTATTTATTTATTATAAACACTGTATACAATGTCCCGTGTGTTTGAGGTCAAAATAGCAAGGGGTGCCAATAATTATGGAGTTGACGTTCCATATCACTGATGTACACAGAGAGGCGTGAAATGGCAGTGTAGCATTACATCAATACGTTTGAAAATATTCACTGCTTTATCTCAGACCTCTTCCAGACTGAAGAGCACTCCTCCTATCGGCGCTCCAAACGCTACAGACACGCCCACAGCGGAGGCTGCCGACAACACCTGAGACAATCCAACGGAATGATTGCAAAAACACACACACACACACACACACACACACACACACACACACACTCATTAGCATGCCACCACATACAAAAAACAACTCATACACATAATTAGCCCTAATTTATCATCTCATCTACAGGCTAATTACACATGAACACATCGACATCCTGTTTAATTAAGGCACGTCCATTAAACACGGCTTTCATTCCCATCTCACATTCCAGTGTAAATGGAGCTAATTTAAGCAGCAGAGCGTAGCTATCTGCCTGCTCAGTAATCCGTCCAGCTCGGGCAACTTTTCCCGTGTTCTCTTACTGCCGTGTCTGGAGCAAATCTCTTTATATTATATTACTGTTTCTTGGCTTAAGACACAAAGGGTCCTGTCTTCCTCCTCATCCGTTCCCAAATCTCTCCCCATCCACTTTCTCCTTATCTTGTCATGCTTTTACTGCAATCTCCCACTCCCCTTTTCCCCCCTTATCTTTCTATCACTCCTCTCCATTTCCCACTCCTTCCGGCCGTGGCCCTGTGTCTCCTACCTCCCTCCTCTTGGCCTCGTTCTTCCGGTACTTGGTGAAAAGGTGGCAGAAGATGTTTCCGCAGCAGCAGGCGACGTGCACCAGTGGGCCCTCTTTCCCCAGACTGAGGCCTGAAGACACGGCCAGCACCAGAGTGATGGTTTTTATCACTAGAGTCCACTTTCCCAAGTAGCCCCGGATTATAAACCCACTTAGGATGGTCTTTATCTGAAAGCGAGAGAGACGCAGCTTTAACACCGACCCTATTTCAATACGCTGATAGAGGAAAAAGTCAACACAGGAGAGACTAATGAATACGCGTCCTGGGAAACGCATGATCGTCAACAACCTCTAATCCATTAATCCACTCAGAATGAACTGCGAAAGGGAGGAACTAAAATTTGTGCATTCCCTGGATCATCATTTGTGTCACCGTGTCTTGCTCTTGGCAGGAACCAAATGCTGAAAAGGCCTTTTGAGGAAATGCATCACTTTGAGCTTTCTGATCTCAGCTAAGACGAAGGAGAGATTTCATAAATCTTAAAGACGTTTTGGTTTTAAATAAACCTTTATTCCATGAGATTTTTTTTTAATCTCATGAAGGGGGACGGCATTTGGGGCTTCTGCACAAAATCAGGGTTTTTTCCCCCTGTATGTGTGCGTGTCTATAGTATGCAAATAATGACAGATTAACATCTGCAAACAGTTTGCTCGATTTCTTTAATAAAAAAAAAAGTGGTAGAGGATAAACACACACACACACAATTCACAAACACCCATGAGATTTTTCTTTTATGCTCCTAAAACAAGTCACAGCTGCTTTACACAATGGACTGAGCTCTTTTAAAACACACACACACACACACACACACACACACACACACACACACACACACACACACACACACACACACACAC
>JAQMCW010000001.1:5502481-5521159 GCA_030068335.1 Chrysichthys cranchii
AAAGAAATGCTTTATTTTAAATAGTGAGTATTCAGGCCCGTATTAAGGCAACATTGTGGGCACTAAAGCTCGCTGGTTCCCCTGGGGGGTGATTTTGATGTGTCCCGTCCGGGACAGCTCTAGTCCCGTATTCCAGTCACAGCCTTACCGGACAATAATAGGTTACTGTCAGCATGGCTAGTGCGTGGTGTGTTTTCGTGTCTGCACTGGCCACTACTGGTGAGCAGGGACAAAATTTCAGATTGTGTGGTCAAAATGAGCGGTGAACCAAAGGAAACCCCCCCGCAAATTTTTTTACACCGACGCCCCAGCGACAGCATTGCCATCTCACGATTTTTATTTTCTAAAAGTAGCTCTCAGTGGGAAAAAGGTTGGAGACCCCTGCTCTAGACAAACAGAAAATTCACCATCAACGTTCCTTCTTTTCAATGCTTTTTGCATTAATTTACCGAGTTTGAATTTTAACAGATTTGAAACTCACCCATGGGATGTCCATGAGGAGCCGGGCCTTGGCCCATGGGTGGAGGGGGTGGCTGCATCCATGGTGGGGGCATGCCGTTAGGGTTGGGGGGCATGGGTGGTCCGCCCATGTTGGGCATGGGAGGAGGGAAGTTGTGGGGACCTCCATGACCACCTGGACCACCATGCATGCCATGGAAGTTCCTGTTATCTGAAGGGCCGGAGTTCATCCAGGGAGGACGGTTCTAGACAAGAGATAGGAGAGGGTAAGCAGGAATGTGGAAGGAGTGAGGTAGATGGGTGTTTGCAGGTCATGACAGACATGATCAAATCAAACAATATTTAAAATAGTTGTGGTGCTGTCCTCCTCGTGAAGATTTACTGTCGTTTCTGAGCTGAAATCCACATTTATCCAATACTGTTCGTCCAGATAAAGCTGGAGATAAAGATCGGAACAGCCCTAGTGTACTCACTGGAGGTGGCTGGTTGGCGTTCGGTCCGGTTCCTCGGGGGCCACTGGGCGGGTTGTTGTTGAGTCCACCACCGGATGTGGGAACTGGAGCCTCTCCCAGCTCGGCCATTAGAGACAGATACTCTTTATCCATACGGGCCTTATCCTGAGCTGACTGGGGTGGATCACCTTGCCTCGGGGTGTAAGTACTACAATGTGATGAGATTCTTTGTCAATACACACATGTTCTCAAAACTTTATACACTTGCTGCATTATAGCAGCCAAACGAACTCTTCAACAAGGAGTAAGAGACAGGGTTGGCGTGTTACCTAGTAAACTTGCAGTCAGAGGCGATATGTCCAGCTCCTCCACACTTTGTGCACAGGGTAGTGTTGGTAATGCTGCGTGGCTCAGAATTTTGCCAAGGGCGCAGAATCCTTAAGGAAGAAACATATCATGATAAATGTGTTGCTATGCCTAGATTATTTGGTTAAAAAATACTTTCATTAACAGAATAAAATGTCATTCACAGACACAAAATAATAATTTGCTGTAAAAATGTCTAAGAAACCTGCAGAAGTAAACAAATGCATAAAACCCAGAAAGCTTTTCGATCACGGTAACATACTTGTTGCCACCTGTAGAGGTAATCATTTAGTTTTTGGTTTTTTTGTTTTTTTGTTGTTGTCCGTACTGAACGCTACAACGCAATCGGTAAAAAGTAGAAAAAAGAAAAACATGACGATGCTTCGGTGGAAAAATAACTTTCCAATGTTCAGGCTTCCAACAGACATTATTTTAATCAGTTTAAAAGTCAGAAGGCTTTCAGGAATGGTTAAAGTTCACATTCCAGCAGCTGTCAAAACATTTGCTTTGAGGGAAAGCTCCAACCAGGCTCTGGTAAACAAGAAGGGAACTGGAAGGTTGGATGCTGCAGGCCCCAAACATCCAACCAGTCAGGGCATCTTTTTCCATTCATGTTGCCTGTTGCTTCAGAAAACTCTTCCATCTAGCTTTCAGACTAACAGTTTTCGGAGGGCTAACATTAAAAGCAAACGCTTCAGGAAAGGGCTGTGAGTTTATTTGAATTTCAAGTTTCAAGTTAAAGTTTTACATAGCGGCTCTCTTAAACAAGGTGTCTTTCACGAGTACAAGAATACTGCACTCAGAGACCGTGGGTTGGTGCGTATTAAGGTTGAGGGCTGTTACCTGTTATCATCCTCTCGCAGAGTGCCGTTCAGACGAGCCAGCTCCCTCAGCTGCATCTTCCGCAGGTCATTCTGATCCTCTGGGGTCTCGATACCCTGCTTCAGGATATTACGGATCTAGAAAACCCAAAAAACTAATTCAGCCATAAGCCTCACAAACGACAGAAAATAATGTTACTGTAGGATGGCCTATAAAGAACATCATGTGTCACGCGGTCAGTACCTACCTGCTCGACGGCCTTCTTGACGTTTTCCATGGTGTTGGCAGTGACCAAGGCGTGTAGAGGCTCGTCCTCTCCTGGGAGCATCTGTCCATCCTTACGGCCCACTTTGCCCTCCTTAACAGAACCCTTTCCACGGATCATGATCTTAGCGCAGCACTCTTTCTCAATGTTCTTCAGCGTGTTGCCACTGTGCACCATAGATGAAGAGCAAGACAAGGGCAGTAAGCTAAATCTGCATGTACCCCGAGAACTTTGGGTTTGTTTGTAATTTAACATGACTATCAAGGCCAAGGTTCCACCGTCAAGTCTAGTCCTGAACACCCTAAGGGCATCAGCAGTGTCCAGTGATGAATGGATGACATACCGTGGCCCGATGAGAAGTCCAACAAAGTTGATTTCAGGATACTCGTCCTGTGGGATCATTACTTTATCACTGACTCTGGTGGCTGGAGGCCTGGGACAAATACAGCCAATGATTAGTAATGGTTAACATGAGGCAAGAGCTCAAAGGCAGTCAAAGCAACAATCTGATTTTTACCACCAACCGAGAAGTCAGAAACACTTACTTATAGTCAGCAGGGGGCTTAAACTCTGGGTTCAGGCCAACCATCTCAGTGATGAGTGAATGTCTCTCCTCTTCCAGTTTTTTGCGGGTGCGGTACTCACGTGTGTTCAACCTCTTCCCCTCGCTGTTATAGATTGGTTCAGGAGAAGGGGACCTGTTGGGGAAAAAAAATCAAGGATACAGACAGAAAAATTTACATGATTTAAAAACAATCATCAAAAGGACTGGCAAATAACATTCACTCCCCTAATCCTAACAAAACCCTAATTTATTTTCAGTTTGTTTTTTGTTTCTTTTAAGGTCACTTTAAAAGTGCACAGGACGCCCCAAAGTCATATCTCAGCAGATCATAGTGATTGGGAGGGGGAAGCCTGTGAACCTTGGCAGACAGAAGGGGGGAAAAGCTTATATTTTCTTTTGGGGAAGATAAGGAATATAATGATGCTCTAAATTTTACAGATGGCATCATATGAAGCCTGTCTAAAATAACCAAACATCAAAGTAGGCCTTAATTCTATCTACTATATCTACAACCGGGGCAAAAAATAGAAAGCAACATCCACTTTGGACAAATGGGGCAACCAACACAATTCGGGATCGGTGACTCTCTGTGGAAACTGAACTACCCCTTCACACTGGAACAGGTGGCACTCTGGCACAGGAAGTCTTTGGATGCGCGTAGCAGACTTCACACTCCTGAGAAAAGTGTTCTAGCTTCGGCTCCAATCGTTACCTTACCCTTGGATGCTGCTGAGAACCTGTTATGCTGCGTTATGAAGCGCTGTGCTTGAAAAAGGTTACGAGAGGGGAATTTGGGTTAGAGAAAATGAATTATGATTAGACAGTCAACCCTTGTCTCAAAAAAAAAAAAAAAAGAGAGACGACGTTAATAGGTTCATGAGAGACAGCGCAAAAAGAAGAGTGAATTAACAAAAAAAAGATTCAAGTCTCTCGATTTTGGCTTGGAAACTCCAGCGCTGACAACCTGAAAGACCCTCAAAGGTTTTTGCTTTGTGTTTTTTTTTCCCTCCATGTAGCGGAAGTGGGGGTGAGATCCTAAATCCTGGAAGTGAGCGGATCTTCTCAAACAGACCTTTTTGCTTTTCTTTTTTTTGTGGCTGTGCTGTGGAAACTTTGGATTAGGATCATGCTGGAGAGACTATGGCAGGAAGAGATAGCTGGCTAGCAAAGAGAGACTCTCGCTTCAGCAACATTAAAATTCCAGCTTTAAAATTGGAGGCTTATGCAAACTATGCGCAAGCCATCATTGTCATTAGGGTTAGGGTTACACCAGGAAGGACAGTGTTCTCCAAGAGAGGTCTTCCGGGGCGGAAATCTGGCATACTGGGAAAATTCCTGGACAACATGGCGCAATTCCTTTTATGGAAAATCATTAGTGACCTTCACAAGAGTCAGCAATATAAAATTCTGAAGAGGACAGGGTTTCAAATCTGCAAAAACTAAACTACGGCTTTTAGGTGGGGCTGTCTTAAAAGAGCTTTATCTGAAACACAGAAAAGGAACGTGTATTTTTAAAAAATGTTCAAAACTATGACTAAAAAAGGAAAACATACAACTACAACTGATTTGTTTCTTATTCACATATTCAGATACCAAGTTCTTTTAGCTAATCTTTAGTGCTGTTACACAATAAATATATCTATAACTTCATGCATACCGCTGCACTATGTATACAGGGCAATTAAACAACAAAAAGCAAAGATTACAAATATATATTCACACACCGGTATGTACACCATTCATCTGGTGGGAATCAGCCAAAACGTTAGTGAATTTTTTTTCTCTCTTAAAAACCTTTGATCAAGCACAATATATGAGACACCCTCCACCAACATGAAGTGCTCCCCATCGAGACAAATTTTAAGCTTAAATTCTGTGCATGAAAAGCAACACAGTAAAACTGTCACATCGTCTAAAAATAATGACTTTGATTAAACGCTGGAATTTAATAAAAATACAACTAGCCTAAATGTAGAAACCTACTTCACTATAGAAAAGGAAATTTAAATTCTAACCATTAACGAGAGCTGAATAAAATATCAATTAAACCTGGAATAAAGTTATTGTCCCGGGATTATTTAAAGTAAAGGAAGCATGCAAAATATCCAGGCACTCAAAAAAATAAAAGTAATAATAATAATAATAAAAAGTTAATGTTTTAAACTGTGAACTGTTGATGAAGATATTAACTTAAATTGTGATTTCAACCAAACTACTAAGAAGGGGAGGGGGTTATCTGGCCACCTTAAAATAGGGGGGAGTAAAGAAGAAGGAGGGGAAAAAAAATCCAAAACAAAACAAAACAAAAAAAACCCCCAATTAAACAAACAAAAAAAAAACCCACCTAAAAGCTATTTTTATGGGATTTACACCATCTGTATTAATGTCCAGCCAGGTTTCTAGTCCTAATATGAAGGAGTGGGCGAGTCTAGAAAGCGTAATGTAAAGAAGTTTGTTATGTGCAATGCCAAAGTGTAAAATGCTTCCTTTACTTTAACGTAAACTGCTTAGCTTAAAGGTGAATTCCACCAAACTATCGGCAGCATTTCCATTTTTGCCCTGCTGACATTTTAATACTATACTACTTTCCAGTATAGAGAAATATCCCTTCTTTGTTTTCCTATTAAACCATAATGGATGTCTAGTGGTTCAGAAAAATTCATTAAAATATTTTTTATACTGGAACGTCGAACTCAATTTACCCAGCACATCAACGACTGACAAATATAAAAATGATTTCTGGGCAGAATTACCCTTAAGAGCCAAGCGGCCATCATGCCTTTGCCTATCCAGATAAAATGGTTAACTGAAAAAGTGGAAAAATCCAACTATTGTGGCCATACATACATTTGTTAGAAAAGTGCCGAGTAGTGGTTGAAACTTTTTAAAATACTAAATGTTAACAAAAAAAAAAAAAACAAACAAACAAACAAAACAAAACAAAACAGGAGAAGCAAAGACATGATATCTCCTAACGTATTACCTGGACAGTTACCAAACTTAGAACTTGCTTAAAACACTACCATGCCTACATTTCTGAAAGATACGACTGAATTACTTTCCTTATATGCACTGTGTGCATAAACATAGAACAATTTTCTTTTAGATTTGGCTTCGTAATTGATGACAGATTAAAAAAAAAAAAAAAAAAAAAAGAGGTAAAGAAGGTGTTACTGTTGTTGGGTTTAAATGGTTATTCCGACCTGTCCTCAGGATTAACAGGGATTCCCAGGTCTCCTGTACGCAGTTTACGAGTCAGGTCTTCGATCTGCAGTTGGACTGGAAGAAATCAGGTTAGGAAAGAAAACAAAACAAAACAAAAAAAAAAAACAAGGACGGAGAAAAATGTGGTTAGCAGAAAAAAACACCCATAACAGAGAGAGCATTTCATTTCTCAGAGGCACAGTCTGATTATAAGTCATACACACAAAAAAAGAAACAGCAGCAACATTAACATGATACATGATCGAGACTTTCAGGACTATAAAACATTCTGAAACCCTTCCTGATATCTGGAAAGAGCAGACATACAAATTGGGACTAGGAATCATAACTCCTATGCTCCTAGGGAGCCTGTAATGAAAGCAGCAGAAGCAGGATATACAGGTTACATACAAGTGAAGAAAAACAATGGACGGTTAAAATTTACATACGTGGGAAGGGTTTCAACTTTACTTCACAATTATTGCACAAAACATTTTATGAGAAAAAGGTTCACTGAGGCAGGCTTCCGCTGAATGCCACCATTCTTATTCACACAACTTTACTGTCCGGATTCATACAGCTTTTTATTTATGTATTTACTTTTAAAACAAATTTTTTTGGACCTTCTGAACAAGTGGTGTCACAAAAAGGAAGTCTGCCAGAGCAAAGTGTAGTTTCTCTGAAAACTGAAAGGTAATCGTTCCTAACGTTTAGTGACCTGCGCTACGCCACAACACTTAATTTCAGTGAGAGCATGCCAGTTTTATTGGGAATGCACCAGATTTGCATGGTTATCGAGGGAGGGGGGGGAGGCACAGAGACAAAGTTAGGCTGAGGATATGGTCTCAGGCTGCGTTAACATTGCTGACGTCATTATGGAAAGTGATGACTACCGAGTGCGTGCGCTAACCTACAGGCCCGTAGTGACTGAGCGTTCGGTTTTGTACGTGTCAAACAGGGCGCATTTTGCATACGACGAGGACAAAGGGAACATCTCTACACAAATTGTAGGAATCTGGGATACAAGGGGCTTTGGAGGAGATTGACTGATACATTTAACTACCTTTATATCGTCATCAATAAACCCCCTTTAGTGGTGACTTACTAGAAGAAGTGCAACCCATTATACTTAAAAACTATATCCAATTAAATTCATTTGTGTACTTATTGTTTCAGATATTGAATTTTAGCTCGTTTCCAGCTACGTTTAGAACTAAAATTCATAATTTATCAATATGGCCACGGTTAATCTGGAAGAATAATTGGCCTATTATGATTGAACCTGCCCAGAGAGGATTGAGCTGCAAAAACCCATGCGTTAAAGCGAATCCGGGTGGAACGGGTTGAGGAACTATTCATGAAGAGACGGAGTATAAGATTAGTGACATGCGGTTTGGAATACGACTAAACCACATGCTACCTTAGGGCAAGCACCTGACAGAAATGGAGACACTAAACTGATCACACACACACACACGCACTGGTGATGAAGATGACTGCAATTCATGTTAGCCCCGCTCTGACTTCTCTGCAGCCAATCAGATTGTGGTTAAAACATTTTCCATGGTTAACATGAGCAGCAATGATATCCTACAGCCAGACAACTCACAACAAGCAGCAACACCAGAGAGACTGTGGGTACCTTGATAATATTGCAAACAACTCAGAATCGCACTGTGCGATTTTGGCGTGATTCGAAAACACCTCTTGCTGTAATTTGAGGCCGATTTAACGCAACCCTGTGTTCAAGTTTCAAAAATGCCCAGACGTTAATGAACATCACTGCAAATGTGAAGACCTGAACTGCATCTCACTATGCTAGCAGCGTTTTAGCATGCATGTTCACTAATGTCTGAGCAACGTGTCGCAAATCAGTTCAACAACCACGTCCTCTGCATGGTGCGCAAATTGTTATGAAGCAATGGGCACATAACTTTTGGTACTGAAAAGAAACGAACTGAAAAAGGGGTTCGTTTTGTTGGGATGGGAGGGAGAGAGGAGTACACACTTTGCAGGGTGCCCACCAACAGGACAGATTAATCAATCGCAGACATTCACAGGAGAAATCAAGTCCCATAATTACCTATATAGGCTCTCTCCTGCTCACGGGTAAGGCCGGGAGGGATGACGGTGGGCATTCCTGGGATGACGGTCTTCTGATCGGGAGTCTCGCTGCTCCAACGACTCTTTTTCTTCTTCTTCAGACTCGCATCTGTCAGAGACGGGCCATCAATGAACAGCACCATACCAAATGCAAACACATCAGAATTACAGAAAGGCCTGAGAGACCCTTGGTAGGTGTACACCACCGTGTTGGATGTTTTACCAGGTAAAATCAGACAAATACGATAATTACCGACTGTATCCCTTTAGTTACTGTGGAATGTAAACCTGTATCCAACCAAACATCAGTGAAAAGAGACCATCATTAAGCATGTGCATGCTGCCATGGGCTCGGGCATGATACACTTTAGTGTGATGCAACTCAAACGCCATGATGTGCACATTTCAATCTATTCTAGGACATCAGGGTTAAGAACGGGTCCGGTTCTCACCTTATTGACGAACGAGAATTGCAGTCGGCAAGCAACGCTGCAAATTCTTCCGTCAACGTCAGCTGCTGCTTGGTAGAATATACTCAACTTATCAGTTACACAGACAGCTTTAAAACCCTAGCAATGGTGATCCACTGGTTCCCGTGCCAAACTCACTACCATCCAAGTGACTGTGCTGCGCTGATAACGGTCCACCAAACCAAATATTATCTGGTCACAATATCGGTCAGCCTTGATCCACTGATGGAAGAATTGCTCATAATGAAAGACAGGCTGCGATCGGTCCTGCGTCATCTGATAAAATGGCTAATGAGTGACTAAACCAGAACAGATCCACTGACAAACCCGTAAAAAATAAGCATAGCTCTGTGAAGACGTTTCCTACCAAGCACATTAATAACCTCAGAGCACTGTGATAAGTCAGTTAACATTAAACAGGGAACCATGTTGTCCAGTGGAGGAGCTGCAATGATCAGGCCAAAGTCGAATAATCGGATCAGAAAAGCCGTCACAGCCACACAGACAGGGACTTGTCCACTCATGTCTCCAGTTGTCCGTCTGTCTATCCATCCATTTCTGTCTGTCTGTCTGTCTATCCATTTCTGTCTGTCTGTCTGTCTATCCATTTCTGTCTGTCTGTCTGTCTATCCATTTCTGTCTGTCTATCCAGCTATCCATGTCCGTCTGTTGCGCAATTCCAAGATGGCGGCCTCAGCCTCTTTAACCGTGTCCGGTGTGTACAGCACATATTCACATGGGATCAGAAAGCCACAGGAAACAGAGCCGGGTGTCTGGTCAAACTCAAACAGAGAACTGAAAGAAAATTCGCACTATGATTTCTACAGATTTGTAGTAATGTAGTAAGAACACACAGTTCGTGCCTGTCTGGAAGAACCCGGGTGAAAGAAACCGTTGTGTAAGACGCGAGTTTAGGGAAAGAAAGTGAGCAAAACGAGGTCGTGTTCTCAAACGTCTCCAAAGGCTCCTGAAGAGCCCTTACACAGCAGTCAGCGCTACATCCGGGCTAACGGAGCTGCACTACTACAGTCTGACTCGGTACAGCGCCGACTCCGAGGCGGTTAAAACAGTAACGGTAACTTGTGATGTTTTTGTGTCTCGCGCTCTCGGCCTGAAGAGTCCCAGAACGTTCTGGAGCGGAGGCCACGCGCGCGCATTAGCTAATGCTAACACGCTAGGCACACAGCATCCCAGTGAAGAGGATTACGGTGATAATACTTTACCTCCGCCTTGAGACTGCGGTCCGGAAAGGGTTGGGTTTGGAAATGAACCAGCAGCCCCGGGAAATCCTGGGAAAGCGGCACCCGGCATCTGTTGAAAGTTTTGGAGCGGGAAAGACGCCGGAGGCCCCGGCGGAGGCATTAAGCCAGCACCGGGCCCCGAGTCGAAGCTCCGCTTAGCGCCGATACTCGGGTGCAGCTTCCCCAGCGGGGTTGCGTTCGCTCCCGTTGCCATTTCCTGATGTATTTATCTTTTCTTCTAATCCCTCAAGGTTTTTCTGTTTTAAAAAAAAAAAACAACAACATAAGACTTAACGTCTGCACAAAGAGGGAGGGGAAACCCTGAAACGCACAGAATACTAAACGAGCCTTCCTGTGTCGCGGTACGGGTGACCAAGATGGCGCCGTCGAGCTGGACAAAGAACGTTCAGGGTCGACCTAGACGCCTTCTCATTGGTCAAACTAGGTGTCAATCATGACGTGTTGTGATTTTATTGGATGGATATGGCATCGCGACGTGCCGCACTATTTTTTTTTTAAAAACTGCTATTGGATGACTCAGTGCTCAATAAGCAGGGCTCAAAAATATCCCACGTGCGGAGGGTGATGTTCACGACACAGGGCGCTCAGTGAGGAGCTTTGGCATTTTGTACATCAGGTCTGAAAGCTGGGGCAGGCATGGAAAGCTGAGCTCCCGGGTGTAGGTTGTGTTTGATGTGGAATAGGGGTGCTGTTTTGGACACGTGGAATAAGGGGGATTTCAGGGGGATTAACAGATCCATCACACGTGGTGAAGACAATGGTGTTGACCAACCGACCCATGCCACAGCCAAACAAACTTCATCAAATAAATCAGTTGTTCCAGGTTATTTTACAGCCAGACTCATCATAGAAAGTGCTTTTTGTCTGAATAATGAACGAGTGCTCCTGTGGTCACATTCTTTGATAGGCATGTGTATGATTTGCATTTATTAATTCATCCTGACCATCACCATGGGGATATCAAATACCAAAAAAAAGAATATATGTGAAGCAGGAAGATTTTCTAAACACACTTGCTGTATATAACCACACAGCGTTTAATAAACACAGTACGGCATTTTATTAGAAGATAAAATGATAAAATTCTAGTTATAAATTGTTAATAGTTTTTGTTTGCACTGTCGCCTCACAGCAAGAAGGTCCTGGGTTCGAGCCCCAGGTTCGACACGGGTGCCGTTCTGTGTGAAGTTTGCATGTTTTCCTCGTGTCTGTGTGGGTTTCCTTTGGGTGCTCCAGTTTCCTCCCACAGTCCAAAGACATGCACATTAGGTG
The DNA here is from genome assembly GCA_030068335.1 of Chrysichthys cranchii. Taxonomy (NCBI): domain Eukaryota; kingdom Metazoa; phylum Chordata; class Actinopteri; order Siluriformes; family Claroteidae; genus Chrysichthys; species Chrysichthys cranchii. The sequence continues at coordinate 5,513,722 of JAQMCW010000001.1, forward strand.
GATTGGCTACCCTAAATTGCCCGTAGGTGTGAGTGTGCCAACGACAGACGGAGCGACACGTTGGTTGGGGTATTCCATGGTCGCATCAGATGATACAATGCCGAGGTGGCTTGTGAAGACAGTGGACCCTGTGTGGCACAGGACTAACGCTGGGACGAAGAGAAGAAGAATAGTTTTTAATATCTCTAAATTAAGAAAGATCATTTCTTTCTTACAGGAAAAAAAAAGTCATCTTCGGTCCTGGTGCCACGAACTAGCCTTCTATGCATTCGCAGAATACTATACTTTCTATCAAGAACACAGATAAACTGGAGCCATATTAAGTGAACAGACAAGAGAGGTATGCAATCCCAGAGTTTCCTCCCAGTTTCCAAAACATGCAGGTTGGTGTGAACATGTGCGTGCATGGTGCTGGACCAGTTCCCATCCCAGGTGAATTCCCACCCTGCACAAAATGTTCCTGAGACTGACTTCTGCTCCACTGCGATCCTGACCAGGATAAAACAGATACTGAACATTAATGATTAACGGTTGAATGTACCACATGTGAGTGTAGAGGTAATTATCAGGTTTTCAAACAGGAATCTGTGCTTGTGCGTCATGCCGAGGATTTAGAAGCAGGCGTCAGCACAGGGTGTATGTGAGTGTAGTGTACATACATTCAGTTGCTAGATTGTTAGGTACACTCTGAACTCAACACTGCTGCACCTGATATGCTTATACCACAACAGATACACGGTACAACATCACTACTGGTGATCTGTTGGTTGTGATCGTTGTTGATCACTGATTTGGCTCTCTTAGGTGAACATTAAGAGCCGCCAGGCACATGCAAATCCTCTGTTTTCTTCCTTGTTTTGTCGTTTGCATTGAGAAAATGTGAACCGTCTGAACGTGTTCAGGCATGGGGTTGAGTCTCAGCTGTATGAATGATGCAGTGTGACAAGGAGGATCGGCTGTATTGCTGCTTGGCGAAGAGGTGATCAGTCGTCAGAGCAGAGGTAATCTTCATCTTCTTAATGAAGCACAGACACAGTATTTGTATGCTGTGTTCGTCGAGGCACATGTGTAACCATGCTGATTTAAAAATTCAGAGGAAGCTTTCAGCCACAGTTAAGCAAAGAAACACCATCACTTTTCAAAATATTGAAAACTAGAAAAAAACAGCTCAGTAAGTGGCTCTGTAGGTGTCTAAGGCTTTCACTTTAGCTGAAAAGGGTAGACGTTATATTTTGGCTAATTGTGTTGTTTATCTGAAGATATGTGGTGTGATATGGACACCATGTTAATGATACTCTATTAAACACTTCATACCACAAAGCTCAAGTGGGATTGGTTAGAAGGTTTTAATTACTATTCTGGAACAATAGCTCTGACAATAGTTTGAATACACTCATTCTAATACACTATACAGTGGTACCTTGACATACGACATTAATTCGTTCAAGGTCGTTTGTCAAAAGTGTTGTAAGACAAATCGAATTTCCACATTAAAATGAATGTAATTACTAATAATTTGTTCCAAACCCCCAACAAAACACACCAATTTCTTTTATGTTTTTAAATAAGAGAAATGTACTATATAAATAACAAATAATGTATAAAACAATAATAAGACATAATAAAAGCAAATGTAAAAAAAATAAACAGGTTTTATTAAGTGTACTTTACCTTGAGGATCACAAGAAGCGCTGATGGAGGTGGAGCAGTGAGGTGTAGGATGGATGTTGGTGGTGAACGTTTCCTTTGGAAGAAATTGTCAGAGGTTTGTTTACTTTACGTACGCCGCCCTCTTTCGCCAACTGAACACTTGCTATACGCTTACCTGAACATCACTAAACTTATGTTACACTTAGTGGTAGAATTACTCCGCCCGTACTGCTTGCACAAGTCCGTGACGCGCACACCTTGAGCATGTTTTTCAATGATTTCCCACTTTATATCTAAGATATGTGGCCTCTTCTTCTCAGTACCAGCCTTGCTACTCACTTTCTTAGGACCCATGATGAAAATACAGGGTACAGGACAAATAAAAGTTCCAAAACGGCACAAAGAACACAAAACGAAGTGAGAAATGCTGCGGTGATGCTTACTCAGCGAGCTCGACACGTGATCTGTAGGTCGGCTTGGGGCAGACCGGGACACGGGAACATGTAATGGTGGCGGGCCGAACGAAACGTGATGAGATCGCCAACATCGTATTCAAAGCAAAAACTAGCCCAACGTTAACCTCGTATCTTGGAAATGTTGTGACCTGGGTCGGCCGTAAGTCAAGTTACCACTGTACAACCAAAATTATGTGGACACCTGATCGTCACATCCATATGTGGTCCTTCCTCAAACTGCTGCCATTAATTTGGAAGTGCACATCTGTTTAAGATGTCTTTACAGGTTGTAATATTACATTTACTCTTCACTGAAAGCAAAGAGGCCCAAAGCTGTTCCAACATGACAATACCCCTGTACTCAAATCAAGCTCCGGAAGACATGGTTTGCCAAGATTGGAGTAACTCAGGTGGCCTGTACAGAGCCCTGACATCTAAACAGCTTTGGGATAAGGTAGGATCCTCACCTGACCTCACTGATGCTCCTATAGCTGGATGGACGCAAATCCCAATCGCCACGCTCCAAATTGTAGCCTTGGACTATCTTCTGGGAAGAATAAAATAAGAAGCAAATCTGGATGTTCAAAAAGCACATACGAGTGTGATGGGCAAGTGTCCACAAAGTGTACATTATCAGTTCCATCATTAGTAACAGTTTGTTCCAGGGTTTGTACTGAGAATGCTCCACTAAACAGATTTAAAAATAAGTATATTATTTGGGAAGATGTTTAAGATTTTTACAAGGAGTCTCAAGCAATATCAGTTTGTACCATTTGGTTAACTCCAAACTTTTCTGAAAAATGGCTGGAGCCAAGCTCAGCTGACTTTGGGTGAGAGGCGGGATACAGCGTGGGCAGGTCGCCAATCCACTGCAAGGTCAACACACAGAGAGACAGACAACCAGTCACACTCACATTCACACCTACATGCAATTTAGAGTAGCCAATTAGCCTAATCCCCTCTGTGCATGTCTTTGGACTGTGGGAGGAAACTGGAGTACCCGGAGGAAACCCATACGGACACGGGGAGAACATGCACACTCCACACGGAAAGGCGCCCAGGTCGACCCCAGGGATCAAACCCATACGGACACGGGGAGAACATGCACACTCCACACGGAAAGGCACCCAGGTCGACCCCAGGGATCAAACCCAGGACCTTCTTGCTGTGAGGCAGCAGTGCTAGCCACTGTGCCACCCTCCACCTTGAGCCTGTCAAGTTAGGTTTTTTTTGTTTTGTTTTTTTTAAAAGATGTATTGTTTCACAAAATAAAAAGATGCAAAAGATATTTATAATTACAAGCACATAAAGAATACAAGGAGACACATCTGCATACAGTGCCTTTATTAGGAGATAAATTGCAATGCATCTTGTAATATTTCAAGGATAAATCTATGGTTAGTGCCTAGGACCTTTCCACTGGGATCATTTTATTACACAAGAAACTGGTTCACTTAATTAAAAAAAAACCAAAAAAAAAAAACCATCACAGCGCACACAGTGGTCTAATGGTATGCAGATTTTAAAAATGACCAAAAGGGGTCAAAATGTTTACCATAGTCAAACAAAGCTTTATTTCCTATTAATTTGTGTGAACTGCTATAGAGTCTGGCCTTCATGAGGACCATCCATGCTTTTTTTAAAAAAAAAAAAAAAAAGAAAAGAAAAAGAAACAAAATCAGAAGCACAGAGGAGAACTGATGAACAAAAGATGATAAAAAGCAAACGCTGCATTCTGAGCAAGTACCCAAATACCCCAGTACCTACCCCCCCCAGATAGTGTAATAGTGTGAATTTCGATTTGTACAGAAATCAATCAGTTTCAACACAAGAAAGAAAAGCACAAAGAAATTTATGACTGAATGTTTTCAGGTCCAGTTCAAACTCTACAGGTGTAAAACTGCTATAAACCTGGTTCGAGCCAATTTGTTCTACACACTACATGTTGACTTGCTCCGACTGATTTAAGATTACAATCTGAGTAATTTTAGTCAGTGTCTACATTTATATATATTTAAAAAAAAAAAAAGGTACATAACATCAAAAGGAAAAGATTTAAAAACCCACTCCGGTGGTGAGGATTAGAGAGATTATGCTTTAATTATTAATCCTACGTTCCTATCAGTACGTGTAAATGTTGACCGAATTCCGAATGTGTAATCGTCCCATCGAGCAGGACTTGGTATGATTTTAGACATTGTGTTTTCTCTTTAGGAGATGCACACACACCAAAACAAAAAAGCTATCCAATTCAAATCAGGCTGAAAACTTGAATGAAATGCTACTCTGCGAACACCTACAGGTAATACACAAGATAACATACAACTACTAGACTCAAGCACCTAATCTCCTCCACCTCACTCAGGCATCATTGTATTCACTGTCAGGTTAAAAGTGATGACTGAATGACTTTCTGTGGAGGCATGATAGAAGAATACCTGCGAAAAAAAACACAAGTGTCATCACAATACAACCAGTTAATTGTTGGAGCACTCGAGGAGCTCCTGCTAGGATTATGACTGCACCGTGTGAGTAAGCTTAAACAACCAAAGGGAAAACAAAACAAAAAACAAATGGGGGGAAGAAAAAAAAAAAAAAAAAGAAAGAAAAATCAACCACAATATTTCACATAGCATGACTATTCATTACACAGTACTACACACGCGTCCAGAAACATCACTAGCTTTGTCAACGTCCACTGTACTGTATAGTTTGCATTGTGCACACGCATGACTCGCGCACAGGTGTTCGCTTAATACGCGTAGCGTGCCCGGTCGGCGTAAGGATCCCGCGGCATGTCAAACGCAGAGCTCCGAGGAAGCGAAGAGATGGGGGCGACATGCGCGCGATCATACGCGTATCCTTCCACCTCGACAGGGAGCCTTCGAATTGGGCTCCTATCGCGGCCGTAGTACGCAGCACCCGGAGCCTGAGGAGGAGCGAGGGGGTTTCGCTCATAGAGCTCAAGGTTAGACGAGGGCATGCGCTCTGTGCTTATGGCTGAGGACGCAGGGGGAGGAGGAGGCGGGGGAGGAGGAGGGCCGGGAAGCGGGACGGCTTGTCGGTCATCAAAATAACTGCCTCCATAGGGACGCGCGCGATACTTTTCGTAGTAGTCCACCACCCCGTACGGATCCCGTTCATCGTAGGACGCTCGCCGCGCAGGGAACCCGGGCACCGCGCTGCCGTAGCCGACACCGCTGCTGTATGCCGCCTCGCTGCCGTACGTCGCGCCCATGCCGTATCCCGCCGCGACACCGAAACTCATCGCACCGTTATAGCCTGTGCCCGTGCTTGTGCCCGTGCCCATGCCCCTGCCATACCCAGGACCCCCATAACCAGCACCTCGGGAGAAGCCTTGCACAGGCCCATAGTTGCTGCCAAAGCTCTGTTCACCACTGAAGCCCTGTTGGAACCCGCGACCACCACCGCCATTCGCACCGAACCGGGGCGCGCCATATGCCTCTGAGCCCTGGCCCTCGCGGTAGGAGCCGTTCTGGTCCAGGGGACACTCTTTAGACCAGTGGCCTTCCTGCCCGCACCGATAACAACCCGTTCTCTCTCCCATTCCCGGTGCTGTACGCAGGCGGCTAGTCGAAAGCTTCACGCTCATCAGTTTGCCTTAGGGGAAAGAAAGACGGAAGACAATTTCCACGATGCTTCTTAAATCAGATCCAAGCCAAACAAACTGAAAATATGGGCTGTATGCATAATCTAGGACTGGGTTAAGACCTGAATCAACAGCCGAAATGTGGCCATGCAATTTTAAATATGATTTAATCAAATGTGCTTAAAAATAGAGAGCACTTCACTACACACCTCAGTGAAAAACCTGAAGATTTTAGAAAGCATGCAACTACACAAAAACATTTCTTTTACAGGTGGCTTTTGAACGAGATTAATAAGGGGTCAGGGTCTCTTCGTTCTTAAGGGCAATATGATATTAAAATAGGGACTTACTCAGATTTCAATAATTATATGGTCGTCTTATATTGTGCATGTACTTACCCACCTGCTTCACACTAGAAACGGTCATCACAAAATGTTAAAAGGACGATTATAAAACGCTTGAAATTTTCGCTCATGAAAGCCCTCCGCACACAGGCAAGAGAACAGGGGTGTATATGCTGGTTCACCTTGAAACGCCGTGTTGTCTAGGCCTCGGATGGCCTCCATCGCATCCTCCACTCGCTCCATGTGGACGAAGGCGTAATCCTTCACTATGTCGCACTCAACCACAGGGCCGAACTCCTCAAACTTGGCCCGCAGCTCCTGGTTGGTACAACTACTACTGATGTTGCCTACATGGAGCTTGGTGGAGGCTTTGGGCTTCCCTCGGCTCATCTCCACATTCATGGCCAGGCCGTTGAGCATGTAATGATGAAGGTTGCGAATGGCTTCCTCCGCCTCGTCTTTGTTCTCCATGTGCACGAAGCCGAAGTTCTTCACGATGTCGCACTCGGATATTTTCCCATACTGGGAGAACAAGGAGCGGAGCTCGTCAGTCGTCGTGTTTGGAGAAAGGTTCCCTACGAAGATTTTCACCATTCTGCAGTGGAGAAGTCACAGCTGGGGCCTGCACGGTCAAACAAGCACAGAGTGAAGGAAGGGGGGGAGGAAAGACGGAGAAAAGAGAGAGCGAGAGAGAAAATCAAAGCAACAGTGAGATGAAGAACCAAAAAAAGGTGTGTGGAAAACCCTAAAAGGTCCTAATCCTAACTCCAGTAAGAAGCCAAGCCCCTGGAGAGTACTCCTTATGGCCTAACACATGACTAGACCCAGAAACAGACACTGTGCTAAAGAAGTTGCACCCAGCGGCTGGGCTTGGTGTGTGTGGGAGAACAATAGAGCAACGTGAAGCAGAAATCCGAGCTAGCGTTCAGGAAGCTGCCCGAGCAAACAGACCTCACTGTAACGTCTAAATCACGGAAGTGCGCCTAATTAGCTTAAAAACACAAACAAGCAAACAAAACCTCTAATTATCTGCGTCCCTCATCACTAAGACATTAGTTACCGGTTCACTATGGAGCCACACAACGAGGGCAGGAATGAAGAGTGCTAGCTAGCTACGCTAACGACGCTAACACCGCCGAGGTTGATCTTCAGGAGGAACGAACGCCTCAACCAGGGCTTTATCATCAACGGTCACGTGACCGACACCCGGCTGCTGTAATCAGCGGCGCTCCATGAGCGATTTATCGGCGGGCAGGGCCTTACCTTCGGGGAGATGAGCACGAACCGCCGCTCTCGGAGGAAATGGCGAACGCACGCGAACACACACACACACACACACACACACACACACACACACACACACACACTCTCTCTATCTC
>JAQMCW010000001.1:5523788-5534142 GCA_030068335.1 Chrysichthys cranchii
AAATGCAGTATTTATAAAATAAGTTTGTTAATTACCAATTTTATTTTTCAACAAATAGTGGTCATACATCATTTCCGCTTCAAACGCGAAAAGAATTTTATATCTTTAGATCAACATTTTCCTAAATAATTACTTACCAAATAGGTATTTACTTCTTTTCAATATTATAAAATTACTCACACACAAATAATAATTCGTAAAGACGATATAAAAATGGCGTCCACAAATGAAGTGATTAGTTAAAATGTAAGTGCTAGTGATGCTGTTTCTGGTCATATGCACGTTTATGTTCTGTGGTCATACTTCATTTCTGTTTCAAATGCGAGAAGAATATAAATATATATATATATATATAATTTTAAAAAAGTAGCTGGGGAATCAGGAAAAGGACATGACTGAACTGGATATAAAAAGATATTAGTTTAAGAGCATAGGGCCCATAGGTGTAGTTTTCAACCACAAAACAACACACAGCATTTTTTTTTTTCCCACCATAACATTTTGGTTTATTTTAAAAAAGATAGAAAACACACTAGACTTCTCAAGGGAAATCAAATTTAGAAACATCATAGATCTTACCAAGGCGCCCATAGAGATATTTCACACACCAGCAGTCTCAGAGGTGAACTGGGCCCTGAGTGACAGATGGTCATCATGTTTCTATGTTTACTCAATCTTACTTTACTCTTATGTACAGTACTACCTCAACTTTTCACCATACACTGCCACGAGGCACACACTGCACGAGTACCAGTTTGTTGAATAATCCAGCACCAGCTTGCAACGCTGCATTCCCTTACCAGATTTCGTTTTGCCAAGTCTGTACAGAGCAGGTGGTCTTTAAAGCAAGTGTGCACATCGAGAGACGATGAGCCTCTCTTTAATGTGTCAAATTCCTGACTGAAGTACTCTACTTTGAATCTCACAAACTCTAACTCACTTCCAGTCCCACATAGAGGGGAAAATATCCAGAATCTTGTAGTTATTTCATCACCTCACTTAAATCTGCCACTAATGTTTCAACTCCCTATTTAGGTGTAGCTAACGAGAGATGAACAAGTATCAAGCAGGCGATGAATCAGTGACAAAAAAATGAAGGTAATAGGAATGTTTTTTTTTTTTTTTTTCGGGTTTCATTTTCACCATAAAGCTTTGGGGGGGGATAACACTTAAAATGGTGGCATCAAAAACTGAAACAGATTGTCATCACATGACATATAATGCTTGGTAAATAAAACTCAGAAAGTAAATCTTGACTGTGAATGAGAACCCTCCCCCCAACAAAGCAGGCACTAAAACTAACTAAACGGTAGATCACATCAGGTCAGAAGCAAACACAGCAGCTATGTTTCTCAATATGTGAAAAACGTTAAAACTGTGTAGAAGAAATATGCATAAACTGAAAAGCAAACATGCAAGTAACATTCTTATAAGGACCTGGGGGGGGAAGAATTTATAATTCACACTGGGCAATGCAGAAAAGACCATCTCGTCAGCGCTAATAAGTGAAACATTCAATAAGCTGAAAGCGACTCTAAATGAAAATGAATGTGTGTGGTGTCTTCTCCGTCCTGCTTCCTTCAAATCCCATTTGTGCCTCCAGAAATATTTCTGCTGACCAGAGGAAGGTGGAAGGAATGATCGCTAAAAGAAAATCCTGCTGTTTCAAAGCACCTGGAAAAACAAAAAGCAAACTTTTAAGATACGTTTCTCAAACCAGCCATCAGACTTAGCTATACAACGCGACAAATTCTTTCCCTTTACAACTTTAAACATTTGACGCGTTTACATAATCATTTGTTTTGCTCTCATAAACAGTCAGTGAAATGTGCATCGCAATACAGCCCTGCGATCAGAACAAAACCACGCTGAGTCACGTTTCCCATTCGCTCACCTTGGCATGCCCGCGGCTTAGTAATCATACCGAGCCCGGTCAGTGGGGGTGTCCCGGGACCGCGACACGGTGTACGAGCTGCTCCTCGAAACCGGGGAAAGACGCGAGCGCTCGTACGAGTAGCCCTCAGAGCCGGCGCCGACTCTTCGGATCGGGCTACGGTCCCGCGAGTAGTACGCAGAGGCCGCGGAGGACAGTGGCGGGAGCGCGCGTCGGTCATATGGGTCTAGGGTGGAAGGAGCCAACCGCATCCTTGAAAGAGAGGAAGAAGAGAGAGGGGGAGGAGGGGGAATGGAGAGATGCCGGTCCTCAAGATAGCTAGTGCCGAAAGGCCGAGCCCGATACTTCTCATAGTAATCGACGCCGCTGGTGCCGCCGCTGTAGTGATCACGCTCGTACGCGGTGGCCCTCTCGGGGTAGACGCTCATCGGTTTGGTGAGGTACCGTGCCTCGCCAGCGTACTCTCGTGAAATGCCATAGGTGGGGGTGTGGCTCACTGTCGACACGGGGGGCAGCACTGCTGGATAGCTCCGGACGGGGAAAGCCGCAGGGCCTCCGCTCCCATAAGCAGGCCCTGCCCTAGGGAAACCCCTGGTGCCAGGGATGACCGCCATGTGACTGCCGCCATAGCTACCGTTCTGACCGCGCCTGCAGTCTTTGGACCAGTGACCGGGTTCTCCGCAGACGTAACAGCCGGTTATGTCTCCCATGCCAGGCACGGTGCGCAGGCGACTGGTGGACAGTTGTACATTTATCACCTTGCCTTATGAGAGGAAGAGAAGACACGCAAGTCATTGTAAAATAAAAACTTTCGCTTTTTTCTTTTCTTTTTTTTCCCCAGAGCATGAACAAAAACCCCCAAAGAAAGAAAAAAAAAAAAAAAAAAAAACAAAAGAAAAAAAAACAAAAAAAAAAACACGCACTGACTTACTGAGTGGGCGTCTCATATACGATGGAGTATTAGGGCCACACATGTAGAAAAAAAATTGCCATAACGTGATTAAAGTCGACATCAAACTCGATATGTCAAGAATAAAGTTGAAATCAAATATCAACTTTAATCTCGACATTCAAAACTAGTTTGGAGAGAGAGCGACCGCTCTGCGCCTCAGATGCCGCGCACGCCTTGGCTACACACCTGCAGGATCAAGCAACTTGACCGGTTGTCTTATTGTATTTCGTGATCCAACATAACCTCTCTGTATTGCACGCAGGTGTAACCATCAATATCCTTGCATCTGCCCATTTCCAGCTATTTCAGTTTGCAAGAATGTGGCCACTTCTTCCAAATTTGTATGATTTCTCCTTCTGAACAAACAAAGTTTTCAGCACAACCTTCTCAGTGTCCTTACACTGATGATCACACTGTGGTTCTGTGCTAAAACAGCCAGGATTTCTTCATCACTCAACCCGATTCTGAAGTTTGACCAAATCATCTACACGAGGCATGTTGAGTTGTCGGCCAATTGATCCGTCCGAGTCCAACTTCATTCTTGAAATTTCGAGTTTAATGCCGACTTTAATCTTGTCATGGCAAAAATATTTATTTTCTTCACGTGTGGCCCGAATACTCCGTCGTACTCATAGCATCTAATCAAGACCTGAAAAGCAAAAACAAAATGTCTATGGTGAATGAGTTACAAGGTGGAATCAGGCAATGTGACCCGGTAACCGAAACAAACAAAAACAAAGAAAGAAAAAAAGAAAGAAAGAAAGGACCCTAGAGCTTCTTCTGAGGTAGCTGGAAGGATTATGTACCTACTCAACTAGAAACACAAAACTCTGAATAGCACTGGCTTTCTTCGTTTGCTGAGAGAGTTCACCTTTAAAGGACGCGTTGTCCAGCGCACTGATGGCCCCCATCGCATCCTCCTTTCTCTCCATGTGCACGAAGGCATAATCCTTCACAATGTCGCACTCGACCACGGGGCCAAACTCCTCGAACTTCTCGCGCAGCTCCTGATTCGTGCAGTTACTGCTAATGTTGCGAATGTGCAGTTTGGTGGTGCCTTTGGCCTTTCCCCGACTCATCTCCACATTGATGGCCTGGCCGTTCAGTTCGTGGTGGTGGAGTTTGCGCACCGCCTCCTCGGCCTCCTTTTGGGAGTCCATGTGCACAAAGCCAAAGTTTCTCAGCACGTCGCACTCCGCAACTTTCCCATATTGCGAGAAAAGACTGTGCAGGTCCTCTTTGGTGGAAGTCGAAGAAAGGTTGCCGACAAAGATCTTAACCATCTTTACAGCCGATTTATTCTTCCTGGGTAGAAAGTATAGTTGCGAGATGCACACGTTATACAAGTAGCGTGGAGCCACAACACAAATGGTTCAGCCAACAGATCATGTTAACGCGACTCCATGTTAAAACCCCGATCAGGAGTCAGCAGGTTTCGTTTTTAACTAAACACAGTGTAAACTTACTGGAGGATTTAATGCCACGGTGGGGAAACACGACCCACGAACCAACCTAGGTGTTCTCATGGCATGGCCGGCCAGCCACACAGGGGGCTATTATTTATACCACTTTAGTACACTTGGGAGTGCTCAGTCGCCCGGCTTTTAATTCAGGGGTGTGTGAATAAGAGTTTAGTGTGGAGTTTATGTTTATCTGAGCGTCTGGAAGTGTAAATAACCGCCCTGGAGGTCACTAATAATATTAATAAGCCTTAAAGTTGGTCAAAACCGCCCTGTTAGCACACCAAAACGTCCGTAAAAGCAATTTCCCCGTCAAACTACTTCTCTTATTTTGTTTCTGCACTATTTCGGACACCACGCGCGAAAGCCCGGATGATGATGATTATTATTATTAGTAGTAGGTAGTAGTAGTAGTAGTATTAGCACCAAAGTGAGGCCGTAAAAGTTAGCGCCTGCTTGCTAACCGAGTTAGCTCCCCGCGCGACACAACTACACCAGGAGACAGGCAGCACACACCGGAGCAAACACACACTCGACTAGGCATTTAGGTCCTCTTTAAAAACAAAAAGACACGCTGTAAGGGCGTTTCTTTTGTTTTGTGTTTTGTTTAGAACAAACATTCGGTTCAAACGTCCACCTCTTACCGTGGAGACGAGCCCACTATGAATGCAACCGCCAAATGAATAAATCACGAAATGGCGTCTCCAGGAAGTCCACGGAGCACTTCCGGTACAGGGCGCGCGCCCAGCAGCGCTCTCAACCGTGCCGGAAAATGTCGGCGAAAACACAAAGCCCCCCCATATATGCTCTCACCTTGCAAGAAACTAACCGGTGATTGATTATCCACTCAGTTCGCAGGATTGTCTTTGTCTACGTTAGTCTAAAATCTTACCAGGACGTAGTCCTTTATCAGAGCGACCCTGATGGCGAACTTACTCTCCTCAGTCAAGCGCTTTCGCTGGATGTTTATTTATTTGCTAAACACTATTGCTATTAAATACTCCCTAAGCCACTGGGTAGCTGTAAATTAACATTTATTATTACGACGACTACTACTACTACAGCACACTTATTTGGCTCTCATTACCATAATACCGTAAAGATGCTGAGATGAAATAAGCACAGTACAACTTTTTTTTTTTTGCTTGTTGCCAAAACCAATTTTTATTGTGGAATTTCATCACTGGAAGCTCATCTGGAAAAAACGTATATCTCATTCCAATATATCTAACTGCATGCACCCAATTTATTAAAAAAAAAAAAAAAACTTACAAATGTACATAGAGCCCTACACCTAGGTAACAATCTCATTCATTAAAAAAAAAAATAAAAAAAAATTAAAATGTAGCATACAACCTTTGAGGAAGACTTCCCCCATGGCACTACACTACACTAGATGTCCAGCCATGAGGAAGCATTCATTACCTGCTCAGCCAGCTTTTCTAGCTTTGGTACATTCATACACTTACAGATGAAGCATCCAAACACACCCTCCATACAGCACTATAAGGATTAGTAGAACTACACTCAGGTTTACAAACCCATCAGTATCAGTTTACACTCTTATCTAGATATATGGTTTAAAAACAAGCCAAACCCACCCCTTCTCTCTGCCTGTGTGTGTGTGGGAGTGAGAGACTCTCTGTAAAAAGAACATGCAGCAAAATCTCTCCCTTTATTTGTTTTCCTGAGGATTCCAGTTACAGAACAGCCTTATTGCTTTTCTCTCATATCTTCTTTCAATTATAAATTCCAAAGACATGCAAGATCATTAAAACACCACACTCACTTACCTGAGTTTGTGTCAGTCAACATTCAAGCACTGTAATTAAGTGAAGGGCCGACTGCTTTAAGTGCTTAAACTTTGCCAATGAGCAAGTTAACCACAATTCAGGCTGACAGCACTCAGTGTTAGAAATGGCTGTTAGGCATGTGAAAACAGGTGGTTTAGAGTTAGAGGGGGGAGTACGAGGGGGGGGGGGGGGACACTAATAGCGAGTGTCGTTCAACGAGGAACCATAAGAGATGTATTGCCATTTCCATTGGAACAAGTTGAATTAACATGGGACAGCTAGCAGAAAGTCCCGACAAATGTTGCATTTCTCCCACGCAACGCTCAAATGACGCATTTATCTTCAAACTGACACACAGGATTATTTAAGATTTGTTTAAATGAGGTTTAAAAAAGGCAAGAAATAATAAAAACAAAAAACAAAGCAAATCGACGCATTAGTGACAGACTTTTTATTTAAAAAAAGAAACGATCCCTAAAAGAGTACATCATCGTATTAGAGGGGATGCCATTTTGACTAAATTTCAATCTAAAAGGAAAAACCTCAACTGAACAGTAGTCGCAGTTATCGCTGACCTATTACTGTAAATGTTTAGATCGCAAGGCGCACGTGTGTACCCATTAATTCTAAAGACGTGGCACTGTTCAAACGTTGTTACAGAGTTGAATAAACAAAGAGGGAAAGGTTTCAAATAAACAAAACGTTTTGAGCTTACAGAAAGAAAAAGAAAAAAAAAATCACAAGATGTACACAAGCTTGAACAAATAACAGCTTTAAGAGTTAATCGGCTTGACAAGATCTAAAAGTTTTAGCTTGTCTGCTTGATGCTTTCAGTCCAATAACCTACTGAACTCCACACAGTAAAAAAAAACAAGCCGAACAGAATGAGCAATTATTACAGTTTAAGCAAGGAGACGAAATTGAGTCGGGTAAAAATCATTTAAGTTTAAAGCGTGAAGTCCGCACTAGAACTCTTCTGATAAGCGAGGCACAGGCAAACGAAACGCGCTCCGTCAGACGAGGGGCGATTCGCGTCATGTGCACCTGGAGACAACGACGACGATCTTGTCGAATAAATTACACCTGGAAAAAAAGCAAATCACATGAGTCAAGTGCCTAGGAGAACCATTTTTGATACTGCACTGATCAAGTCCAGTGTCTTAATAGTATATACACACACATACAATATTGCCTCTTCGCAAATTTCGCTTATCTTTACGCGTTTCAACTAGACCACATGGCCAGTTTCCCTTAAGCCTTAGCATTTAGAATAGTAGCTGATACAGCTGTACATTATGCATTCCCCTCACGTTACGCATCAAATCAACAGCGCGCAACGCAAAGTTTAAGTGAAAAGACTGGATCTTGCTTTTTTTTAGGAAAACACTTTTAAGCCCGTTAGGCCTCACCTTGGGTACACAAGTGCAGAGATTCACTTTAGTACGTAAAGCGCGCAGGCGGCGGCGGTGGCGCTCTTTCACCATAGGGGTCCCTGGAACGAGGCGCATTGTACATTGGGTTCCTAGGCATGGAAAGAGGGGAGAGACGGGAGCGCTCATATGAATAGCCATTTCCAGCAGCTGCTGGAGGGGCGGGCGGCGCCCTTCCGATGGGACTACGATCGCGGTAAAACGAAGACGGCGGGGGAGGGAGAGGGCGTCGCTCATAGGGGTCGATAGTGGCCGGGGGCATGCGCTCCCTCATGCCCGAAGGGGGTGGCGGCGGCGGCGGGGGTGGCGGAATGCCACCCATACGGCGATCCTCATAGGAGGATGCGCCATAAGGACGAGCTCTATACTTCTCATAATAATCCACTACCCCATTGCCATCGCGCTCACCACCGTAGCCACCCCCGGGAAAGGGGGGGCGTCTGGGTGGGGGGGGTGGGGGAGGAGGAGGGGGAGGGGGGTAACCAGGAGGACCAAATCGGCCTCTGCCAAAACCAGGAGGGCCTGGCTGGGGGTGCTCGCCAGGGAAATGGGGTCCCCAGTAGCCCCCTCTCTCTGGAGGGCCGTAACCATCCTCTTCTCCTCGCGGCCGGCTCCTGGAGAGCTGGACATGAATCCTTTTGCCTGGGAAGTAAAAAAAAAAATAAAATGCATAAATCAGTCAAAAAAAACAAAACAAACAAACACACACCAATAAAATGCCTAACCGAGGTGCATTGCACACACCAAACTCAAGTGTCGGGAGTAACCAACCTTGGAAATCAGAGTTGTCCAAACCCTTAATGGCATCCATGGCCTCGTCCGAGTTGTTCATGTGTATGAAGGCAAAGTTTTTTATAATGGAACACTCAGTCACTGAGCCGTACTCTTCAAACATAGCCCGGAGCTCATCCTCTGCACCCTTCTCGACATTTGCCACATGCAGCTTGACCGGGCCTTGGTTTTTGCCATGGCTCGCCTCGACGTTAATGGGGGTGCCGTGCAGCTTGTACAAATGCAGGCTGCGTATGGCCTTTGTAGCGTTCTTGCGATCGTCCATATGAACGAAGGCAAAGTTCTTGATGATGGCACACTCCGTGACCGTGCCATACTGAGCGAACAGGGCTTTGATTTCCTCACTCTCCGCCTGGGGAGGCAGGTTCCCAACAAAGATCTTCACCATTGTTTGGGAGAACAGAAAGCAGAGCCTGAAACACACTGTGCCAAAGGGAGAAGTTTCTGGTTAGAGATGCAAGCTCTTCGTGTGAAAAGAGAAAACGAGGGTTTTGTTCATTTCAAACTTTTTTTTTTTTTTAAACCACACACATTACCAAGTATAACCCGTTACAATGAAAGGTCCGACTTCATGCTCGAGCTGAAGTGGCTTCACAGCTGCAGTTAAGAGCAGCACTATAGGCCGCTGAGCACACTTCCTCTCTGAACACACGCTTCCTTGGGCACAAACAGCCGGTGTAGCTCGCCATACAACAACGAGGGAGCATGACAAAACTCATGCACTCAAAATACATACATTACAGAACTCCATTTTAACATTAAACGTATAGACACGACAGTATAAACGCTTAATAATCCGACCTGGTGCAGGATTACCGCCTTCTTCTTCACCTAGCTCGGTGGCTAATGCTAATCCGTCAGCGGGACACCATTTCACACAATAAAACACGTCGAGCGTGAAGGAGAACAGAAAAGCGCACAAAAACTTATCATAAAAATTTAAATTATTTTAATCAGGAAAAAATATAAGGTCTTGCCTTAGGAGTTTGGTCTCGTGACACGGCTGCTCGGGTACAATGAATGGCGAAAAGGCGCGAGGAGGCAACTCAAAATGGCGCCGGCTTTAGCGTGCTGGCTAACCGAGAGCCAGAGGCCCTTTCAGACTGTTCACCGGTGAAAACTTGTCTTTTAAACAAAATACATAAATAAAAATACACGTTGACGGTGACTTTATAGTAAACAAAAGTTCAATAACCTTTAGCTCGGTTTCACTGCACCGAACTGTAGCACAGGCCGCAAAGTGACGGTTAGCAAAGCAATCTTACACACGAAACGATATCGAAAGTTACCACAGCAAGCGAGAACCCTACAGCCCTAACCCGGCCGAGGCTCCAAACTAACTTAAGGAGACGGAATATGCTAATACGCTTAACATTCCGGGGGACTTTCCCTCACACAAGGCGTTTTTTTAATACTAATAATATTCCCAACAACGACATGAACTTACCACTTCCCACTCGCCACAATGAGGAAAAACAGGAACAGTTGTCGTCTTAAATCCGCTGGGTTTAGCCCCACCTATTCAGGCGCGCAGCCAATCAGCGTGAGGCCGCGTCCACCACGCAAACTTCCGTACTATACTATTTATTAAAATAGTACGTATTGCAGGCGGTACCATACTATTTAGTATAGTAGTATGTGCTCTTGGAGCTCCTACTAGCGGGCTGAAACGAGATTGTATGTTGACAGTCAGTCGTGTGAGGAGATCTAGGGAAATAATTCTTCTGTAGTCTTTTTTTTAAGGATTAATCTTACAACATATAGGGATCTTTTTATTTGTTTTACAATCTCGCTGGATTTTATAATGTACAGCTGTGAAAATCTGAGCAATTGTATATCCACTACAGTAGACCCCCCCTAAACCAGGTGGTGTCTATTCCAATATCTGCCTATTTTCAGTATGATTGTTAGGGAAGGCCAATCAGTATTTTTTTCAGTTTCATCGAAAGTATGGCAAGAATTTATCTATCTATCTATCTATCTATCTATCTATCTATCTATCTATCTATCTATCTATCTATCTATCTATCTAT
>JAQMCW010000001.1:5658805-5670725 GCA_030068335.1 Chrysichthys cranchii
ACACACACACACACACACACACACACACACACACACACACACACACACACACACACACACACACACTCACACACACATGCACACACCTGTCTGATTCAGCATGAGTACATGGAGCAGTGGTAGCTCAGGGGTTAAAACGTTAGACTACTGATCGAAAGGTCATGAGGTGATGAGCATCACCAGGCTGCCACTGCTGGGCCCCTGAGCAAGGCCCTTCACCCTCAACTGCTCAGTTGTATAAATGAGATAAATGTAAGTCGGTCTGGATAAGAGGGTCTGCCAAATGATGCAAATGTAATATAAAGTAATGTCATGAGTACAATAGATAGATATAGAAAGTCGGCTTTCAATAGCTATAATATCATAACTCATTATCCAATTTAATAGATTATTATCAAAAACACGCGATACACTTAAATAAAGAAATTTAGCTCCACTTTAAGTGGTGCAGCAATCCTTTGATATTGAACCCAAATGTAACCCTAATCCTAAACGGTTTGTGTTCACAACAATTGTTTTTTTTTTCCTGATAGATCCCGTGAAAGAGCCAACACATGGATTCTCCACATAATATCTAGAAGACTGGTTCAACCTCGAACGGCAACAGATTTAATCGGGATTATGGGTCATGGATCTGTACAACATAGTTTATAATACTGAAGTGAGGTAAGCACCTCAATGTGGTTTGCAAAATTATTATTAAAAAACACTGCTTTAACCCATTAGCTTCTGTGGTCCCCATATGGGGATCATATATTGAATGGCATAAAGATAGATGATCCCCATTTGGGACTTTGACTAAAAATTGAAATTTCAGAAAAACTAACAGGCATATTTCTTGAAAGTAGATGTTTTTGTTACAATTTGGATTTAAATGAATACAGTAGAAATACATGAACATTTTCAGAAAAAAAGGCAGTTAATGGGTTAATTGCATAATCATTCACCGCGGTTTCTGTGAACCTCTAGGAAGGAGACCTTTTTGACTCCTCCTTTGACTCTGTTTTGCCTCCCTAGTCCAATAACAGAGACTAGCTCTATTTCCAAACCTTTTGATTCAATTATCATCCATGACGCAGGAACTAAATCCATTCAGTAGGATGGATGAGAGCTTTATCAGCCCTGTCCATCCCGCAGACAAGATGTTTAACACTCCTGCTCTAGAACCTTAGGAGGTCGGTAGTTTATAGCGAGAGAGCTTTTGCCCAAGATAAGCTCATGGTCAGCTTCCTGAATTGGTACATGATGGGAAGGTTGGGTAGGTCACAAATACAGGTGAGACCAGTAGCCGTAGGGATCAATAAAACAGAGCAGCTGTATTAAAACAAGTCCTTAACTGGCTGCGATGAGCAAACTGCAGTGTGTAATCACTCTGGACAGACGCCAACAGCCACCGAGCTGCAGCCAGCCAGCTACGGCCTTTCATCTAAATTGTGGCAGGGGCAAAAAAAAAAAAGTGCACTCATCACTACTGTCCTTAAGACTTGAACGGTCAACTGCATTTTTTTTTTTTTTTTTTTTTTTTAACAGTTCGTGGAACTAATGTGTGTGTGTGCTTATGTGTGGTTGGATATGGCCTTGAGCTTGGCAGAACTCTCTGCTTGATTCTTTATTTAGATTGGATGGGCAGCCAGGGCCATGTGGGGACAGAGGAGGTGGGAAAACCATAGAGATGACATATTGTTTCTGACAGGTGGCTTGGAAAGCTGGCTTGGGCTCTTTGTTGGTAGATCTCTCGTATGTGTGTATTTCTGGAGCATAAATGAGAGCGAGCGAGGGAAAGAGAGAGAGACCAGGAACGAGCGAAAGTGATATTTCATCTGGGTGATGGGGCTTTTAAAAACAACACGGTGCGTATGCTAGGCTTGAAACCAGTTCATTGTCTCCATTACAAGCCTGGAAGTGTGCAACCACAGACCATTACAGCACTGACAAAAGGGACAATAAAACCATAGGATAGTTGAAATGCTGTTTCCAGTTTCAAGTCAGCCTGTGTGTGTTAATTATTTAGCCTTTCTAACTGCTGATTCAGCATTTTTTCAGCTCATTAGCATAGTCCGCAGTGCAGCGCATAATGAGGATTGTGATACTGCCGAAGAGAGGGCACACACCTCTGGAGACATTTCATTTTGGCATTCAAGCCTGGCAGACGACAAAAAAAACAAAACAAAAAAACCCTGTTTTGTCTATCACAAAGCTAACAGTGCCTAATTCTCTACAAACGCCTGTAATGCATAGCTACTACGCTTTGAGGCACTTTCAATAAAAACGCAAGGACGCCTTTACAGTTCTTATGTTTAAAACTCTGCTAAAGGAAGTAGCGTATTATATGGCATATGCTTGGGTGAGCTAACTGAATGGGGTTGGCCACCACAGTTACGCTAGCACCCTATGAGCAATAGGTCATCATGATTCACCTTTAGCACTACCTCTGGAGAGCACTAGGGATGTAACTGAATATAAATTCATTATTCAGAATGAATTCAGAACAGCTAGAAATACAGATACAAATAGCAAATTTGCCAGAAAGAATTTTCACAGAGCATCTTTTTTTTTTTCCTTTTTTTTAAACCTGTCCTGTCCTGACAGTTTGGCTAACAGCATGGGAATTCTGGTCGCCTGTGGTGTCAAGGCAGCTTTGCTCTACAACTGGGGGCATCTGAGATATTCTCCTTAAACTAGTGAGAATATTGGATGTTCCCCCTCTTGCCGAGTTTACTTTATTCCTTTATTGGACAGGTAGAGGCAGACATACAAAACAGAGACAAACAGACCACAAGGAAGGGGGAGGACGACAAGAATATAGAGAGTATAAACAAACTCAGAGGCTATAAACAAAACATTAGTAGCAATAATAATAATAATAATAATAATAATAATAATAATAATAATAATAATAATAATAATAATGATCAAATCTCTGAAGATTTCCCTAGTCGTCTAATATGATTCTGCTAACGTGAAAATGTGTCAATGTGAGCAAAGTCAAATGTGTCCATGAGCTGGTTTGTCACTGGAAGTGGTGGCGGTTGTTGATGTGATGGCTATGGTTGATGCCGTCAGGGGAATACAGCGCTTTCCACTCCCGGCTCACGGCGAAGGCAAAAGGGACCTGGTAATTGATTGCCACCGAGACAGCCCCCCCCAGACCCAGAGAGAAAGCAACAAGGAACCGAGGAGATCCGGGGGAAGGGTGGGTGGGGGGGTCCACAGAGCATCTGGTTGAGATTAGAGGTGTGTATCGTGACTGGGATCCTGTCAGACACCACAAACTATTTACATAAATGGGAGATTTTTTACTTTGATATGGGTGTAAGCAAGTGGTCAGTTTCACGCAGGACAACAAAAACTGACATTCATTAACATAAATATGAGGTGCTAAATGACTCATGTACAGCATCGTTAGTAACTGTTAGGGTCAAGGTGGTTTAAATAAAGCTATGATTTTGTTTGGGGTATTTTGGGAAATAGGAACAATAAAATACCTTAGATACAACCAGTTTTTATGCAAATGCATACAGAAATAATAACTGTGCAAATGTTTCCAGTGTTTCCGGCATTTGTGGGGAATAGTATGGTTCATTAAAAAAAATCATGATGCTTAGATCACATCCAGGTTGGGTTTAAATCCAAACAGAGGGATATGGAGCACTAAACAGATACCCATAGTGGTGTTGCATTACATCCCTAGAGAGGGCCAAACTATCTCACGCAAATCCTATTTTAAAAGCACTGTTTTAGAAAAAGTCATCCTCCCCGTAAAACTTTTCTCATGTAAGTGGCCTCAAATAAGCTTTGGATATAAACACTAGCTACCAATCAAGGTGCAGACTGGCAACAGCGGTACAAGTTACATATGTAATTGTGTTGTCTTTTTTGCCTGCTACTTGCATATCCTTGTTTTGGGGTTGTTTGGCTTGCTCATTGTGCTGATGGAGTGTGTGTTTGGGATGTACTCTGTGTGATTTGTATTGTGTGCTCTGTTTTGCTTGTCTAGTTTGTTTAATGCTGAGTGGGAGATTCAATTGTGGAACTGCAGGGGAAAATTAGTCTTAGGCTAACTCTGGTACAATACATGAAATGGCAACACTCATCGTTAATGTTGTACATGCTTCCTTACAAATAAATAAATAAGCAAATAAAAAAAAAAAGAATAAATTGTGATAGCTTTGTAATTTGTCGACAATTTATTACTTCAGTTTGGCAGGAATGGAGTGGAAGTAAAAAGAAAAATCTGTCGTTTGCAGACTAGGTGTTAGGTATCACGAGCGAGCAGTGATAAAGTGCTTCGTCTTTTCTTCTGTCTCGGCCTATAGCATGAACAAAAAGCACTTCCTGATCGCTGCGTCTAAATGATTAAAGCTCCAACATTAATCATTCTGGCCAGTGTTAGTGTAGGGATTTATTTTTATTTAGATATAGGCAAGAAATATCTAGCTTTTATTGTCTTCTCAATGCCATGGCTGGATAGATAGAAAAATAAATAAATAAATAGATACATAGATAGATAGATGGATAGATAGACAGATAGATAGATAGATAAATAAATAAATAAATAAATAGTGGCTTCTGGAACGCATGGTCACGTTGAGTCACAAAAGCGCTGATCACTTGTAATGTAAAGACATTAAATTCACAGATATAGCAAACATCCCAACATGCCCCCCTTCCGTTTAACAAATGACACGGAGTGCACACATTCTGAACTGCACCTGACAGACATTGAGGTTTTCATTTTCGGTGTGATGGAGCTGTCAGTTACCTGTCAGATGAGGTACGCCCAAGTCAACACCCTGTCACCGCCATGTCACCACTTAACCACACTTCACTTAGCACCTCTTCATGGTGCATTCTCTTAAACCCAACCATTTTTTTTTCATTTGTGCCACACATGCCATGCTCCTGCACTGATGAACATGAAAATAAAAATAAAAAAAACATGCAATGTGCTGATCTTATTTTTGTCCATATTGCCTGTGATCGTGACAGTAGAGCCCGTAATGCTTTATGTATTTCTGATTCATTAGGACTGTTTGTATAAAGCATATCACTGAGCCCTATGAGTGAACGCAGTGAGTCAGGGCACTATACAGCCATTTATCCTTTTACTGTTTCACATAGGATGCACAATGATGTGTAAGGATAAGTTCTCAGAGCTGTGTGTGCATGATAGGTGAGTTTACAAAAACTTACAAAAGGAGCTGTTTTCGTCTTTTGTGCCGTCCATGGTGCCGTCTGGTAACATCTGGAGGTAGAATCCATGCCGGCAGTACAGACGTGTGACGATGCCTTTCAGCTGAGGCTCTGGAGAGATGGTGATAGTGAGACAGAGAGAGAGAGAGAGAGAGAGAGAGAGAGAGAGAGAGATCTATTAGCCAATACTAGCCAGGGTCTCACAGGCATTTTGCGCCTGATTAGCCTACAGTGCCTCTTTAAAATGGGCTTTTTGTCCTCCTCTGGCCAGGACAAATGCGTATTTGTATGTGTGTGTGTGTGTGAGACAGAAAAGCAGCAGCAATGTATCATGAAAGACGGATGAATGCAGCGTTCAGGCTGGGCATCGTGAGACTAAAGGGCGGCGTTTTTTTTTTTTTTTCTGCAACTTTACCAGCTCCTTCCTTACCTTTAAAATTTGTCCGACTTCAGCCATAAGAAATGACCAAGTGCCACATTTAGGAAAGTCAACATCAGGAAAGAAAGTGGTTTAGGGAGAATGTTAGAAGCTTGATTTTGGCAGTGTTTATCCCTGGCAGCTCACAACTATAAAATTGCCCATTGCCTGGCAGTTAACTTTTAGCTCAAGGACATCAGCGAGTCACAGAGAGAGAGAGAGAGAGAGAGAGAGAATGAAAGCAAAACCCGCCAGGAACTAAACTACATTGGAGCATAATAGGAAAAATCAAATATGTATGAGTTCTGGGGCTGTGTTCAGGTGTCCCGTAATGTAAATCTTCCTTCATGAAGCCTACAAAGAAAAGAGAAATGACATGAAGGTGTAAAAAAAAAAGTCCTCTACACAGGACTTGTATACAGGGAGATTCTGTTGTTTTGGAGAAAGAAGAAAGGTTGGAAGAAAGAAGCAGGTTGGTGTGTTTGATTAAACCTGAACAACTCGTAAGGAAATTGAATTTTACTGAGGAAGCAAAAGTATGTGACATAACTCCATGATGCAGTGAATGTTGGGGCTTTGTAGAAAAAAAAAATTCAACAAATTCTCTTAATATGATTAGGAAAGTCTTCTCTAACTGTAGCTTCCCATCCCCGGTCCTGGAGTTAATAATGCAAACTAACCCCAAAATGAGTATGTGAGCTGATATAATCCTATTTGCTCTGTATGTTTTATTATTTTTAAACCAATTTTGGATTAAAGAAGCATCGGCTTTGGACTTTGAACAAGCTTAAGGTTTAGGGAGGATTGCTATAGGTGGGCATAAGCAAGAGCGTCTATATAAGGTTTCCTTTTTTGTCATTGATATCAGATTATTTGCTGTGGGTTCTTTTTTTTTTTGGATGTTTGTCGAAGCACGCACAACAGCAGCACAAATACCCATAACAAATACCCAGAACTGTATGAAGAAGCAAGGCTGGTGCTGATTTTTTCTACCCCAGTCTACAGAATTCTGCAGCCTATCAGAGACAGTTGTGTCAGTAAAATGCCCCATAGATCTGATCTGCATTTGGGTTACTGTCAGATGGGCGAGGTAAGGCGGGATGCATGCGCGGTGAGCCATAAATAAATATAGATCTTTATTTAGAAGACGAACGAACAAGTAGAATCGGCAGGCAAGAGACGTAATCCAGAAAACGGGCAGAAGGTCAAGAGATCGGGCGAACGGGCAAAACCAGATGAGACAAAAGCGTGATCAAAAAAACACAGTCCAAAGTTGAAACCGGGAATCAAAACGAGGCAGATAAGGGCAAAGACAAAAATCGGAAAACAAGAAACGAACAGGTCATACACAGGAAAGCGAAACGGGAACAGAAGGCTCGGTAATAACAATATCCAAAGGCACGTTAATACTTTGCACCGAGTGTGCGAACGCGACAGTCTTTTATAGTCCCGACTTAACAAGCTACACCTGAATCTCATTAGTCACATGACCTAGAACATGGCGCATTTGCGCATGCGCCATTGGCGCTGCTGTAGTGTGCTTCCGGTGCAGAACGCACCGCTTTCCAGCGTGAAAACGGGTGCCTTTCCAAGGTACACTTCGTGCGGCTCTTTCAAGCGCAGCAGAAGCGCGTTCAGTTCGGGTGGATTCGTGACAGTTACTATTTTTCAGGCCACGTTACTGACACCTCTACAGCATGTCATCAGCAGTGCTTGAGAAGTCACGTGAAATAGACTAAGCACACTTTGTTTAATTTAACCCTGAAAACCCAGACCAACTCATCATAATAGGAAAAATATCTCCATTGGCTAAAATGATGATACCGACTCAGGCGGTGGTGGTGTTGTTTTTTTTTTTTTTTTAAATGAACCCTTTCCTACTACATGTTCTGAAACAGTCCTTATGAGACCTCCTGGGATGTCCAGTAATGTCCCCCAACCAATGAGTGGGGATAAGGGTGAAATAAAAGTCAGGGTCAAATATGACCCCAGGGGTGCCCCAGGGTTAAAGTACAAATTACACAAACGGACTGATGACGGTAAGTTTACACGAAAAGATTATACTTTTCTCTTTGCTGTATTTGGAAGTTGGAGGCAACATGGCCTAAAGCCAGTAGCACAGTACAAATTTGATACACTGTAGAAATCACACAGGTAGCTGAATTTGTCTTTACGTGTGTGTGTGTGTGTGTGTGTGTGTGTGTGTGTGTGTGTGTGTGTGTGTGTGTGTAATAAATTGCCCTACATCATTCCTATTATGCCACTGAGACCTCATGATCATGAGGCGTAGTGGTATACTGCATTGCTTAACCTTAATAGTTTCATTGTCATGCTTTCGATAGATATTAAATTTGAGCCCTGCCACCTAATATCCCCACCAGCCGCTACTGCAGCTATTAGATTGCTCTCCAGTAGCAGAGGGACGTTTTCATAGACCATGTTGCTGTGTTTGTGTGAATGTGTCATGATATTAGTCTGCCAAGGCCTGGGACTTCCCCTAAAAGCAATACAGACACTTTTACCCATGAGAATGTCAGCCGTTTTCTTTTTCATTTCTCTCCTGTCCTCTGTGTCTTTCTTTCTCTCTCTCTCTCTCATTTGCTTCATCCAAACCCCAGAAGCGAGACTTAAGTGAGTTAAGCATCTCTTGGAATAATGCCATACATCAACCGATCAGTAGGGGATACACAGTCATTACTTCTCTGCTGAAAGACACTGAGAGAAGGAGAGCGAGAACGGGAGAAAGAGAGAAAGAAAGCAAGACGAGAGAAGAGATGACTCCGTTTCCATTAGAGGAGATTCACACTCTAAATAAAAGAGGATGCACTCCATACTTTTACACAGGCTGTCGATAAAACGCTCAAGCGCAACGGTGCTTAACAAAAACCTGCCCTTCCACTGAGGAAGTCGGCCATATCTCACCCTGCGAAAGCCCGGCGACAGGACGAGAGAGAGAGAACGATGAAAAGAGAGAGGGGGTGAGTGAAGGCATTGTGACTTTCCAGAATAACAGTAAATAAATCACCTCGGGAGATTCATCACCCTCATCAGAGCTATGATGATGATATGCCACAAGGGGCCGTGGTGTTTACACTCATGCAGAGCTGCAGCTTGTTAGAAATCTGTATAAATTAGAATCGCAGCATTCAATTATTTGGGAGATTATAGTTTGTGAAGTGTTTCATGAAAGGTTTACACCAGCACACCACATCCTCTTACCTCTTAACCAGTGATGTTCCAATTTGTAGACATAATTTTTTTATGCTAAGGTCCATGTTACTGAGGCACGCAATCATCCAACAACTTGAGAGTTGAGTGCGTTTAAACAGACTGCCTGTTTCTCATACTGCATTTGTTAAACTGGCTCCTTACCTGAGGTGATATTTGCAGGACGATACCCTAGGCAAATCTAAAAAGTAAATGAAAGCACCACCAGCTAATTTTGATTAAATATCATTATTGTTTGTTATCTGTCTGTTGGCTGTTGATAACACCTGACTGGTTTTCCCCGACCAAAGCATGAATAATTTTTTATTCAGAAAGTAAACGCCCACTGATGTACATTATGATGTTACCTCAGGATTAGATGGAAGAGGTGGATATAACCTTCTTGTCAATGTGGCGAATCCCACAATCCTCTTCGCCAGGCTCTTCACATTTGTGGTCACATTCGACAAACTGAGATGAATGGAAAAATATTTACAGCTATATCTGTATGAGATGTGCGCAAGTAAGCCCAAACCAACAATCCCAGTGAGCAAAATAATCACTCTCTGGTGACGACTGATTGAAGGATTGATAACAATAGCATACAAAAAAGAGGCTTTCAAAGAACAAGTTAAGCACTTGAAATTTTGTAAGAAGATGTAAAAAAAAAAAAGAACACTCACGTACATTTTCTGGAATATCTCTTATCTGGGAACACATCTCCCATAATGCAGGGTTTACTGAGAGCCACTTGCTCCATTTGTGTGTGCTTGTAAATGTTCGAAAATGTTTGTGAACGTTTGCCTTAGTTTGCTAATTTGAACATACCTCAGAGTTTGATGCAAGTTTTGACACACACAAAAAAAAAAAATTGCAGGCCTGTTAGCTCTGAAGGAGGAGTATATGTGACCCGTGCTGGCATAATGAGTCAGAATGAGGAAATTTTCAAAAGTGAGTTATTGTTACTTCCACATTGCCCTTATAAAGACCTTCAAAATGAGGCATGGTTTGTTGAAATCGGACAAAAAATGACAACCTTGCAACTAGCCACTTTCGTTTACGTCTAATGGGGTTTGGAAACTCGCTTTCCATTGGATCATAAAAGTGTCATCGGAAATTCCATGTGTATTATCAGGAAGTAGAGGAACTACACTTCACAACAATACCAAACATGGGTAGGGGGATTCCCCCGTCTCGCGGTGAAAAACACGGCTTTATCATGGAATATCACGACAAAGGACTAATTAATGAAGACATACGTATGAACAAAATGAAGAAAAAAAAAACTTACAATAAAAGAAGTTTGGATGTTTTCTTGCTGTTTTATCATGGGGATCAATAAATGAGGGCTTTATGGACTCATTTCTGAGAAAACCTCATTTCGACCAAAACCATGTTTTGCGTCTTAGCTCATAATTAGCCTACGCACATTCCGACTCATTTTGCCAGCACGGGTCACATATTTACAAACATAAATACATTGCTAGTCTCTTAGCTAGCGACTAATCCTGGTTCTGTTGATATTTGTGTTTGTACATAGATTGCTAAAAGTTGCGCCTTGGTTAAAATTCTTAGCTTATGGGGATGACTTGCTGACTGTGGGTGAGACCACTGATGTTCAATGTAAGTTATTGTACAGGGTGGGCCACGAAACAGTAGCCTGCCTCTGGTGATAGGAAGATAAGATGAACAAGCAAATAAATGTATGCCTGTTTGTATTCACTTAAACCAAAGTCACAACAGATGCTGAAAGTGGTCCTCGTTCACGTCTACGCACCATTGGGCACGTCGGAGCATGTTGGCTGATACTGCTTGCAGCTCTTCAACAGTGATGCTGCGGATAAAGCTTGTGATGTTTTCCTTGAGTTCATCCATGGTACGTAGATTTTTGGCGTACACTTTCTGCTTTAAATTTCCGCACAGATAAAAAACACATGTGGACAAATCTGGGGAACACGGTGGCCATAAACCCTTGCGAAGGCCTCTTGCGTTTCCTTAATCCATCCGCTTAACAAATAGCCTTCCACGATCACTATTCGCGGTTCCAGGGAGAACACCAACTTTACTGCACGATGTCCACAGAAGGACTAAACAGAATGGCAAAATAAAGAACACTACACATACTACACATGGGGCGATAGACGCCAGCGAGAAAGGGGTTATGACCTCCTCCAAAGAGTGCAGCACCGGTATCAGAGGCAGGCTACTTTTTCATGGCCCACCCTGTACATTTACTGTCAATTACTGTCTAATGTTTGTATGTTGTGTATATTGTGAATACGTATTACATATTGCATACTGTGTAAGCTGTATTAACACAAAAAAACCAAAACAAAAAGCAAAAAAAAAACAAAAAACGAGTGATCAGTAGTAAGTGAATTAATGTCATGGGTTCAGATATGACATGCCTAATGTCTACCTAGTTTCTTTTTTTCAGTTATGGCCCTTTTAAGCATGTAGCTATTAGCCTACCTAGGCTATCGTCTAACTGTACAATTGCTCACAGCTTTTGTTTGGACAAATTGGGTTATGCTGGTGTTTTTTTTTTTTTTTTTTAATATTTAATCAGAAGTTTTAGCTCAAAAATCTCTTTAAATACAAACAGCGAAGCGTTTCTGAAAAGTTATTGTGGCAATAATACCCTGATATTTTCTTCAAAACGCTGTGACAGGTTGTAACTGGCCTACTGTAGATGAAAGAATTCATTAAATTGCATCATAGCAATGATAATACTGCAGTCCTCAGCACAGGTTACAATCTAAATCACCCCCCAACACACACACACACACACACACACACGCACACACACACACACACACACACACACACACACACACACACACAAACCTTTTCTATGAAACCTCCACAGCATGTGCTGGAAGGTGTCTGTGTGTGGTTTGTAGGAACAGCAGCATGCAGGTGCTGTTTAATATTCATGAGCAGTCGGCAGCTAAACTGCATAAAATTACAGTGGGCGCTCCCTCTGCCCTAATCTGACTGTGACTAATGGATAGAGATAGAGGGAGAGTCCATGCTGGAACATCAATGTTTTGTTGGACAATCAATCACGTTCTCAGAGAACCCCCCCCCCCCCACCCCCCA
>JAQMCW010000001.1:5723465-5734309 GCA_030068335.1 Chrysichthys cranchii
TGAAACAAACTGTGTTTTTCTTTCAAAAATAAGGACATTTCGAAGTGACCCCAAACTTTTGAACGGTAGTGTATATTTTTCTCATTTCACTTCACCAACTTAGACTATTTTGTGCAGATCCATCACATAAAATAAGATTAAGAAGCATTTAAATTCCAGGTTGTGAGGCAACAAAACATGAACAATGCCAAGGGGGGTGAATACTTTTGCAAGGCACTGTAATTGGAAGTACGATTTTTATCCATGCTTGGAAAGGGAGGGCTAAGAGAAGGGAATTCAGTTGGTTGAAGTATGCATAGTGGACCTTTTTAATAGAATAAATCTGTCTTCATAGGTAAAGTAAAAAAGTTATATCTATTTGCAAAGTAATTTGCAAAAATGTATTAATTTGTAAAATAATGGCTAAAACAAGAGATTGCACTGCTATTTTCAAGTGGAAAATATTTTGAATATTGTCAAATTTGTCTATGATTTCCTACTTCTATTTGTATTTATACAATTAAAATTCATCAAATATACTATAAAACTACTTTTAAATACTTTTACTAACACTACTAGCTTGAAATAGTCTTGTAATATTGGCAGATAGTTTGAAGCATTTTTTTTTTTTTTTGAAAAATACGAGACTATTTAGTGAATAGAAAAAGAAATGTTAAAGTTTGAAACTGATTAATCAATTTCCATAAATAGATTTAATAATATTCTATTTGTTTCACTGAATTCTTATAATACCACATAAATCTGACTATATTAGAGATAGATTTTTGTAGATTTTCTATCATGACCCCATTTAGAAATCAACTCACACCTACATGGATACATGGCAACCTCTAGTTGGGAATGCCTGGTTTACAACATACTATGTGTACACACATGACATACCATGCTCATGCAACAGAGCATGGAGGATCTTTATCTACACCTCAGCTGTCCATGTGAGATTTACTCTAAGTGTCTGCCGAGTTCTCAGTTACAATTTAAAAGGTAAGCACAAGCTTCCAGCATGTACTCAGCCACGTCAGAAGTCAGTTGTGGTCACTTGTGTTTTAAAGGTCTTATTGATTGTTTGATTGCAGGACTAGTTTGTTCATCGATTTCCAGTATGGCTGGGAGACAATCCACCACTGGTTGACATGGTGTGTGTGTGTGTGTGTGTGTGTGTGTGTGTGTGTGTTCCCTAGTGTGTGTAAGTGGCTTATATTACAACTCTGAGGTTAATGAGAACATTTGGAAGGTCTAAATCTGCTCTCTGGAGGATGTAAAATGTAACTGTGTTTCCAATTCCCTACTCTGTATAGTGTGTGTGTGTGTGTGTGTGTGTGTGTGTGTGTGTGTGTGTGCGTGTGTGTGTGTGTGTGTGAGGAAGAGAGAGAGAGGAGGCTGATATAGCCTTGAGTGCAATGGAAGATGTATGTTTAACAGAATAGAGAGTGACAGGCAGAACTCATACAACCTCTCTCTGCTGTGTAACACACATTCATGTGCATATCTATGTTATTTATGTGTGTGTGTGTGTGTGTGTGTGTGTTTATATATATATATATATATATAACACATACACACACACTAAGGTTACGATCATATATTTTGGTATTTTAAGTATTCTGATGAATAATGGGCTGACTAGTTGATTATTCTATATTTTGAATATTCTATGTGCTGTCTTATATTCTATAAAAAAAAGCACAACATTTCATTAATTCATTAAAACAGCAGTAAAATACAAACCATATGAAAGTCTCTTCCGGGGGAAATCAGCGCATTACATCTAAATAAAGAGCTTCATTGTTAAAACATACTCTTAATCAGCACTATATAAGTAACAAATTCCCCATGCCAAACAATCAGTGAGGCAGATGAGAATGCAAGCTAAATTATAAATGGCACAGAGGTAACAAAAATGAGATTTTACAATGACCAATTTTGTTTTTAATGTAAGTACTTTCACTGCCATATCAAATAATGTTTCCAGACTTATGAGGGGAATGCCTTGCATGCTAATACTTAATAGTTTTGTGGTCTGACTGATGTGTGACGAATGACAAAACATGAGGATAAATTATTAAAAAAAAAAAAAAGTTCTGTACCTGAGCATGTGTTAAACAATTTCAGGTTTCCTGCTGTCCCAGAGAGCTAGCTAGCATGCTATCATGTACTTGAATTCAATTTAAAGTGCACCTGAAATCAAATTTGATGAAAAGAAATTTTGCTCTTTTGGACTTTTTCCTTAGTGTCCTGGACACCAACCCAGTACTATATATATCAAATGAGTACAAAGCAAAAATATTTGATGATTCATATCTAGACAAAACATTTCTCATCTAATTAAATGCTGTCTAGAAACATATATGTACTGGCACTGGTGGTTCAGCAGCAACTTAGTAACAGAAAACTGGTTCCTCCGTGTGTATTTGGCTGCCTGAGTGCTTTTGACTGTGTTTTTAATTTATTTATTTATTTATTTTGTGGTTGAGACAAAAATGGGTGTAGTTTATGTGGCAGGCTCTTTTTAGCAACTTGGAAATCTTCAGTGATGAAATATGTCACTTCCTCAGACTGAGAGAGACTCCATCTTTGTAAACAGTCAGGGCTTCTCCATCAGCCATCATCATGAGTAAAGTAAAAGGATCTCTTTATTTAGCTTGTCTGCTAAGCAACTCTTAGATTTGTTTAGATTTGCCGGGGGGGATCTCGAATGTTGTGTAAGTCGGTCAAGTACTTCTCAATCTTTTTTCCTGTTTCAGAAGGGAATATCACCGCTATATCATCAAATCACAGCTAAGAAGCTATTTCATGAAGACTTTTAGCCTCTCAACATAACTAGCTAGCAATCCAGAACAGTTTAGGAAGCAGTTTGTGCTAATAATTACTATTTTAATGCTAGTTAACTCAACTTACAGACTTCTCTTAGGCACCTATCACAGCGTGGTGCTCATACATCATAGAGGTTGTGCACGTGTGCTAATTCATGCTTACATAGATCATGCTGAATATTACCATTTCCCAAACTTTAGATTTTTTCTCACAACCATCTTGATTTTATTCAGCATTTTCAGTTGGAGGTGTCCACTTAGCTATAGTGAAATATAAAATATTACAGTGCCGGGTTAAGAAGCTTGAACATGCTTGCTGTTGATGTGGTAAGCGTATGGATGTTTTAATAGCAAGTGTCAGAAACTAAAATTATTTCATTGCTCTTCATTTTAACTAAATAATCTAATTTATTTAACTTAGTGAATGCAGGTGAAGGTCATTACACTACAATATGCACACAGATGCAGCACTTTCCTCATGCCCCTAGCACCCCACAACCCCATCTCAGTTCTTGGTCATAGTGCAGCAGTGAGTCATCCTAGTATGCAAAAGACAAAAGCAGCATTCTTTTTTTCTTGCTTGCTTTCCATCCATCCATCCATCCATCTCTCTCTCTCTCTCTCTCTCTCTCTCTCTCTTTTTCTTCACTGTATAGCACTTATGTAGATATTTCGAGAGCTGCAGATGATGCATTTTAGGACCAGATTTTCACTATGCTCTATGCCACCATGAAAACAGTTTTAAAAAGAACACATTACTATGTGGAAATCATACATTTTTAGACTTAACGCACAAGGGTCTTAAAATAAGAGAGAGCATTAGCTTTACCTGTATTTAGAAACGTACTCATGAATTCACATGAACCTTTACCATTGCAATATTTGGATACATTTGGGCACTTGCAAACCTGACTTGGCACTCTGAGCACAGACAGTGCGATTAGCTGTATGTAAAATATGTGATTTATAAACTCGGTGTAGGTAATGCTAACGCTGCTATGTAGAGGAGCACGTTTTCCCATAAAATGGTCCCACCTATTGAAAAACAAAATGCAGTTGGTTACCTCCATTAATTTATTAACTAAGGATTTCTGTCCTGTTCCTGAAGACTAAACGATGGCTATAGGTGGCTAGGTGTGGTGTGGGGCAATTCGGATCAGATCATTTTCTTTTTTGATGTCATATTTTTATTTCTAATCAAAATGCAACAATAACAATGCACTATTACCGAAAATAAATACAGTAAATAGCCAAAATTTTGTGGACACCGGACCAGCACATCCACGTTTTTTTTGTTTGTTTGTTTGTTTGTTTGTTTTTTAGCATCCCATTCCTGATTAAGCATTAAAAGGTGCCTCAGTAGCCTATGAGTCTAAGGATTAAGTCCACCTCTGCTGTTATAATAACCTTCACTCTTCTGGGAAGGTTTTCCATTAGATTTTAGCGCATGGATATGAGGATTTGCCTATTCAGCCACAAGAGTATTAGTGATTTTGAGAACTAATGTTGAGTGAGGGGGCCTGGTGTACAGTTGGTTTTCCAATTCATCCCAAAGGTGTTCAGTGGGGTTGAGGTCATGGCTCTGTGCAAATCACTTGGGTTTATCCACACCAACCTTAACAAATCACACCTTCAAGGAGCTTTGTGCACAGGGGCATTGTCATAATGGAACAGGTTTGGGCATCATGGTTCCGGTGGAAAAAAATTGTAACACTTCTGTTTGCAAAGACGTCCTACACAATTGCCAGCTTACAACTTTGTGGTTCACAAACATTTAGCCATATAGTGTACAAAAAGCATTATACTTCTATGAAATAGTCTTTTTCATTCAATGTACACAGTCATATGTTTGTGTCTGGCCGTGCATGGTTTCAAACCAATTTTCACACCCCACCTTGCACCATGCTCCCTTCAGTCCTCTAGCACTGACTGACTGCTCCCACCATCTCTCAGGGTACAAGGAAGACATGTACGTATTCAGGCTAAGGTGACCATACATCCTCTTTTTCCCAGACACATCCTCTTTTTACATTACATTACATTACCGTTATTTGGCAGAAGCCCTTATCCAGAGCGACTTACATTTTTATCTCATTTATACAACTGAGCAGTTGAGGTTAAGGGCCTTGCTCATGGGCCCAGCAGTGGTAGCCTGGCAGTGCGTGAATTTGAACTCCCGACCTTCCGACCAGTAGTCCAACGTCTTAAGCCCCTGAGCTTCCACTGCCCCTGAGCTACCACTGTTTAAGACTTAAACAGTGCATCCAAGGCAGGATTTTTAAATCACTGAAAATATCTGGGATTTGGCTTTTGCTTTCTACATTCGCCATTCATTTTGCCCCCAGTGTCCTCTTTTTTGATGACCAAAATATGGTCACCCTAATCTAGACTCCTCTGTTCTGGCATCTAGGTGGTGAAATGAACTTCCCTTTGGGCTATATGTCCACACTAATACATTTTAGTTTTAAAAGCATCACTTTTGCTATGTTTACACATGGCATTCGCACTACTCTGGAGTCTCTGACCTATGAAATCATAGTGTTTTTCAAATACTGCTGGTGCCATTTTAGTTGAAAAACACCAGGGATGATTATTAGTGTGGGCAGCTAGAAACATAGATGACACAGGCAACCACGTTTGCTTTCTGATTGGGTTTTTTCAATCATGACGCATCCTTCCCTGACAACATTGGTGCCTTTGCTAGCAGCCGCTCTGCTGTTAAAGTCTGCATTTTATAATGCTACAACTGCCTTCATGCACAAGAGGCAAGCTATTATTCAATCGATCTCCAACTAGGCAACCAACTGCAGTGTAGACAATCTGCTTCCTGTTTATATCAGTATGTGGTATAAATTTGATCCTGATGGTCATGTGATAAGCATTTTCATCAGTGTTAGTATGGACAGGAGATCATGGTCATTTTTAAATGTTGTTTTAAAACTAGAATGGATTAGCGTGGACATAGCCTAAACGTCCGAACAGCTGAGTCACTGGCAGTTGTCAAACAAAGTCTACAGACCTACCTCTTTCAGAAGTACTTTGCACTTCACTTAAAATGTGTTTTCCTTTCTATATTACCTCCTGAACATGGTTTTTCAGCCGATTGTAATTTTTAGTCTGTGACGTGAACCAGCATCAGGATGTACTTATTGACAGAGACTTCAAAGCACTTATGTAAATGTCTTTAGATAAGGATGTCAACCCAATACTATTGGATTAATTTTGTTTGATGATGTCTGCCTGTAAATTAATCCCTGCCCAGAGTTATGACAATTAGTGTTGGATTTACTTCAATAAAATGCATGCTAATTTTACAATTTTTAATTTTATGCCCTGCCTGTACATGCACATTACAGTTGCTTCCACTAATAATGATTTTGCTTTCAGAAAACTGCCAAATCCCTGGATAATACATGTTGCTCCTATCAATGAAATCGATCTTTCTCTTTCTCACTCTCTTACCACTGATATTTCTTTTTTTTTTTTCATTTGTATGCTCGGTGTTTATTTCAATTCTGCTGTAGCTATTCCAGTCAAATGGGTGGGTTGTCATTTTTATGACTTTAAGAATAAATGCAGTGGCAGAAGATTACTCCGAGTGTACAGGTTAGTACATAAGTGTGTTTACTGCTGAACACATAGACTACTTCATGATTCTTCTGTCTCTCTCTCTCTCTCTCTCTCTCTCTCTCTCTACCTTTCTGCTTAATTCCTTTCTCCAATGTTCACCCTTTCTCTCTCTTTTTGGTTCAATGTCAATGTAGGAGAATCATCCATAATGGCTGTATGATAACACTGCATAGAAATCGGTCGCTCCATTACGGGTTAAGTTCTTCCACATATAATAGAGTATGTATTTGTAATGGTGGAGGTGTCTGCGTGCATGCATGCCATGGGGCATTTCAGTCCCTCTCAATGACTTTCCATTCTTAGAATCAATTCTTCTACAGAATGGGAGGGAGAGCAACATGCTCTCTTGCTTAGAGACAGAACAAATGAAGGGAAGAAAGGCAGACTGAAGGAGAGATGTTGGAGTGGGGGGTGGTAAGAGGTATCTCATCATCTCTGAACTCTCAGTCTGGCATATACAGTCACACACTAACCCTGTGTTGGCAACACACTCCTATTAAACTAAGTGCAATAATAAATACAGAGGCACTGTAGAATTATTCATCCTCTCCCCTACAGCCAGAGCAAATGTAAAGATCCAGAGAGAGAGAGAGAGAGAGAGTATGGCAATATTTTTTCTATGTAGTGCATCTGTAGTGTATATGGGTACCGTGGGCAATAATTTCAAAATATTCCTCTGCACTGAGAAAAAAAATTGGAAAAGTCATTTATTCAAAACATATACGCTCCAGGCTCCCCAGTTGGCTCTTTAGCTCGTGCCTATGTGGGTTTCCTCAGAGTTCTTCATTTTTCTCCCACTTTTTATGCCTATGAATCCCCAGCTCTGCACCTTTACCGAAGAGAAAAGCTATTTCACAAAATGTCTGTGCGCCAGCAGAAGCATTACCGGCATGGCCTACAGCTAAATCATGACTGTTCTCACCTGCCCCAGCAAACGTATTTTATTTATAACTCATTATTTTAGTTTTTACTAACTATTTACAGTACCAGTCAAAGCTTGGACATGCCATGTCAGATTCTATATATGGATTTAATATGGTTTACTAGAATTACCTTATAGGACTATTTACTGTATTGTATTATTTTCTATTTACTGTTTAATGGCCTTAAATGCTTCAAGGCAAGAAATTCCATTAATTACCTTCAGACACATCTGTTAATTAAGAAGCAATCCAGGTGACTTCCTGTTATGATAATACCAGTAGTGTGCAAGGCTATTATCAAGGTAAACGGTGACTACTTTTTAAAATATATTTTGTTTCTTTTTTACACTTTTTAAATGATATAGTGTGTGCCATATGTGTCATTTCATTGTTTTCATGTCTTCCGTATTGTTCTACAATGTAGAAAATTGTCAACATATAGGAAAACCTATGGATGTGTATGATGTCCAAACATTTACCAAATGCTAATTGGAACGCTGTTCCAAACCTGGAGATTTCTGTAAAGCTGGTTTGTGTCAGTGACTAGATCTGAAAAAAGGCAATTAAGGTTTTTGATTCAGATCAAATGCTTTCCAGAAATTACAGAAGCTGACTACTGCTTTTCTTAGAAGAGGACTGCAGTACAGATAGCTGAGACATGCTGAAAGTGGGGGGTGCGGGCGGGGGGGTTCGGGGGGGTAAGAGGTCTCTTTCATTGTCTTCTCATTTGATGCGCTGTACCCATCTTGCTCCAGCCCCAGTGATCTTGGTGACACATACAGTGTTACGCAATGGTGTATAATCTGAAGAGCAAACTGATTTAGCTTAAAAAGTAAACACCCACTTGGTGGAGCTAAGAGAAAGATTGGATTTTAAGATTTGTGTAGTTCGCATTTCTCGTGCTTTACATAAAAATCATCACAACAACCTTCATTTTTCACCAAAGGTATGGATTATTAACGGGCAATACTGATCACAGAGCATACAATCTATACAATCTATAGTATTAGTCTTCTGCCACAGGTGTGTGTTTATACAATCAAATGCTTGTCAAATGTTTTAACACCTTTTATTTTAGCCTTTCTAATGAGCAAATTTGAAATACTTAATCAACCCAATTAATAAGTACAAGTGAATTGAAAAATGTTATAAACAACACTATCATAGAACATGAAACAGTAAGTCTAAATTTGAAAAAAGTAAAGAAATATAGTGAAGATGACTATTTGTCACATGTGAAACTCACCACAGCACAGCTTGATACATTCACCCTTGTGGAGCAGAGGGCAGCTGAACAGCACAGCAGGCAGTGCTTGGGGACAGTACCTTGTTGGTCCTGGGCCTTGAACCCACAACCTTCCAACCATAGTGCCAATGTCCTGACTGCAAGGCTACCACTGCTCTGGTATATGCCCCTGATATATTCATCACTGTAACTAGCACATTAAGGTTTTTAGCTTTTAGCCATGCCTATGAGTCTTTTCTCTTTTATCTACAGGTTCAACAAGTTCACCTTCCATGTGTATCTGCCTTTAATAAAACATTCATTTAGACCTCCATTAGCATCTGCGGGCAACCAGTTAATAAGTTCCACAAAGATTCTGTCTCGTTTCTGTATAACACTGTTTGGTCTGTTGCAATAACAGTGATGAAGCTGTAATAAATTACAAGAAACTCTTGGTGTTCCAAAACTTTTGACTTTATTATTATTATTATTATTATTATTATTATTATTATTATTATTATTATTATTATTATTATTATATTTATTTATTTATTTTTTTTGCTACAACTCTTACGTGCTCTTATGTACTATGATTTGTTCTGGGGAACAGGGTCTGCTGAAGGACAAAGTGAAGGCTAATTATTTCTTGTACAGTCCATATATTTCGAACGAGGCCATTACTGCGCCCTTTGGTATATCCTACAGCAAAGCGGCCTCTGTAACAAGAGAATCGATACCAGTCTCTGTCCTAATGGCTACTCTGTAATACAGCATAAATAAACAAGGTCATATTGAGGCCAATAGCAGAGATAATTGTGGAAACAACTGCAAGTTAATGATGAGAATAATGTAACACTTCATCCTTTCTTTGTGAATTATGTGGAGAGAACTTGCGGGTACAGCCCCAGTTGATTATGACCTATTGCAAATCCACTAAATCATATTATCATATCTACTAAACCACAAATGCCCTGCAATGGTCAAGAGTTCCACCCAATTTGCACCAGCCATGATCCTAACAGGGTAAAGTGCTTCCTGAATGAATGAATGAGCCATAAAACTTATGCAAGACAAGAAAATGCTTAATGAATATGAAGCTGTGTTAAAATAGTTGTCTTAATAAATAGCAATAAATATCCAACGGCTGATAGTGTACACAAATATTTTATAGTTCAAATTATGATGCCAATATAGCATATCCAATGGCTTAAATAAATTTTTGATGGACAGTACTCCAGTCATTCATCTCTATACATAGTCAGTATCAAGCCAAACAAGCATAAAGAGAAATCAAGTGGCTTTAACACAGTCATAAATGAAAGTGGACTAAAGAGGTGAATAAGGCCGTTTACTCTAGTGTGCCATCATTACTTCAATTCCAGAGTGTGGGTCAGCACCTTCCAACACTTCATTCATATTCAACATATTCAGCCTGCAGCTGGACTCGTGAGCTTTGAGACAGGAAATAAGAGTGGAAGTGTGAGAAAAGCTACTTGATGCAGTTTGGAAGCTGCTGTGGTGTGCACACACTGTTTGTCAGCTCAGCTACTCTTTGGTGGAATTTCTGCTACCTTTAGGGATGTCCCGTTATCAGCTGAAATGAAATTCATCATAGGATGACCAGTGATGACCAGTGATGACCTAGGATGACCAGTGAATGGAGTCTACATAACATTATAAGTCTGCAATCTGAAATAATTACCTTTACAGAAAAATGAGAAAAATGGCAAACAAAGCCTTTCATAACCGTATGCAGGGATATTTCATTCATTCCTTCATTCATTTACCTTCCATCTTGTCCAAGTCAACTGCGAGATATAAAATGTCTCCAGCAGGTCCTGGGATTGCTCCAGGATCTCTGTCCAGTGAAATGTTCCTGATACTGCTCTAGCAGGCCAAATTCTTGTAAGGTGCCAAAAACACCTCAACTGGCTCTGTGGAGGAGCAGCAGCTCTACTCCGAGGTTCTCCTGGACTGTCAAGCACCTCACCCTTTCACATAGAGTACATCCAGCAACCCTGTGGATGAACCTCATTTCTGCTAGATGTCTTTATGACTGTATTCTCTCAGTCACTACATAGCTTGGGAAGATAGGGATGTATGTAGATTGTTTCAGGACCCACACTTGGAGTCATTCATAGGGATGGTGTCCATAGGCAAATTTCTGGTAACCAGACCACTCACATGACATATATATATAAACACTCACACACACACAATGCTACTTAGACATGACATTATTTACTTTGCTAC
>JAQMCW010000001.1:5746514-5759697 GCA_030068335.1 Chrysichthys cranchii
CCCCCCACACACACACACATTCCCTTCTGCAGTACAGAAGTACAGCCAATTAACTGTTTAGGAGTGATAAATAAATGAGTAATTATGGTCTGTGTACCTAAAATCTTTTGGAATGGCACACTATATTCACATTTCCTGATGAAAGATACACATTAAAGGTACTAAATATGTACCTTCTCCCTCAGAAAAAGAAGTACAGAGTGCACTTGGGCGGTACCCGAATACAGCATCCTTCAGTGAGGGTTCTTTTATACCCTTGTTTGAGTAACCCTTATTATTGGTACCTATTTTAGTACAAAATTGTACCTCAAGTGGCTAACATGTTGTTTTTAAGCTCTGGTACAACGCGCAAATTCTTTTAAAGGGTACCAACAAGCCCAGCAACATACCAGTCTGGAACTTAAGTCAGTACCAGAAATACTCAGTCACATATTACTATGAAGACATCATACTTCTAAAAAGCTTTTTTAAGATAATGGTTTTTAAACATTCCTTAAGCACTCTTAGCTATTAAAATGTCGTCTTATTATCCTGTACAATTGTGAAACTGCTTAAAAACAATAGACAGTGCTACTGTATGTACCAGACAATAAATACTGCACTTTAGTCAAGAAGTTTTTTTTGCCCTAAATAATGTCCTAATTTTCTGCCTTTATAGGCACCATAACTAACTCAGAGAGCATGGTTCATTTAGAGCTTGGAATAACATGGCAGTATTTATGAAGAAGTGTGTGCATAATCCGAAAACAACAAAGATTGAAAACATCACGACTTCGGTGCATAACCAGTGAACTTCAAATTCAATTCAACCCATGTGTGAAAATCTCTATGCTAAATATTTAATTGCAACAAATTATGAACTGAATGCGTGTCAGGAGCTTGATGGTCTGACTCATTCCTTGGACGTCTTAAAAATAAGCATCAGATAAAACGTCAGACACATTTTTCTAACATCAGCTACAGAAGACAAATATTAATGTTTAGTATGTACTGTGGGACTGTTTGAGTCTGAAGATAACCTATGTTATAAGCACATCCCCAAGGGCATACCTTACAGATGTCATACACATGAAATCCCTCCCTTGAAACTGTACATCTTTGCGGTTGTCAATTCATTTTAAAGCCTCTTGTGAATAGTTTGGTTGAAATCAAAATGTGGTGCTTACACTTCTTCTGGCGGCCTTTTCAAAATCGCCCACAAATGCCTGTGAGGATGACCGACAAGGATCACGTACCCTGTGATCCGACTCATCTACACATAGATACGGTAACCAGTACCAAGTCAAAACAGCTGATTGTGGGCCTTCCTTGCAGAACCAGACAGCCTGCTGGGACCTGGCTCATGCCTTTCCTCATCTACAAAATTCACTAACAATGCCACAGAGATATGTTTGTGGCCTCCAGATGGCCCTCAGGATCCTTCAGCTAATCTGCATATTTGTTGTTTCAGCACTAAAATCACCAGAATCAGGCAGCAGGAGCTGGAACTGCCCGGGGGCCATCACAGGCTGTTTAAGACACCTAAGGTCTTGAATGCCAAGTTATACTTGCAATAGATAATTATGAACAGCACTGGAGAGAGCATCTGCGTGCACAGAGATAACAATATCGAAGGGAATATATCTCTCATGTTCATACGCAGAGTTTGATATCGGTGAACACCCACACTTGGCATATCCTTCAAAGCTAAAGGCACTGTACTGTATATGCATATGATATTTACAATAAGAATTTATTTTAGATAATGAATATTTTAATATTTTATATTCCTTATTATTCTACATCTCACAAGGTAAAAAAAAAAAAAAAAAGAGAGACAAAGATTAGTGCAAGAATTCTCTGAGCTTTATTATTCCAGACCTTGTGTGGAGAAAGAGCTTGAATCTGACCTTGGACCATAGTGGTGCATAGACTGATGACGGTTAGCTTGACATCTTTGTCTTTACGAACAGAGACAAAGGAGCTGGTAGGAGCAGCAGCAGCAGCAGTACTATTGTGCTCTGGTGCCACATTTGCACCTTCTAAACCATATCCACTGCTTTTAAACATCATGCTTATTAATGCAAATGGCTTTGGAATGGTTAAAAGTAACTCAGTAGAAAAGAGATATTTCATACGCTATGGACAAAAGCCTGTGGACACCTGACCATCACACCCATGTGTGTTTTTTGTACATCCCATTCCAGATTTGTCTCTCTGCAGTTGCAATCAGCTCCACTCTTCTGGGAAGGTTTTCCATTAGATTTTGGAGCATGGCTGTGGGGATTTGGGTTTATTCATCCACAAAAGCATTAGCGATGTCAGGCACTGATATTGATATGTCAAGGAGATCTGTGGTGCAGTCAGTCTTCATCCCAAAGATATTCAGGGGGTTGAAGGTTCACGATGATCTGTGCAGGACACTCGAGTTCTTCCACTCCAACACACCATGTCTTCTAGGATCTTGCTTTGTGTACAGGGGCATTGTTATGAGGGAACAGTTTTGGGTCTGTTAGTTCCAGTGAAGGGAAACTGTACCAAAGACAACTGTAGACATTTGTGAGCTTCCAACTTTGTGGCAAAGCTTTGGGGAAGACCGAAATATGGGTGTGATGGTCAGGTGTCCACATACTTCTCCACATAAGGTATATTGGCATAAATAGACAGCTGCTATGAAAATGCATAGATGAACGTGAATAGACTGACACAACAGCCCATCCATGCCGGTTCTCTTACAGGAAGTAGCATTCACAGCTCCTTATACTGAATGTAAATTAGAGTGGTCAATTTGAATTCTTATCACCTTTTAGCTGTCTTGCTTTTTATAGGATCTGTTGTGTTTTCTTCCAGATGCACCTGTAATGTCGTTTAATGTTATGTAAATGTACTGTCATGCCATTGTATCGCTCCTACCTGCTGGTTGCAACAACGTCCCCAAAAATGAATGTATTTCAGATGCTGCCATAAAACTGAACAATGCTGAGAGTATTTGTTTAGTGTCTGTGTCCTTGGCATCCTGTGCAACCTCTGCATAATGAGCTAAGGTCATATGGTGGCCTGGTTCCCACCAACTGCCTGAGGTTCAGTCCAGTCCTGACCCACTTTAACCTGCCTAGGACATCAGACAAAAGGAATCACAGTGGGGGAAAAGGCATAAATTAATAGCAAGGCTATGTATTTAATTCCTGCATTCTTTCTGGGCCCCAAGGTCATAAGTAACTGCTGATACCACTTATAACTAGGCATGACCCGGTTTAACGCTATAGTTAGGGGTTTTGGTGGAACTTGGAGGACACCAGCTGTTCTGAAACCTAAAATTCCCTTTGTGTTTAAAAGACGTGTCCAAAAACA
Organism: Chrysichthys cranchii; assembly: GCA_030068335.1. Lineage (NCBI taxonomy): Eukaryota > Metazoa > Chordata > Actinopteri > Siluriformes > Claroteidae > Chrysichthys > Chrysichthys cranchii. Next base: position 5,749,845 of record JAQMCW010000001.1, read on the forward strand.
TTCTTAAAGTACAGGAAGGCGAGTTTTCAGAACTGACAGCCAGTGTGACTGGCAAGTAAATAGATATACCACCTTGTTCTAATTAGTTTATTTTTCCTGCTGCCTGGGGTGACAGAGTCTGAAGGTCTCTACTGAACACTCAACAACTAGTAAAGTGTAGCACCACAAACGGTTAATTATATGGACTACCACGTTGCATTTGTGCTCTGGAAGAAAACGGGACCAAGAAAAGTGCAGCTTGTTTTACAGTCTTTTGTTATAGGTTTATAACAAGAATCTGTTTAACACGACATCTTTAATAGCCTGTCTTTGCCGGTGTCTGTTCTGCTCGGCCCAGCTCTTCTGTGATTGATTCTGCCTCCAGCTCCCCTTATGCCTCCAATCAAGCTTATTGACAGCAGCTTGGGAGAGGAAAAGGACATCATCTTCTGCATGAGTAAGGACGACGTCATGTAATACCCAGCAGGGCTGGAGTAGCTGTGGGGTTGAATGACAAACAGGTGTAATGTGAAAGATCCCATGTACCAAATGAGACGTGTCCCTTGTGCCAGGCTCCAAGGATGTGTGTATGGAGGTGTGTGTGTGTGGGTGTCTAGTTGTAAAACAGAATGTCCAACACCTCTTCTTGCCTCTCATAAGTACAGGGACATGTCTCGGTCACTTGTGCGTTACTCATTAGGTTGAGCTGTGTATTTACTCCATAGGTGTGAAAATTGACTAGCGGCATCCTGGCCACTTTGGCAAGCGTACCCTCTGAGCTGTATGAGCAATTTAGGATTGTCAGTGTGTGTGTTTGATGTAGGTATTGAAAAAATGGCTTTATTAGAAAGACACAGCATTTTACATGGGGCAGGTATTGCACAAAGATGTGCCTGTTAGCTGGGAGGAGAGCACAGGGTGACCACTGTCTTCTGCTCTGCTGTCAGTTACATGTTCGCTTATGCTTTCATCCCCAGCCTGGCTCTCTGATTAAAGCAGAGCTGCAGCACAGAGTCTGTGATGTGCTGTACCACAGCATCCCCTCTTGGCCAGATATGGCACTGCAGTCGCATCAATCCCAATTTCGATTTTTCGTGTATAAAATCAGCACAGGCAAGAGATGGGGGGGGTTAGTGCAAAAAGGTCCATAACTGATAGGAAGAGTTCATGTACAGCAGAGGATCTCAAATTTTTGGGGACAAAGAACACCTTTAACTGCAGGAGCTCCCTTAGCTACAGATTGATTTTTCCAAAACAATCCAATTATTCAAACATTAGATGTATTAGATGTGTACAGCACTATTATTGTTGGATAGGTCTATAGTTACTTACAGACAATTTTGATAATGGTGGGTTATGATTCCCACCATCCTAACAAAATTCAAACGTCATGAACCCCTGGTGGTCCTGGACCCCATTTGTAAAATCATGGATACACATTAACATGATGTGATGATGTGATAGCAACATTGTCCACACACTTTTCTCATGATGATGTTTTATTTCATGCCACGATTAACAGCATCGCACATGGTTAAAAAGATAAATAATAAAACAACCAAAACGCCTTTAGTGCATTACAGCAAAATACACACACAAACAAAACAAAACAAACAAAAAAAAAATCATTAAATCATTCGGTACAAGAAATATATGCAATATAAACTCCTTTACATATCACTGCACAATTTCATTTTAGTCTTGTTTTCGATCCAGAGTCATTGAGATGAAAAAGTAATTTTCAACATAAAATATGTATACATTCGTTATCACTGTTCACTCCCCTCATGTTACGACCACACTTCTGTACGGTCACTTTAATAACTGCCTGTTTGATAAAATTATAGCCTTGCTTTGTCAACTCGGAACGACTGCAAATAGTCGGGAAAGAAGCGATGGTTCTATGCTTTGGTTCATATAAAGTTATCACATCCAAATTGTGGCTATTAGAACATCCTGTCATCCCCCGAGGCAGAAACTGTTCGATTTGTGCCACTGCAATCGTTTTCCTCCGTATGAAATGTTCTCGGTAATTACCGCAGCCAGGGCAAGGGCTCATATTTCACTAAAACAGATATGCTCCCGACACACGCGCAGCGAAATTGCATAGGACGATTGTTCATATAAGATTAGGCATTGTACGGTACAGTGATCAGACTTGAAGAAACCACATACATTAATGCTCAGAAATCATAAAAACACTTATATAAATAGTGTACACGGTTCAAGCCTATTTAAAGAGCTTGTTTAAGCAACACATTACATCCGATACATTCTGCAATATCCGAGCATGATCTAAACTCATCCTTTGGCATCGTTTTTTTTTTTTTTTTTCCCCACCCCCTCCAGTTCTAGTGTATGACAGTTGTGTGCTTTCAGTCTATTCAGTAGTATCTTATCTCTCAAGTGCATGACATCAACCTACCAAATCTATCACACTTACAAGCAATTTACAGCTATTCAAAAAAGAAGACGTAATCACAAAAAGCCTGTTTTACAGCACGTATCGTTCGAGAGCATGACTTCTGCTTTCTGGGTACATTTTGGGATGTGTCGAACTCGAAGCTAAAGAAAAAAAAACGCTATGATGGAGGGAGATGGATAAAACAGAGAAAAGAGGATGAGTCAGACATGACAGCAAAAGAGCGAGTAAGAGCAAATGAGAGAGAGAGAGAGAGAGAGAGAGAGAGAGAGAGAGATGCAACTGTCTGAACTCCCAGGTGCTCCATCACTTCTGGCTAATCTGCCAGTGGAGCCTGCTGCTGGCTTTCTCACTACATCCATTCCTCCATCCATCCATCCCGAAGGAACCATGGCACATCTGTGAAGCCAGATCTGGCCTGACATCACGCACAAACACTTTGCTAATTTCTCTGCAGACCTTTGGTATCACGCACGTGCACTATAAAATCACTCTCTCTCACCATCATCATAATTAGCTTAGCTGAAGAAACTAAACAAGTTCTACAGAGTAATTCATTTAACACATTTAACAGGAGCTTCTGTATTTATGAGCTTCTGTGCACGAGCGCACACACCTTTTTGGTAGCAAACAAACAAAAAAAATTAAAATAAAATATGAGCATGAAATTTACGATCATATATCCATCCACATTGCAGAGATTACAGTATAATCAAGCACCAAGCTGACAGTAAATCAGTGTCAAGAGCTAAACCAACAAACATGATACACAATCACACGATGCATTAGCAAATTTAATGAGATAATCTTTTGACAAGCAGGAGTATTGACATTTCGTCATCCGAGTAGTCAGATCCGAGCTTCTTTATTTGTGCCTGTGGTAGAATTTTGCTCTGTGGTTCAGTTTGATTAAATGTATTGAATGCAAGTAAAAAAAAAAAAAAAGTATCAGTAATGCGCCAAGTCCTGATGCTGTTTTAAGAAAACTCAAGTTCTGAAAAGCTTCAGGCCCGTGGCGTTTCTCTAATATAGCTTTAGTGCAGTTATGGGGCTCAGTCTAGTCTTGTGCAAGACAGGCTGACTTAAAGTAATGCACTGGAGACTTGCTAGACCTTTATCTCAACCTCTCTCTTATCACCTTAGCCATCATGGCTTCCAAGCCTGAGGCTGCCTTTCAACTGTTGTCTGTCGTTTGAGACAAATAAAATAGTAGGAGGCACAGAGGCAATACCATACACACTGGAAATGCCTTCATCTTCACAACAAAAAGTACCTGAGAAAGAGAACAAGATGAGCAAGGGATAACGTAGAGTGAAGAAAATCATACTCTGTGTAAAAGTCCGTCGAATTCCTTTGCAGTAAAAACATTCAACATCCAGTGACTTGAAAAGTACCTTGGTTTAGAGCGTTGCCCAGCTTCCTGCTTACCAGCATATAACAGAAAACAAGAGAGATTCTTAGCAGTGTGTAACAGGAACTAAAATCCCCTAAGTGAACTACTGTTTCAAGCTGTGCAAGATATTCTAATCCAATACAGGTTGCAGGATTAAGATTTCACTGAGCAATACTGAGCTTCAAGGCCTCTCATTCAATAGAACCCAAGATCCAAAAACAGACGCTCTTGTGCCTTCCTCCATTTAGTGATTTTTTATTTCTTTTGGTAGCACAGCCTTGCAGATGACAGCAGACTTGATTTGGGACAGATGGTCTCTCTAGTAGCAGCTTAATCGTATTTCGCAGAGCTGGCTTGCAGACGGTAGCGTTGGCCAAAACACATCACTGACTGTGCCCAGCCTGCATGTGAGGGCATTCATACAGTACAGCACAATGCACAGTGAAGGAGAGTGTGTGGGTGTGTGTTTGTGTGCTCTTAACTTTGAATATTAGCTTTACCTCGGTGGCTAAGGAAAAAGAAAGGGCATTACTTTTTCCTCAGGCAGTGTGTAGTGCTTTTGTCGGGGCGTGACCATTTTCAGTAGAACTTATCGTCAATGCGGAAGTGCGGTCTTGTCACGTCGTCTGGGTTGAGGAAGACCGAAATGGACTTGCCCGGGTTTTCCGTAACCAGCTGCTGCAGTCTCTGGGCAAGACGGTCATCTTGTGGGGAGGTTGGCTTGGAAGGGCCGGAGCTTGGCGATGATGCCCCATGCCCGTTACTCGTCCCAGCAGCTTCCCGTTTCAGCTGGCACGCCTGCCGAGCTTGCTCCAGCGCCGCACGCAAGTGTTCAGCTGGATCCGAGCGCAAGTGCGCGAGCTTCCGGGCCACCAGTAGGGCCGCATCATCGGTAAGATGTTCCAGCATGTTGTACTGAGGGAGGAAATAGTTTGGGCAGTTTTTACCCAGCACGCAGTGCGACAGGTCGTCCAGGAGACCCAGGAACAGGCGGGCTGGCGTCTCTTGCTCGGAAGAGCTCAAGTAGGCTGCAGGCAAGCGGTCACAAGCCCAGAAAAGCAGAGTGCGCAGGTGGTAAAGGCTAAGACCAGTACGGGGGCGTGCCAACAGTCTGGACACGACAGCTTTGGCTGCCTGGAAGGCTGCGGCCATAGGAAAAGGCACGCACTTCTTCAACTGGACCTCGCTCCGAGAAAAGGCAAGTCTCCATTCGCGGTCCGGTCTGGAAACAGAGCCAGCAGTTGGGGAGCAGCAAGGCAGGAGGTAAAACCCACTGATTGCCTCCTCTTCAGTGATCTTTCCATCCCAGAAGTGGTTGGTAGTTAGCCAACTCTGTGCTACAGCTGGCCAGCCTCGAAACGACACGACGGGCAAGAGATCATAGAGGACACGGCTGGTGCCTGCTTTGAGGATCAGCGTGGTCAAAGGTCCGTTGCGTTCCACGCGATCAGGGACTGGAATTCCTCTTTGCGGGTGCCGCTTTAGCTCCTCTACTGCTGTGCCCACTACATTCCAGAACCATTCCGTGACCAGCAGGGGTGAGAAGTAGCATCCATCTAAGGACTGTGGGGATTGGAGGGAAGGAATCGAGCCCAATATGGAACCGCCTTCTTCCTCCTCACCATCCTCCTGGCGCTGAATGTTGGGTTCGTCTTCGCAGCAGATACCCCATCGGGCTAGCATGGCTGGGTCGCAAAGCCGTAAGCTGAGCCAGGAGTGGCATGGAGGAGACTGGCGCATGTCCAGAGTTACAGGCTGGTTGCGGTCATGCAGTTTGAGGGCGGGCACTAGAAGGGTGAAATCCAGGTCAAAGTCCACACCTCTGACATAGTCACCCAGCTCCTCTGGGTTCAGATCAAGAACACCCTCCCTGGCGCCACCTGACAGTAGCAGGTATTCGTTTGCAACCGGGAGCCTCTTGTCCACCTTCTGGACCAGGCCTGTGAGAAAAGATTGAGTCAGTGAGTCAGAAAAATGTAGTTATTACACAATGGGAGAAAAGTAGGACCCTGCCTTTGAATGAAGCATGGTACAGAATGTTCATTGACATTATCCCTAGGGGATGAATCCAATTGCCTTGGACGTTACGTTTTAAATGTCAGCCTTTCACAACCCAAGGCAACATTTCACTGAATAGTCCGGTTTTCAGAATTTTACCAGCCTTTGGAAAAGATCTCACAAAAGCTCCAGAGACTTTCCATGTTATCAGAACACGATGGGTATGAATGTGAGAGACACTGAAATCAATCACGCTGTTTAAATCTTATAATACAATTTCACTCATTCGGTTATGTGCAAACTAAATCAGTGTCTGAACCTTGTTCTACACGGTGATGAAGGCGTGGGTGTCAAACTTTTCCTGCATATGTGAATAAGTGTGAAAAGAGGGGGCTTAAAAGGGAAAAGAGAAAAAAAAAAGTGGTAAAGCGAGTGAGCGCAAACATGCTGTGAAGCATGTAGTGGAGTGGAAATAAAAAAAGAAAAAATATACGGACTTCAAGGGGTTTTTTAGGTGTTCATCCTACCATGAAATAAGCAGATATTTTAGATGCAATATCATAAGGTTATATTCATTTCTCGTGGCTAGTCACCATGACTCTGTGCACTCTGCAGAAACATTAACTGAACCGCAAGACCATGTAACAAACTAACCAGCTTGCATAATGTTTAAATATGAGAAACTTGACCTGCCATTCTTCCCTCATACTCACAGCAGCATATTAGAGCTGCTGACTCAAAATCCCTTCTACAGGTAACAGGGAGGATATAAAATAATACCTTATAGGACAATAATTTATGGGAAAATGACCAGGTGGTGTGATGTGGCCCGATGCAAAGTGCAACCGATTATTTTCCAATAATAGCAAAGTGTGCTATTGTTCTAACACCACAGCAATTTGCAATTCAAATTTCTATATTTTTTAACGAATGAAACGTTATACTTTATAATCAGTTTTAGTTACATTCAATGGCATGGAATCCCTCCTCAGCCTTACTTATTCTTTTCTTTCTGAAGGATATTAAGGTGCAAAAAAAAAAAAAAAAAAAAAAAAAAAAACCACCACACACACACAGATGGTGGTTTCTGTATTTCTTGGTAACATCACGAGGCCCTTGTTAAAGTGCTCATGTCCCAAAACCTTCAATAAAGGTTACAACTATATCCTCTTACAGAAACCTTCCCCATTTCAATGATTAGAGCATTTTCTTTCTTAGATAACGATTCGGTTATTTGGAGCATCCATCATACGGGAGAACAAGTGGTTACTACGCAAACAACAAGCTAGCAGGACGACCATGTTAATATAAACCTGCAATCTGAATTACAGCCGGCACTATTGTCAAAGCTGCTGTTCGAGAAATTTAATCAACACCTCCTGGCCAAATAGATTTGAGATTTTTCACCAACACTGTGGTACAAGGAAAATGAATCCCAAATACAAATTGCAATATTTATCACATACATAGATAACATTATGAATTTGTTGTTGAGAAACAGGCAGTATGTTCTCAAGCAAGATAAAGGGATAATAGGAGTAGAAAGGAAATTAATAGTCAGGGGAAACCAGACTGCGCAGAAGAGCAGAGGGCAAGGAGTTAAACTGGAGATGCATGTGAACTCATCATAACATACTAGCTTTAAACACACACGCACAAACCAGTCAGTGTGTTAGAGGCAGTCTTGTGCATCTACATTTCCCTGTGTAGTTGTGGAGTCTGCTGTCTGTCTCCCAAGCAAGAATGAAACACGTATTTCCAAGAAACCTTCAGTTTTGTTTAGATTTTTTTTTTTTTAAATCTGCCTCCTGCCAATGTTCAGGTTTCTGCAGAGATGTGCAGGTTGCAAATGAACTCAACGATTCTCAGCTTCAACACTTTTTTTTTTTTATTCCCGTATTCCAGTTAGTCTTTTACTACACATTAGCTCCACAGTAATTATAACACAGAGAGGTGATGACGTGCACATTGTCTTTTAGGTCCGAGTGTGTAAACTCACTGGTAGCGTGGGGGAAGTCTGTAACAAGGTGCAAATGCTATCAAATCTGGAACTCCTCTAATGAAGCTATTTTGCCACAAGCTGCAAGCATGGATATTCAGACTGACTTCCCTTTTTTTCTTTTTATTTAAAAAAAAAAAAAAAAAGAAGAAGCATGAAACCTTCATGAAAAGCGTGAACGCTTCAAAAGCCGTGTGGAGGGCAAAAAAGTAACAGAGGCGATTTCTCATCTTTTCTCTGCTGTTAATCCAAAGAACCATCTCAACCCCTAAAACGTCCACGTTACATTTTCTGCTTCTACCAAGACAATTTATACATTGCACGGATGAATTCTCAACTCTGATTGGTCAGAAGGTGTTAATTAATTTTCTATAACGTTGGCACTGACAGTAGAGCGCATGTAAAGGCGAATCCCAAGTTTATATCAATGCACTCATTTTAATCATCTTCATTGTCGTCGTCATCATCTGATCGTGTAGTCGTTCGACTGCTGTGCCACTTCATGTCATCTGGTACGGACCTCTGAGCGCAGTAGCTAAGTGCATTCTACAGGGTGAGGTCGCTAGCCCCACGCCCAACCCTCCCCTAGCTCGGGTTCATGCACACACACACCCCTACGGATAATTTAGGGTAGCCAATCCACCTAATGCTTTGTCTTTGGACTGCGGGAGGAAACCAGAGTACCCGGAGGAAACCCATGCGAACACAGGGAGAACATACAAACTCCACACAGAAAGGCACCCGTGCCGAACCTGGAGCTCGAACCCAGGACCTTCTCGCTGTGAGGCGACAGAGCCGCCCACTCATTTTAATAAATGACCATTTTTACTGAAAAAGCAAATTCACAGGAACTTGCACGGAACATGGTTTCCATAGGCCGGATCTAAGGCTAATAATCAAAGAAATAAACATAACATGTGTCTTTGTTGTTATTCAGGACTGATGTCTTTGCACATTTATTTTCGTCTTATTCACGGGTTAGCACTGCTCTAGCGTAAATGATGAACTAACCTGTCTCGTGGCTGTTCCACAACGTAAATGCAATTACAAGTCTTACAGTTCACAGATAGCTGCGAGGAATGAGAGGAATAACGCAATTTGGGATGAGCTGGAAAATATGAAAAGAAAAAAAACAAAGCAAAACCTGGGGCCAGGACTGTAAATCGGCTTCACGTGAGATCATGTCTCGCTACCCAATCTCTGATTATTTTGCAATAACAGCATGCCCCGCCTTCATTCGTTCTTCACATATAAGAAACAGGTACAGCTCTCTGGTTTTAATTAGAGGAGGATTTGAAATCCAGAGTGTTTTCTACATGCCGTCATCTTCCAAAAGATGTCTATGATGTTTCCAGAGAGCTGTCCGTGACAGGATGAAAGCATTATATGGGTATAATGTGTCTGTTTACATAGTCTTTAGTGTCAGATATAATGCACACAGCCCATCAGAGCCAAAGTACTTTAGACAGCTGTTCATCATGGCATAAGATGCAGATCAGATACACAGGTGCAGCAATATAATTATGCAAATGCGCTCCCTGTGAGACCGAAAATCATTTTTATCTCTCTACTCTTTCACCTCTAACTAGATGAATTGAACTTAATTAAATAAAGAAAGCCGAAAATACATTTAGCTCCTTACTAGATATGCAGGTTAGCACTTGTGCTTCAATAAAATACAATAAACAGACCACAGAGAAGCTTCACATCCAGAACCAAAACCAGTGATGGCATTTGAGGTCATATAGACTGCATTGGCTATAAAATACGCAAGTAAGGATGTGGAATTAATCACTTTCGATCTCTGATTTGCTCATCTTTCAGCTGTCTCGGGCCCAGGCTGAGTTATGAGAGGAATGTATTAGACTCTTCAATTGTGACTGTTAAATGTGACCGAGCCGTGACTCCGCTGAAACCGCGTCGGAACAGCTGCTCTTAGCTGACTCGTGGAACTGTCTCCATTATTCTCCACTGGATTTCTCATTACTACAGGGAGTGCAGAATTATTAGGCAAATGAGTATTTTGTCCACATCATCCTCTTTATGCATGTTGTCTTACTCC
>JAQMCW010000001.1:5941481-5954297 GCA_030068335.1 Chrysichthys cranchii
GTCTTTGGACTGTGGGAGGAAACCGGAGTACCCAGAGGAAACCCACACGAACACGGGGAGAACATGCAAACTCCACAAAGAAAGGTCCAGACTTTGATCTGATTGATTCCCAAACAATTTTGTTCTTCTTTAACTATTATTTAGTTCAGGGATGTCCAATCTTGTCTGCAAAGGGCCATTGTGGGTGCAGGTTTTCATTCCAGTCTAGCAGGAGCCACACCTGATTCCACCTGTTTAATCAATTGAGCTTGGTTTTTAGTAGATTTGTCTTTGGCTTGGTTGAAACGAAAACCTGCACGCACAGTCGACCTTTCTGGATAAGTTTGGACACCACTGATTTAGTTGAATGACTTGTGTGCTTAGGGTTGTTCTCTTGCTGCATGACCCGCTTTTGTTGAGTTCCAGATCACTGATGGATGTCATGATATTTTCCTTTTGAATTTGTTGGTATAATGCAGAATTCTTTGTTGCCATCCTGGCCCACATACAGCAAAACAGGCCCAAGCCATGATACTATCACCTCCATGTTTCACAGATGGGATAAGGTTATTATGCTGTAATGCAGTGTTTTCATTTCTCCAAACATAATGCTTATCATTTAAGTCAAAATGGCCTATTCTAGTCTCATGCTTCCATAATCATTTTTTTCCAGTAGTCTTCTGGCTTATTTGCTTGATCTTTAGCAAATTGTAGATGGGCAGTAATGTTCTTTTTCTTTTCTTTTTTATTTTTTTTGGAGTGCAGTGGTTTTCTCTTTACAATCCTGCCATGCACACCATTGTTGTTAATGTTCTCCTAAAGGTGGAATCATGAACATTAACATTAGCCAATGGGAGACAGGACTTTACCCTGGGTTCCTTTGAGACCTCAAGGACTATAACTCACCTTGATGTTTGTTCGTTGACCACTCCTGGAGAGAGTACAAATGAAATTGAATTTCCTCTATCTGGCTGACTGTGGACTGGTGCAGTCCAAACTTTTAAAGATAGCTTTGAAACTTTTTCCAGCCTGATGAGCATCAACAACTTTTTTTCTGGATCATCATAAATCTCCTTTGGTAAAGATCCCTACAACAAACTTGACACTCACACCTAATCAGCTTCTCACTGACTGAAAGTATCTGACTCTAATTTTACATTCAAATTAACCGCTAGAGGTTCACATAGTTTTGCCACTCACTCAGTATGTAAGATATGTCAGATATGTACTCAGATAAGTAATATTGGATCATTTTCCTCAATAAAGCTAAGTATAATATTTTTATCTCATTTGTTTAATTGGGTTTTGATAATCTACTTTTCAAATTTCATGATGTTTTAGTTCATATTTATGTAGAAATATAGAAAATTCTAAAGGTTTCACAGACCTTCAAGCACCACTGTAGCATATGTGTATATGTCTATGCTGTATGTGTGTATTCAAGATCTTGGCTCTTATTATTCAGCTTTGCATTTGCTCATCCATGGTTGAGGTCTACTTTTATGAATCACATTCTGAAGTCTTTAATATTTAATCCAATGGCTAAGACACTGATCGAAATGAGATTGTGAATCAAAATGTATGAATATATAATGCACAGTGGTAAAAGTATGAGAATATGGTGGCTGATGTTTTACTACAACATTGCATATTTTATAATGGTAAATTAACTTCTGTATATATTTGATATTCTCTCTCCTTCCCATTTACTGTCATTGCAGCATTCACTGTGTATCATCTACACACACACACACACACACACACAGTAGTATTTCTCACACACACTATTAGCCTCAAGAAGTATTTGCTCCTGCATGCTGCACTTTGCTTTCTAACTTCTTCTTAATAATGGATAACATTATATGATCTATAATTCAGTACCAGCCCAATAGCAGACCCAAACTAATGTGTCAGAACCACTGCATCATTCTGTAAGCGTGTGTGTGTGTGTGTGTGTGTGTGTGTGTGTGAGAGGTGTGTGGATGTCACACCATAATAACAGGAACAGGATATGTGTATTATGTATAGTTATACAGAATGAAGATTGAGCAGATGAGCAGATGATCCTGTCACAGACCTTTAGCAGGGCAATGGTACGTTTCCTGATTTTAATTGGACTCCCTCACTGGACATGACAGCTGTCATCATAGCAAAACTGAGTGCAAACCTAGAAACGCAGCATCCAACGTTAATTACATATTAGTCTTATGAATGGACAGCACCTGTACGTATGTATCTGTTTTACCTGCAGGCTGTGTTAACAGTGATAGGAGGAGAGAGTCAGCCACTGTGGAAAAGATTTCAGTACAATCATGGGGCACGGCAGGCCAAATGGGGGAAAAAATGTGCGATTGTGATCTCTCTCTCTCTCTCTCTCTCTCTCTCTCTCTCTCTCTCTCTCTCTCTCTTGTCAATTCTTTTCAATATGCCTGTTTGGCATGATCACATGATGCATTGTGTGTGTGTGTGTGTGTGTGTGTGTGTGTGTGTGCGTGTGCGCGCATCTGACCATCGCACCCATATGTGCCCATTCCAATCCCATTGCCATTAACATAGAATTGACCCTTTTGGTGTTATAAAAGCCTCCACTTGGTTACATTTTGTTAGATTGTATCTGAAATATCTGCTCGTTCTGCCACTGCCTGTGTGGAGTTTCCCATATTCTCCCTGTGTACACAAGGTTATTGTCCAGGTTCTCTGGTTTCCTCCCACCTCTGAAAAGCATGCCAGTCGGTGGACTTGTGACTCTAAATTTGGCCCTAGGTGGAATGTGTGTGTAAATGTGTGAATGCATGGTGCCCTGTGATGGTCTGGCGACCCACCTAGAGTGCATTTGCATCCAGTGTTCCCAAGATCTGCCATCAAAATGAAATAATAAAGAAGAAGACAAAGAAACACTTGCAGTTTGACAGGTGCACATTTGCTGCCTGTTTCTTATTTAGTTAATCCTAATTATTAATCATATAATTCAATCATATAAAACTTATGACCGACAGGGCAATCAGAAAGGGACTGACAACAAAAATGTAGGAGTACGTTAAGACAATGTTTCAGAAAAACAATAACGAAAAGAATACTAAAAAGAATGATGTTGATTCATAACCATTACTCATAATAGTATTATTAATAGTATTTGTATGAGTATTGGTATGAGAATTAGTACGAGTGCCTTTTTCTGTCTATGCACTTTGCCCTGTCTGATCTGCCGGAGTCTTAACTGTTATGACAGTCTGCCAGTTGTGTTCACCACCTAGTCCGTCTCTCTCTCTCTCTCTCTCTCCCTCTCTCTCTCCTTTAGCTCTCCCTGCACTGCTCACTCTTTATTCCCCCCTCCTCTTTGTGTCTTGCACGCATTCAGTCTGCATGAGCTTTTCCTCCCCTCTCACTTGCCTTCTCATCCATCATTCTCTCGTTGTCTCCTCCACTTCCACTCCCTTCATCTCACGCATTAATAGCCGTCCCTCCATCTCCGCTGACTTTGCCACACCTGTCTCTCTTCTTTCCTTCCCTCCCACTTGCCTGTTGTTTATTTTTCTTTCCTTTCTCCCGCTTTCTCCGTATGCCTCCTTTTTTGTTCTTTTTTATGAGGCTCGTGTCACCAGACCCAGCGTCATCCATCTCTGTCTGCCCCTCTCGCTGTGCCTCGTTTGTCCAGTCCTCTGTTGTTATATTTCTGCTGCTGCAGTCGCCCTATTTTCTCTCCAGTGTGGGACTTGGGGTCTCAGGAGCTCTCACTCTGGAACAACAAGTGATGACCTGTAGGAGATTTAAAGCTGCAGCATTGCAGCAGTGTGAAAGGACTCTGTAATGGAGAAAGGACTGTGAATGTGTATGTGTATAAGAGAGAGAGTGTGGACCAGACCCAGAGACAGTGTGTGTGTGTGTGTGTGTGTGTGTGTGTGTGTGTGTGTGAGTGGCTGATCAAGATGAGGACAGTAATAAGCTTTTGCTCATCAGCTCCCATTGTGTTCTTTAGCTCCAGCCTTCATGTTCACTTAGAATGAATGACAGCGGGGAAGAGAACACACACCCACACCCACACACACATTGTCTTTGGGTCTGGTCCACTTTTTCAAGCCTGATTCTAATAATGCATTGGCCTGCTGCAACCACAACCACTTAAACAGGATAATTATGCTCTCGCACCCCCATAAACCAAACAAAGTATACGTGCTAGAGCCCTCCATTTACATGCTGAGTCATTTCGAACATGATTTCAGTTAGTGTGGTGGACACGTGTGAGCCATGAAAGGACATATGAAAATTTTGCCATTTGAGGACATTTTGGTGATCCCCATGTGACGAGAAGCTTTAAAAGTTCACGGTAATCATTTTAATTATTAAAAGCCAAAAGATTCCGTTTGTTTTAAGTGCCTAGCTAAGCGGCTGAGTGCAACTCGGAGAAAATTAGCAAAGTAAATTACTGCATGCATTTGGAAAGCCCCGCCCCATAAACACATGCACTTACGGAAACATGGAGCACAATGCTGGACCTGGTTACACTCTCAACTCCATTTCAAAAGATATATGGAGCATAATAATTTAATGTCATCAGTCACATAGTCATTCTGAAGGTCTCTATTGGGGACCCTCTTGATAATAATGTTAATTACAGGATAGGTAGGCAGCAGATATTAACACTACATGTAGCCAAACATTTAACAGTCATTTAAATTTGATGGTCTGTTAACACAACATTTACATTTACATTCAAATTTATATTTATTGCATTTGGCAGATGCTCTTATCCAGAGCGACTTACATAAGTGCTTTGAAGTCCTTATCAATAGACACATCCTGATACTGGAGCTCAAGGTTATGGACTATAGACTAACAGGATCGGTCTAAAAACATTAGTACAAATGCCACAAGAAAAAAATCAAATGCCAATCACGGCTAATCCAGAAAAAGCAAAGTCATCTCAGTATTGCGTTTCAGGTCCTTTAATGCCTTTTGCATTCTCCAGCAATTAAATGGCACATTAGTTTGTATGCCAAGCTTTCCTTTGGATTGCATTAACTCTTTTTATAATATTCTTTTTCGTTTTGCCTTTTCTCTTAGCTGGCACACGACTATCTCGCATATCTAGCATGTTTGCACTTCCTGCCTGCTGACTGCTGTGAATTTGTGGATGCTTGCTTGAATATGATACTTAGGTTTAGATAATACACCTTCTTCCAGCCTCTCAAAAGAGGACGTCTGTCACAAATACTCAACTTCTAAGAGTCTTGTAATTAAGAAGAGAGGATTCTATCACGTTTGCATGACAGAAGTAAGCGAAGAATGGCCGCACAGCTGTTCAATTACGGCATTATACTGTTACAAAACATCTTACTCCGCACTGAAAGTAAGTCTAGGTGGTATGAGCTCATCTTTTAATTTTTAATCATAAGAAGAGCCTTCAGAGAGTAAAGACAAAAAAAAAAAAAAAAAACGAATATTGTCATAATCAGGCAGTCATGTCCTCGCCACAGATATAATGAAAAATCATATCTTTCCTCTAATTTCACTGCAGCAAAAAATTCCCACTGAATTTTTGCTAACATGCCTCGTGTAGTTTTTTCTCTGCGCTGGGATTTATTCCTTACACACTTACTTAGGTCCTCACTTAGGCTTTAAATCTGTCTATAAAAAGTGCTAGACCACTTTAGCATCAGTACAAACCAGTGTTAGCCTCGAGTTTATAGGTTAATAAATCCTTATAGATTCTCCAAACACTGTGTATTAGGGGTGTAAGACAGTGCCACATTGTGTATCTGTATGTGTTTAGTGGTTCAGATATTCTATCTGTATCTCTATTTAGCTTTAACCCTGAAGTTTGCACAGCCTAAACTGTCTGGGTAAACCCTAACATTAGTTTCATAGGAACACTGGAATATGCTGGGGAAAATTTCCAGAAGTAACCCTGTCAGCAGAGGGTGTAAATTCTGGCTCTGACAATTCCTCAGAAATGGGTTCAAAAATGGGTTCAAGTGCAGATGTGTGGAATTGTTTTAAACCCCACTTACGCAGTGAATATTTTTGCTCACACCTGCCTGCGATATATTCTAACAAATTGGTTCTATTTTTCAGAATAGAAATAAGCTAGTAACCTGATTTAATTCTCAATGACCCTGGCTGAAAGTTACTAAGGATAAATGAGCAAATGTTGCACAGGAATGATTTTGCGCATGGACTTCATATCTGACTGGTTGCTTGCGTCTGAATGAAAGTAAAAACCTCCCACAAGTGTGACTACTGTTGTTATTGTTGTTGTTGTTGTTGTTAGTTGAGTCCCCCAAGACACACATCGAGTGTCGACCAGATGCCCTGTGAACCTTTCTGAAAAGCTTTCTAATAATGTTTTATATTCATATCAGTATTTGTATCTGCTAAGAGCACAGTATCTGTTCATCTTGAATAATGTTCTTCGATTCAGTTATATCCCTGCTATGCATCATTGCACACTGAGCTGTTTGAATTTTTGTAAATTCAGACTAGACAAAACTGTATGCCAAATGACTAAATAACTAAATGTACTGTAAATGTAGGCGAAAAGCAATTAAGCACTGACAGAGCAACAAAATAACTGTGCTTTTAAGATAATGAGGGTTTAAACATCCCAAAATCCAATTTATTCAATGTAGCCTAATAATCAAAGCTTTTATGGCTTGATTTATGTGTAGGAAAAATAGCTACTATACATATTAATTCCATACTGCAAATGGCACAAAGTCTGTATATGCTTCAACACTGAATCAGTATGAATAGAAGCTGTTATTCATCATTTTTTTAGCATTACATTACAGATCGGCCTTCTCTCCTCTTGTTCCATGGCAGTTAATAAAATATCAGGACAACGTCCACAGGGCTAGTTGCCAAAATGAGGCTATGAGTTATTTCGGTTTTTATCTAAATACATTAATGCATATTACACACCCTGCCGCCAGTGTAATGTTCCAGACTTTTACAAAGAACGGCAAGAGTTCACTTGGGAAAGTTTTGCTTAATGGAATTTTAAAATACAGCAGCAAATTGGTGTAATCTTTGTGAGCATTGCTTCCTTTTAAGGATTATTAACATATTAATGCCTCAAGCAACATGGAGGTTTATTTCTTTCATCACAGCCTGAACTGTACTTAGTGAATAAGTACCTTTTTTTCCCTCAATGATTCGCTGCTGCTGGTGGTCCTGTCAAGATCAAGGCTATCTGTTACGGAAACTGCCGGTGCTTTTAAAAGGGAAAACGGGGAGATCCTCACTGGTTAGAGGTAATGCATACCAAAGGGAACGAAGAAAATCCTTTAGTAGATCAAAATGAAGTCTGGATTGGCAATTGTATGATGCTGAGGAATTTTCTATCACTTCCAGGACACCTTTTCATACATGGAAAGAAGTACAGGGTCAGAGCAGACGCGAAAGAATTTGAGGTTAAAAGTCTTTCTCAATGGGCCAGATGTGGTGGAAAAGACAAGCAACACTGGTATCTCTCCATCTACAGGTTAACCATCCAGTCTAGGCATTTTTCCCTCTCATCTGTTTCTAAGCTCAGATCCTGGGTTACTGCAGCATCTTTTGTTCCTTTTTTGCAGCGGGTAACACTTCCATATTGATTATATCATGTTCAAATTGTTTTTGGTGAGGAACCATTATACCAAAAGCCAATTTTATACTAGAGAGTTCTGTCCAATGAAAGACGTAGATAAGATGTAAGAAAAGAAGTTAAGAAAAAGGTTGACAGTTGTGAATTGGACAAGCCCGACAAGCAAAGAACGATGCCGATCGCCACCTCCTGATTGCTTCCAGAGACTTGGAGGCATAGATTGATTTGTATCGCATGAGACTGTAAGTGTGAATGTATTTACGGGGGGAGATACACGCTGCCATGTCTCCAGATGATGAGAGGCACATATTGTGTGGGTCTAATAATAAGGCACCAAATTGTTGGTGTGCTCCTAAAGGTCAGGAACTTCAGTAGAGCATGTGGTGTCAGTGAAGTTCGCTTTAAATACAGGGGCCTTTGACGATATCAACTTGCATTACATACTTGACAGTTACCCCTGCCTGCATACCTGACAGTTACCCAAGCTGCAGCAGGGATTCCTAAATTATTCTCTTTATGGAAGACACACTCGCTGAGTCTCATATACACCATAAGGTAATAGACATTTCACTCAAACGCATGGTTCTAAGAGATCAGGAAGCTTTTCTTGTACAATCATTTGAGGTAGGTTCAACAGGACGTGAATCCTGCTGAGGGTTTTTTTCCCCTCATGTGTTTCTCCATTACTGAACACGGGTCTTCCTTTCATTATTAATCACCTTTTTTAAAATAATTTTCCTAAATCCTTTCCAAGAAAATTCCTTGTGGACTTACCATGAGAAACGCCAATCACATTTTTTCCCCCACTGAAAACAGTTGTTTTGTGATTTCTCGTTATTTGGAGTATTTGTCACATTCGTCACACCAAATAAAAAATACGTTATTAGAAATGTTGGATTAGATTACATGTGTTTTATACAGTAACAAATATAAATAGAAGGTGCACTATTTGTTTGGATTTTTGTTTTCTTTGGATTTATTGGGGGTTTTTTTTGTCATCAGGAGGTGTCCCACAGAGCATGACCAATGAGGCACATGTGCAGGCCAACAGTCAGATATGAAGCTTGGGGGACGAAGAAAGAGCACAGTTTTTAACTTAAGTATCAATGATTTTTTTTTTTTTTTTTTTTTTACAGCATGCACTCATTCATTCCATCGTTTAAATTATGGAACCAATTTGTTTATTATTTTGGGGTAAAGAACCAAAATTTTTTATTTTTTTTTGTCAAATCTTATGGGCAAGTGCAAACAAAAATGTGCAAGTGGGATAAAAAAAAAAAAAAAGCGATCCTGTACATGTCTGTTTAAAAGAAACCTGAATACAGATAAAGTCAATAGTTGGAGCCATAAACAAATACAAATAATGGCCTAAAATAGGTAGGTGTTACACCCCTACCTCACTTAAAGTTTACTGCTCCTTGATTTGATAATCCCTAGTTTAAAAAAATAATAATAATGTTTTAAGCTTATGTAATAATTGTGAATCTGTTTGTAATTTGTTGAGGAGAGAAGACAACGTGGCCCTGTGGGATGTGGCAAGTTGTCCCCAGAACCAAACAAGAGCAGGACTTGCGTAGCAATCGAATAGGATTAGAGACGTGTACCTGAATGCCAATGTGAATGAGTGATGCTTTGAAGAGTGCAGGACGAGATGTGCATGCCTGTTCTCTAGAAGGGAACGGTCGGCTTTGACTTATAGAAGGACAACTCAGGGCTCCGTATAATAAGGGTTATATTGACCAATTTAATTCTCATTATTGTTGTTCCATGGCAGTGTACCTGTGTGCTGAGGTCAATATGTGCGTGTTCTTACAATGTCTGTTTGTGTCAAATACGACACGCATTCAAAAAAGCCAGTGACGGCCGTTCCCTTTTTTTTTCCTCGTCTCTCATATTAGTTCATGCATATTTCCGCTTCATGCTCTTAATATAGTAAGTCATAATAAATCTTTCCCAGATGACTGCTGAGCAAGGCCCTTTATCCACAACTGCCCAGCTGTTTAAAGTTGTATAAAGATAACTGTAAGTTACTCTGGATTAAGGCATCTGTCTGAAGGAATTTAGAAAAGTATTTATTATAGGAGCAAATCCAACATACATCACAAAGCACCTTAGTTGGATAGCAGGTTTAAGAGTTTTGACTCATTTTCAAACATTCAGTATTCCATACTATGGCTTTTATGTGGTTTATTAACATCCACATCCAAAACACAAGTTTTGAATTTCCATTCATTCTGTAAATCCCGGAGCTTCTCTCTAAAAATGACATTTGAAAACATCCAATCTGTCCTTAATGTACATAATACACATTATACGATCAAAACCCCTTTCTGTCCACTCTTATCTTAGCCAATCTGATACCAATTAGTCAAACTAGTTTTTCCATTATGGACTGCATAACTGCAAGTGGGCAGCAACTAAGTCAGTTTATACAAGTTAATAATAACTGTGTAAGAATATAACAATAACTCTCACCAAACATCTTTTTTTTTTTTTTTTTTTTTTTACAATTATTCCACCAACAAAAATGCAAAAAAAAGAATTGTCCTGATAATCCCATCCTGATTATTAAGTGATAATTTATACATGACAAACATTTATGAACAAATTTGCCTCTTACATTAATATTACTATCGAAAAAAAATATTTGTTTGATTCAGGTTCCTAATTTGCAGAAGTATAATAGGGATTTATTTTTTTTCTTTTACATGTTATACAATATAGCTCAAAAGTTTGGACACACCTACTCATTCTTTTTTTTAATCTGCATTGTAAAACAACACTTCAGTAGTTAATAAAGTTGTGCATGGATATTTCTTTTATCATTATTTGGAAAGTTAAAAAAAAAAAATCATAATTTCCCACAGCCCCATATTTTTTTTCCAGAGCTAGGCTTAATTAAAAATGGAATTACACATTAAAAATGTAATTAAATTAAATTTAAAAATCTCCAGTCCAGACTGTGACCACTTATGGGTTAAAGCTGAATACAGATATAGAATTGAATATTTTGAGCACTAGAACTAAACACATACATGCTTGGTATAAATCTCACAGACACCGACACACTTGAAATGGAGCACAATAATGTTTCAGGGGCTATGCCTTTCCATCATGCCCTTTCAAATGGGCCTTTATATTCCAGGACATGTTCACTCATATGGAGATTTTTTTTTTTCTTTTTCTCACTTTCTCAGCTTCTTTGGAGGTCCCTCTAAGCTTAAAAACCTCTATTCCAGGAACAAAATTAGATTATTAAGTTGTGCTTTGTCATCAGAACCAACTCCAGCAAGTTTCTTGAATGTGTGCTGGTGTCAGAAGTAGGATTGTTCCAGTCAAAGTGAATTACGTGGGTGGTCTGATATACTTGATATACGGCCACTAATAAAGTCTACTACTGTGAAGTCTGTACTGAAAGCCCTTCGAGGGGACTGACCTCCAATATCATTTTCAGATGTTCATTCTCTAAGCTAGCCTTATCACTCTTACTTTAATACAACAGCTGCATCCCAAAAGGCAGGCCATTCCCTTTGGAAGAAGAGCTATTTTAGGTAAGATACTGCAGTCAAATCCTACATGACATGAGACTTTTTTTTTTTTTTTCTTTCTGTGGAGAGATGGTGTCCTAAATCCCAGAGGCACATCTCATTAGTTAGCTGTCATCCATGTATCTTAATAAAGAATATCCAGCACTCAAGTGTTGTCATTTGTTAACAGCCATGCCAGTTTAAAAATCCCCCCCCAACACACACACCCTGCCCAACTTGGTAACACTTCAAGTGAGTGCTGCAAAAACACATACACAATGGAGTTATGGGGGGAAAAAAAACTTTCAGCAAACACAATTAGTAGATCTATTATTAACTGGTGCTTTCAGAGTTTGTCACATTGAGTTCTCATGAGCAGCAGTCCCAGGAGGTGATGCTGCCCACATCACATCTGATGCAGTGAAGAGAGATCTAGTTCTCAGCAAGCACTTCACAGGCCTTTGTTTCAAGGGCGTTTCAGAGGTGAGGGTTACACATCCTCCCTTTCTTTCTCTTTAGTGATCCCTGTGCCAGGTCAAGTGCTGAGATGGAAACTGAGGCTGCCCTTAACCCAAGTTAGAGAGATATCATATTTATTTTCATTTCCATCTCTCTGTATGTGGAAGTACCAGGATTGCAGTACAGAATCTAAAAGATGATGCACGTTAGAAATGCAAATATGGGAATCGACTTTTCAAGGGTGTCATGTATGGGATTGATGCTTGGAATGTGCTCACCCAGACATGTTCACTCGTGTCGCCTAAGGTCAAGTGAGTCGATCGACACTTGAAGGTCATAACTCCTGACAAGTAGTTGGAGAGGCCTTTCTGGCTCTCATGCTGGTGTTATTCTTCTAATGATATACAGTACATAGAGTGGCCTAAGAGTGTTTCTTAATATTTTCTATGATGTAGTCCTTTTCATATCATGTTGTGAAGGTGAGATGTTCTTTCCACAGTACAGATCAGTTCTGTGTGATACAGCGTCAGAGGGGCATTTCCATATACTGAATGTATACTGAATATATACCACTTCTATGCGTCATAAGGGTTCACATGAGGAATACTTTTTGATGAAGATGAAGAAGAAAAAGGAAAAGAAGAAGAAGAAGGGCACAACTGCCCCATGTGAAAGACTGGTGACCTGTCCAGGATGTACCCTGCATCTCTCCTGAAGACATCTGGAATAGGATCCAGCTTCTGTGCAACCCTGATGGTTAAGCAGTATCGATAATTAATGCGGTCTAAGTTGATTAAATGTCTATAGCAATTTGCCCAATATGAGTAAGTTTGTTTTTCTAATATTATATAATCTCTATAATTTAAAAATACAGTTATAAAAATATTGTACTAAGCAATCAGAGACGTGATGTAGAAAGAATGATCTTCCAGTAGCTGAGATCAGAGCGATCCTCAAGACATCCGCGTTTAAAAGTCTGCATGTAAAATCCAGTGGTCATAGTAATAAACTTGCAGAGGTTAACGTCTCAGGTAAAAAAAAAAAAGTATGCTAAAGTGTACTTAATTTAAGTGTACTTCAGTGTACTCATGCTATTTTCACACACTTTTTTTTGTACTTAGTGTGATAACGATATCTCATTAGTTCAACTAAAGATATATTTAAGTACAACTAAGTGTACTTGACTGTACTGTTTTGAGACACCATTAAGTTGCACTTAAGTATGTTTAAGTACAACTTTTCAAAATGCTCTAAAAATATACTTAATAT
>JAQMCW010000001.1:6011753-6031867 GCA_030068335.1 Chrysichthys cranchii
ATCAATACAATAACAAGAGTTTGAGTGCGGGCCCTGTGTGGGCTTAGTTAGGGCTATGAGGGCTAAGTGAGGGCTAAGTGTGGGCTGCCCGTGCGGGGCCAGCGTGGGCTTAGTTAGGGCTATGAGGGCTAAGTGTGGGGACAGCAAGGGCTTAATTAGGGCTGTGAGGGCTAAGTGCGGGCTGCCCACGCGCTTAGCCGATGAGCAAGCCCGCGCGGCCCGCACATCAGCCCAAAGTGTGCCCGTGCGGGCCCCGCGCGGGCTTGCTTGCTGGGGTTAGTCCAAGCACTGTCTTTCCCATCATGACCTGTTGTGATTTAGTGAGTCTGTGTTTGCTCAGCGTGGCGTCACATTCCTGTTCGTGGTTGACCTGAAGTGGAACCTGATGTTGTCTTTTGCTGTTGTAGCCTTTCTGCTTCAGGGTAGGTGTGGGATACATTTCTGCTCACCCTGGCTGTAGAGAGTGATTATATGCCTTATAGTAGCCTTCAGCCCACCCTGAACCAGTCTGGCCATTCTCCTCTCAACTCAATTCCCAGGAGATCAGCAGAGAAGAATTTGCTATTGTGCCATTTATCCAAAAACCTTAAAAAAAAAAAAAAAAGATTGAAACAAACACAGGATTGGCATGGTGGTGTGGTGGATATCACTGTCATCTCACAGCAAGAAGGTCCTGGGTTCAATCCCTGGGGTCGACCTGGGCACCTTTCTATGTGGAGTTTGTATGTTCTCCCCATGTCCGCATGGGTTTCCTCCCACAGTCCAAAAACATGCACAGAGGGGATTAGGCTAATTGGCGACTCAAAATTGCCCATAGGTGTGAACCTGAGTGTGAATGGTTGTTTGTCTCTGTGTATCAGATCTGCGGTGGATTGGTGATCTGCCCAGGGTGTCCAGCCCCCCCCCACACACACACAACCCTGAACAGGATTAAGTGGTAGAAGATGAGTGAGTGAGTGAGTTAAATGAACACCACTGTTTAACGTTGCTTTGATTTCCAGGTAAGTGGTAACTGGCTTATTTATACCAATAGGCTGGTATTTTCCCCTGGTACTTGCCTAACCTGGGATGGTGTCCATGTAATTAAAGGTGAACAGTACCTAAAGATGTACCTTGATTTTAAATATGGGCTGCTCCTTTTCTTCCATTCATTTATCATATTTTCCTACATTAGAGGTAGCTTCCAATAGGTTACTTTGTAATGAGTTAATAAGCTCCCCAGAACTCTAGGTGTTCAGTCCATGATCCAGAAATCAAACAAAGTTCTTCATCTTTAAGAAAATACCAGTTCTTAAAATGCAGCTGGAGGAAATGAAGAAACTTAACCTGAGACAAATGCCTCAACCTTGTCTAAATTCAAATATTCATCAAATTTACTAAAAGCATATCGCTGTATATTTCCATGGATGTACAGTTTACTGAATAGAAGGATCCCTATTTGTGTTTTATCTCGGGTGACATGGGCTCCCATTGTCAGTCCTCTATATTCCAGCAGGGAGAGCCATTGCTCCTGGAAGCAGCAGTGCATGGTCCTACACACCGTCCATTACGAATATATGTGGACCGCTGTGTGGCTGCAGTTGATTCTGATCCTTTCTCAAAGCCTGGTTATGAGATCATATCTGAATATGGGTTAGTGGTGCAGTGTGTATCCAAACATTACCGACAAATGTTTCTGGCCGTTCTGTTCTGACTAACTGTTCTATGTACTCATGTTGTAGGTGCCTGATGGATAGCATGTTGCCGTACTCATCGTCTAAGTTTTACAGCAGGCCAAAGCAAAATATTCTCAGGTTCAGTGTGCAGGGATTCTACTTTCCCCAAGATCAGAGAAAACAGGTGATTATTTTTCTGTTATAAAGTTAATAAGGCATCTGTACTTGGGTTGCTTCCTCACAGCTTTAAAATGATCTCATAACCATGTGCTCAACACCATGTAAGCACCTCTTGGTTCCACCAGTGGTGATATGTAGCTGTCTTTTATAATTTGCAATGGATGAAGTGTACACATTCACCTACTGATTATGAGTTTGGAATGCTTAGATTTTCATCGGTTGCTATTTGAGAGCTGTTCCTGATTACAGTCTGCCTGACCCCCAAAACAAAGTTTGCTATTTTCATGGGCCTTCATTTAGGTCAATCCATTGATATTGATCGTATCACACTGTTATATGATAAGGTTGCAAGACTTAATTTAGTAAAACGTGACCACTGATACTATCTTGATGGCAAAAGTGAGATTCATTTGTTTAAAAATTCACTGAAACCATCGTAACCCCTGAACATTTTGATCTTTGCAGTTGGCATGCGGTAGAGGGGAACAGCAATGTGTGTTTTTGTTGTGAAACTGCAAGTCTGGGAAGATGGACATGCAGAGTAAATACCTAGGTTTGTTTGTGTTCGAGAGAAAATAGCTATACATTCACTGGGATCACTGTTGTAATGAGCATGCATGAGAGAAACTTTATTCAACGGAATCCTTGTCTTGTCTCTTGAAGATGAGCAGACTAGAATGGTTGGCCCACTTTAGGTTATGCCCTCAAACATGCATTGGACTGGGAAACTTACTATGAAGACTTGAGTCTTACCCGAACCCTTCATCTGAGGTCTGAAACATTACACATCACTTGTAGTTATCTTCCTAATAAAAGCCCTCCATTCAGCTTAAATATTGTTTGACACAGATTCAAATTCTATGACACTTTCACTTTTTGATATTCCTGCTAGTCTTTTAGTGCCAAAAGTTTATACTGATAAGTGTAGTGGTAATCTACTCCTGAGTTCAAATCTCAGGACTTTCAGAGAGCCACTGTTGTGCCCTTAACCCTCAACTGCTCAGCTTTATCCTATTGATTTGTACTTGCCCTGCACAAGTTTTGGCTAAATGCACAATAAAAACAAAGAGGGGGAAAAAATAAAGCT
Organism: Chrysichthys cranchii; assembly: GCA_030068335.1. Lineage (NCBI taxonomy): Eukaryota > Metazoa > Chordata > Actinopteri > Siluriformes > Claroteidae > Chrysichthys > Chrysichthys cranchii. The sequence continues at coordinate 6,014,676 of JAQMCW010000001.1, forward strand.
TACTGGTACTTTTGCCATCATAGTCGATCTTTCTACTTATTACTATTATGTAGTGAAGAACTGCAATTTCATGGGGCATTGTCCATCTTTTGAATTCAGATGTTTCTCAGAGTTCTGTGGAATCTGTATCTCTTCCCAGTGCAGTGTCATAATTTAAAATATTCCCATATGGATGCTATCAGCAAAGAAGTGTAGGGGGGGAAATGCCTTGTGCTGGGTCATGTATGTATGTCATGTATACAGTGTTCTATATATGCACTGGAACAGTGAAGAAAATTTCCTCTTTCTATATGCCCAAACTGTTTGGATTAAGGAGATTAGACAGAAGTGAAATGTATACTCTCTTATTTATGTGTGTGTGTTTTTTATGGCACTGAGGAATGTTTTTTTTTATATATATATATATCTTTTGCCTTATTTTCATCCTAAAGCAAATATTTTCTCATATTTGGTTGTCGGTCCCCTGCGCTTTAAACCACAATAAAATTTTTGACCCAGTTTTGAGTCTTCCACAGTCTGTCATGATTACTGATAGCTTTAAATTAATTCCATTATAAATGTGAACAGGAATTTTCAGGCCTTTTTGGTGCATTATGTTGCAGCATAGGGAAGTGGAGTCCTGTACAGCAGCCTTCATTTTCCTAGAAATATGCCACAAGTTATTTCTGCACGTTTCAGCAAACATCATCAGCAAACATGATGGAACCACATATAGAGCCAGTCGTACACGTCTGCTTCGCTGAAATGGTGGTACGTGCTGGATCATCTCCACTACCCCAACCTTATAAACAGGGCTTTCGTCCAATTTCTGTTCAGCTTCATTCCACAGAACAGCTTACTTTTATTTATTTTTATAGCTCTTCTGTTCTTGATTTTCCCTTAAGGGTATTCAGCTAGTTGACCATTGCTAGTGACGTAAACAGGAAGCTCACAAGTTTCTATGTTTGCAGAAATGATGGACAAGTTTTACAAAGTGGTATTTTTAAAATCAACAAAGCGATGTCAAGTTTTAGGACAAGTTACAGGGGTTACAGTTAAGTGTTTCTGGCTGTTCATCTTCTTTAATTAACCTTGAGGAGCAGTGGTGACTTAGTGGCTGAGGCTTTGGTTTACTGATTGGAAGGTCAGGTTTCAAGTCCCAGTACTGCCAAGCTCCCACTATAGGGCCCTTGAGCAAGGCCCTTAACCCTCTTTGTTCCAGGGGTGCCATATCGTGACTGACCCTGTGCTCTGACCCCGAGTTCCTAAGAAGCTGGGATATGCAAAGAAAAGATTTTCAGTTTGCTGTAATGTATATGTGACAAAGGTCTCTGCTTCAAATAAAATCTAAACCACATCTATATCTGTCTCGTGATTTCAGGTTTAGGTCATGTAGCAGGTGCTAATTTACTGTCATTAAATTTTTCATCTTGCACATATGCCGTAATACTCTTTCAGTACCCTGTAGAAGTACGGTATTTTTGAGGATACGTTCAGTGCGGCTCAAATTAAGATGTACGCCTATAAATTGAAGGAATTCCTGCTTTTGTGGTTGTTCTCACTTGACTCTTTTTCTAATTATGCTTGAGCCTGTTCTGGCTCACCATTTTTAGGAATTGCGAGAAACAATATTACTGAGTTTTTGTCTGTTTGCTTCATTTGGTAGGTCGATATAATTTTCTGAATATATCTGTATACGTATGCCCAACACTAAATGGTGGTCATGCACATCCCTGTGTATAGCCCTCAGGTATATTTATCAAAATATTATAATGAATGAACAATCTGCATGAGAAATGAGGCATTAAATAAAGTAGTGGAGCCGGCGTCTAAAGGCCTGAAAGTATTCCACAAACATCAGTAAGCAGTAAACAGACTGCAGGCATAACAATAGGTAGCACTAAACAAAGCACAATTGGAGCTATGACACTTCTGTTCCAGAATTTTAGCCTATTGACTTTAGATGGAGTCGAGGAGAGGGAGGGAGGGAAAAAAAGCAAAGTTGGAGTGAGCTTAATGCAGTAAAGCACTGCAAACAGAATGGAGCTGCCCGTAATACCCAAATGGCATACATCCCCCAAAGGCATGTAACTATGGATGTAACTGGACACAAGGAGAGGTACAAAGCTGTAAAGAGATCTGCTGGTGAGTAATGAATCGTTGTTAAGGTTTACACTACTTCAGTAGTTCGTTTGCTGCTTTTAAAGACAAGAGTACAGTGTAAAAGTTGCCCTAGTTTTGTCCATTGATCTTGCTTTGCAAAGAGGATGTGCTGATATTATTGGATAGTTTCTCTTTATTTTAAACTAAATTACATAATGACTTCTCTGTGTCTGTTTTCTGTCAGCCTTCTGTGTTGTTTGCTTATTATAGTTGTATGGCACTGACCTAGTGACATTATTGGTCTGCACTTGCCAGTGAATTCCATTGCAGTAGTTTCTGAGCACACAGTGCTGACTGTAACTGATGCAGTAATGTCCGAGTGATGAGACTATAAAGAATGCAACTGTTTTATGACCAGAAAGGAACTGTCAATGTTCCTGTTTTTACAAATGTTTTTTTTTTCTTTTCAAAATTATTTTGTAACAGACAGCTCAGATATCACTCATGCAAACAGGATTCTGTCACCGAAGTATAGAATCATATATAATACCAGGATAAAATACTGCTTAAAGGAGAAGTCCATGCTGAAACACACTGGATATGTTTATATTGAAATATTTATGATGTGCCTAGTGATGCATGTGCTAATTTGGTGGTTTGGGCTGTGTTTTTGTTTATTTCCTGAGAATTTAGGGATAGGGTCTTGCTCAGACATCACAGGGAGCCACTGTTAGAGCTGTTACCCTGGACTACACATTTCAGCAATCTCAACCATAATTAATAATGCTCAGGATTTGCTCTGAGCTCCTACAATCAAAAGAGCAAGAACCTCTCTTCTCACTCGTCATATTGCAGTGATTTTTAGTGGCATATGAATGAGAAATTCAACAAGAAATAGTGGAGACAAGCAAAGGTTGGACTCAGAATGCAGTGCTGAAGTTCCAGAATGCCATGTTATAAGACACAGGTGCATTATGGGAAAGACTCGGCTCAGCTAATTAGCCATCCACAATTTGACTAGCATAATGGCATTGATGGTATAAGCATGAATGTTGAAGCTTTGAAGTTTTATCTGTTTGAGCAGAGAGTACAGATGTGGAGGTGAGAGAGGTGGGCACACTAAAGGACTATGCTTATTACATTAACAGCACTATATTAAACTAGAGAATGTAATTCCAGGAAATTACGAGTGCATGAAAAAGCAAACTGTAGTTGTTTGAAGTGGACTTTGTGCCAAACTTTCAAATAGTTTTATGATATTGGTAGCTAGGTTGTTAAGCAGGATACTTATGGTAGTGGCTATGGTAACTGGAGTAGTGGTTATGCTAGATGTTAGCTTAGTTGCTATGTTGTAACTAGAAGTGGTTGTTAGGTTATTGCTAGGGTATATGGGGGTTGCTAGGGTAGTTGGGGTGGTTGCTATGTTGGTTGCTAGTTTAATCATGTTGGTTGGTATGTTTGTTGCTAGGTTGCAACTGTGGAAGTGATTGCTAGGTTGTTGCTAGGGTACTTGAGGTGGTTGCTAGGCTGTTGCTAGGGGGGTGTTATGGTGGTTGCTATGCTGGTTGCTAGGTTAATCATGTTGGTTGCTAGGTTGCAAGTGTGGAAGTGGTTGCTATGTAGTTGCTATGGTACTTGAGGTGGTTGCTAGGGTGTCCATGGTTGCTACTATCAGAGATAAAGGAGTTAATATAGCGGTTGGTAATACAATCAGCTCATTTGATATGGAAATTGGCATAGATTCTTTATTTCAATGGTTTCTATGCTGGTTGCTAGGTAGGCGTTGCTTTAATGTAGTTGAATAGTTTAAGTAGTTGAATAGTTTTAATAGTTAGAAAGTTGAATAGTTTAATATAATTTAATACAGTTTAATATAGTTTCATTATTGTAGTGAGGACTTTTATTTTGAAACAGCTGAAGACAAAGGAAACAGTTGATAGGATGTGTAGTCTTAAGAGAGCCAGATTATATGTTTAAAGCTTGAGAAAATGACAGTTGGTGCAGGTGGCCTGAACAGCTGGCACAAGATTCTAATTGCTTTATGGCCCTATTGTGATGTCATCGCCCAATGTTAAGTCTATGGGGAAGTCTTTAATCAATATCTCAGAAAATATAAAAGTTACAAAAATGAAAAATACATTCCCAGATTGTGGCAAAGGAGATCTCGTAACGGCGTTTGAATGAAGTTTCTACGTTTAACAGTTTAAGCCACATTAATCGTTGAAAATGGCAAAATGGTTAGAAGAATAATAAGCGGAATAAAAATAAGAATGCTACGGATAACAATAGAGTGCATTTTCATGCACTCTAATTAAAGTGAAAATAATAACCTGTTTATTATAACAGTTTAGAAAAAACTAAAATACAAAAATACATAACCTGGTTGCACAAGTGTGCACATCCTTAAATTAATACTCAGTTGAAGCACCTTTAGATTTTATCACTGCATTCAATCATTTTAGGAAAGAGTCAATCAGTTTGGCACATCTTAACTAGTTTTTCTTGCAAAAGCGTTCTAACCCTGTCAAATTCGGTGGGCATCCCCGAAGCCATTCCTTTGTTGATTTGGAGGTATGCTTTGGATCGTTATGCTGAAAGAAGAATTTTTCTCTTCATTTTAAGTGTTTTAACAGAAGCCTTATGGTTTTGTGCCAAAATTAACTGGTTGTTATTCATTATTCCCTCCAGCCTGATTTAAAGTCCTAGTTCTAACTGGGGTAAAGCAGCTCAAAAGCATGATGCTACTACCTCCATGCTTCATTATAGATATGGTTTTCTTTTGGTGATGTGTTTTCTACTTTGTGGCCATCATTACATATTACACCATATATTTTAAGAGATTGGATTTATTTATTTTTTTATTCAGTGCTTCAGCTGGGTTTGGATTTTTTTTTTCTTTTTTGTTAAAAACAGACACATGAAGAATTTGAAGATAGTTTATAACTTCAGTGGACATCCAAAATGGCCCCCATGCCTCTCCACGAGGTTGTAGAACCATGCCTTTTAAATTTGTTTTTCTTATATTTTTTATAAAAATATATATATAAAAATGTAAATTGTAATATAAAGTCTGAATTTACATACTGATATTTAACAACATATCCAGAAATATTAATATGAAAATATGCATATTAATAGTTCTTCAACTAGTAGTAGAAATACAAAAGACGTCACATTTTCAAATCATGATAATCTGCTGTGTGTTAAAGAAATCGCACTGTGATTATTTAATAGATATGAAGCCCTTATAAAAGTGTCATCGATATAGTGCTTTGGATGTGTTTTGTTTCTTTTTCTGCACAGTACTTGAGTACTAGCTTCCAGTCATGTGCTTAAAAGGGAACGAGCTTTACTTAAAGTAGAGTTCTTAAACTTTACTTTTGTTGCAAACTTTGACCTGTGGTGTGCTCATAAGCCAAACGAAGGTTTTTAAACGTGTTCATGTGCCTAGCGCCTACCTGTGTCCCTTCTGTGGTGCTGTGTTTGCACAAGAAATGTGAACGGAACATGAGAGAGAAGGGGTTTCACAACTAACCATAGGCACTAGAAATGTGGCAATGTCCATTATTGATTTTAAAGCAATGAATCTCAAGTTGTAATAATTGCAAGGCTGTACAAAAATAATTGCAAAGTCATGAGTTCTATTCTGTTTAAACTAGTCTTACTATTTATAGAGAGTTATCCATGGTATGATTAGATTTACGTGGTGTATATTTAGTAACACGCTGACCACTGGAGTGCTTCCGTTTTTAGTGTTGACTCAGGAACTTCACTTTCACCTTGGTACAATGGTGATATTAACCTTTAATACTAATGTTGATACACTCATATTAAAGCCACAGATAATGCAATATTTATTGATTTCTCTGCTGCTGCCAAGAGCAAAAGACATGGCTAAAAATACCTCCATGAGTTTCTCCTGTAGAAAAAAATGGCAATAATGATATATATTCAGTCTCCTAAAATTTTTGCCTATATGCGTGACCTTTCAGGTAACTCTTTTTGTGTTGTATATTGTATTTACAGGTATGTTTCCACATGTTGCATTAAATCAACGTACCTATTGTGTCATTTGCCTAGCAAAATGAGGGGTGACTCAAGACTTTTGCATAGTACTATAAATCAAGTGTGAAAAAAAAAACAGGTTTCAATTACCCTTCCTGGGTATCTCTGACTTGGAAACAATAACTTCCGTTCAGGCCACCATAGTGACTCCTATCTCCCTGTCCCCCATTCTTTTATGTGGATTTCCTGTCTTGGTCGTGCCAGTGGACATGCAACAGAGGTTAATTTGGCTGTTTTCCCATTCAAGAGGCAAGACAGGATGAATAGCCTTACACTGTTTACTAGGCAAACGTTCCTCACATTCTCTCGAGCGCTCTGTGGCTTTGCATCAGTGACTCCTTGCTGTCTTTGTTTATTATCAGAAAGGGCTGGGGGGTGGCCTTGGGTCTAACTCCCACACATGCTCCCTTTCTTTTCTAATTGTAGTGGTTTCAGTGACAGCACACAAGCCGTGGAGTCACCGTGCCGGGACGCCCCCATCCCCCTTCCCTCCCCCCAGCCTTAGACATGTTTCACAGCACGTACCTTGTGGTGATCTCTGCTCTCAGTTTGGCTCACATGTAATCCAAGTGGAGTTTGATCAAAAGGACAACAAGCCACAGTAGGATACGCAGGGAAGCATTGCTAAGGTGAGTGACTACAGAGAACTTCCTGTCTAAAAAAGAAAGTTAAAAACAAAACCATGAAAACTGTAAACATGAAAACAGAATAATTGCCCAGTATCATCACTGTCTTTAAATCACTGTAGCTATTAGAACGAACATTGGTAATATTTTATCTCGCCCATTTTCAGAACTCCTGATTGTATTAAATTAGCATTCTCCTTAAGCAATCAAACTGAATCTAACATGTACAAACCAAATTTAGCATTTTTGTAATTACATTCAAATGTAATGAAAGTTGAATTGAAATTGAATCTGATTTGCAAGACCATAAACTTTTGTACAATGGCATCAAACACAGCATGATGCTAACACATTATATAACGGGCAGAAAATTCCTCCTCTAGAGGAATTTCCAGGCTAGTATGAGGAGATTTATTCACCGTGAGGTTTTTGGCAGTCTAAAATCAATCTTCCAACATAATGTTTATATATGAACATAAGGCTGTGTAATATACAAGTGGAAATCTTAGGAATGTGTTTGATATGTTGAACTACAAATGGAAACCCAGAAAAGAGGTAGCAAGAGTGCTCCACTGCACTTCCACATTGTGTCCTCCTGTCCTCTCTCTGACCTTATATTTTTTCCGTAACGTGTTTCTTCCTTGACTGCCTTGATAAAATTGGCCCCTCGGGCACAATTTTAGGCCCACCTAATACTGAACCCACTGACAACAGAAGAAGCCTTTTCTTTCTTAGGAAACATGGCCATCGGTGATGGATTTAGCTCAGCAGTCAGCCTCATAATCTAAATTATCTGTAGTTTATATAAAGTTCCTGCATACCCACACACCTGTGCTACCTTTTGGCTCACCACTTTTGGACAAGTTTGACGTTCTTAGGTGTTCTCGTGTTACAGCTTGCACTCTCATATGCAATATAAAATACTGTAAGCTCTTTGCTAAGCTTTAAATGTGCTCCTGCTATCCAATGTATCTAGTATGAGATCCTGATGTGGTTCTTCTGCATTATTCATGATTGCTTTCCAAATGTAGTGGAACACTTCTGATTCAGCTGCAGATACCAACAGCATCTCATTTTTATGTTACTGAGGAGTTACAAATGCAGGAATTTTTACTGTGTTTGAGCTGAGTCTTTGGTAATGTCACTTGCACCAGTGTACTGTGTAGGTGTCCAAATGTACTGCTTCTGCTGTTCTTCTAGGCCATGCTGGCAAGAACTGTGCTGCCGGGAGAGCCCTTATTGAGGAAGTCACTGACTGTCAAATGCCAGCCCCAGACCTCAGTCCCGTAGTGGCCTCCTATATTTCAAGGAAGTGGCAGGCTGAATGGGATAAATTTTTTGACAGTAAATTGTATGAAATAAATCCTACCATCAATAAGACACTTTCATTTTCTTTTCAAACCCGACAGGATCAAGTGCTGTATGCCACGTGGCACACTGGTCAAGGCTGACCCATGGATTTTTAGTAAAGGGTGAAGAACCACCATCATGACATTTCTGTCAATTAAGCATATTCTATGCTTTTGTCCTGTTCTAAACACCACAAGGCAATGATTTTATTCTTAAAGTACTTTCATTTTTATCATTTGCATTTGAAACATCTTGTTTTGTTACATGTTAAAACTTTTTTTAACGTAACAATTTGTTTGAAAAGTTTTTACAATACATCTTCCTTGCCATGACATAGCCACAGGTGCTGATATGGCATTAAAGAACAACTACCTACCTCCCTACCTGCTTCTACTGTAATTGTTCTGTCCAGTTTTGGCCAGAGAAGATGCTGTCCTCATAAGGATAGGAATTTGTGACATCTGACTTGTCCCCATGATAAAAAAAGAATTTTACAAAAGTTTTATTTAAAACCTGGTCTCTGACATAAGCTTGCAGTAAGGCCAAGTGAACAGTCAGTTCTCAAAATTGATGTGTTGGAAGCAGGGGAAATGGGCAAGCATAAGGATTTTAGCAACATTTACAAGGGCCAAATTTTGATGGCTGAATGACTGGATCAGAGCATCTTAAATGGCAGGTCTTCTGGGCTGTTTCTGGTACGCAGTGGGCAGTACCTACTAAATAGTGAACCAGCCACAGAGTTATGGTCACCCAAGGCTCACTGATGTGCATTGCTGCCACCTGCTTCTCTGTCTCAGTGTCCACAAACTCAGTTTCTCAGCAGTCTCAGGGGCTTCTCGACATGGCCGCCGAGGACTGAAAATCCCAGCACCTCTCTGCACCTCTCCACTGGATATTGAATATTGAATATAGTTTGCACCTGTTTTGAGTTTAGTTTGTTTCTTCGTCACTTGTTTCTACTTAAGTTCCTTTGTTTCTTTATTTGGTTGTGAAGCATGTGCTCAGTTATTCCCTAGTTTCATGCCCTTGACTTTCTGGTTCTTTGTTAGGACTTGCCATCACCATTGCCTTTTATTGCCTGTCTGCCTAGTGTCTTGTTCATTGCCTGTTTTTGGATATTGCCCTAGCTTTACCTTTGATGTACCTATTTGCCAAGTATATTTAACCTTTGCCTATGTATGACCTTGCTCTTGCCACATGTTTTGGACTTTGCTTTCCTGACTGCTCGAATAAAGTTTCCATGCTTACTTGATGGTGGAGAATGAAGGCTAGCCTGACTGGTCTGATCCACAGAAGAGCTATTGTAGCACACATTGCTCATGACCATCAGAACTGGACCAAGTAGCAATGAAAGAAGGTGACCTGGTCTGAAAATTCATGTTTTCTTTTACATCATGTGGATTGCCGTTTCTTTGCTTATCTGGGTAGAGATGGTACAAAGTTGCATAATGGAAAGAAGACAAGAAGGCAGAGGCAGTGTAATGTTCTGGGCAATGTTCTGCAGGGAAGCCTTGGATTCTGGCATCCACGTTGATGGTACTTTGACACATACCAAACATACTACCTAAACATTGTTGCAGACCAAGTACACCCCTTCATGGCAACAGTATTCCCTAATGGCAGTGATCACTTACAGCAAACCACACGTAAAAATTGTTCAGGAATGGCCTGAGAAACATAAGAGTTCAAGGTGGTGTTATGGCTTCCAAATTCCCCAGATCTCTATCTGATCTCTGTGGAGTCCATACCTGAACAGTTTAGAGCTGTTTTTGTGCCACAATGTTGAGCAAATGGTTTTAATTTTACTGCAGATCTGTGTACATCTTATATTTTCTTCAGACTGTGTGCTGTAGTGATGGCTCCTATATTTACTTTTTCCTATATTTTCTTCCCATTTTTGCATATGGGTTAAAGATCTTAGGGTTAAGATTTGGGTTAGGTTAAGGGCTCCAACTAAGATCAAGTTTATTCTCTGTAATTGGTAGCATTTATTTGAGCTATGGTAGCATTTTTCATCAAGGTAGCTCAAATCGTCAGAACACTTACTGGCAGCGCAGCAAAACAACAATGGACGAGAGCTACAGCTGATAAATCGCAAAATGCAGTGCATACATCAGCTATGAGCACGTCCATTTTCTCGGTTTTAATACCACGAGTCATCTCACGAATAATTTGTTTTGTTGTTAGTTATGCAGTTGATTCGTGCTTTCGTTCTCATTACAGTTAGACAGGCAACAGGCCGCTTGCAATTATGAATGTGACCTGTCAACATAGGCAAATTCAATCTGAGCAAACAATCTGAATTGAATAATGAGGTCAAGGGTGATAGCCTTTGAGAATATATGCCCTTACTAATGTTGTCTTTCCTCACCATATCTATGGTCATGAGAACTTGCTTTAAGTATCCTATCAACTTAAAGAATAAAGAAATGCCTTAACCTGTCTAGCACGAAAAAACCTAAAACATTATTATTGAATTGAATTGCACTTTCTCACTCCCACTTGATTACACCAGTCTGATTTCTTTTTTTGTGTAAGATTTGGTCATGATTACATTTGTCATATCTGAACTGGTGTACCACAGATGTATATACTCGGACCTTACTGCTGACTAATTACTAGGCCATATTGCAAGACTGTCAGGGTGACTCAGCAGCTCAGGAACATCATACTATATTAAAAAGCCCTTTTCCCCCTGACTCATGAATATATTTACTTTCGTTCTCAGTTTTCTGCTTATTATGCTAGATTTATTTTCCATAACTTGCTCTCAAGACATCCAAGTATTTGAAGCCTATTAGACCTAGGTGTGTTTTGTTTTTTCTCTCGCTCCCTCTCTCTCTCTCCCTCTCTCTCTCTGTCGCATGTCCTGGCCTCTCTTTACTGCTCATCATGTGCACACTGAGCAGATGTCTCTCTTCCACTCCCTCCTCCTCATGTTAAACGGCTCTGTTAGCTGCTGTCCGGCTAACAGAAATAATGGGGAACTTTGCCTGCATGCATCAGCACTGTTTATCCGATTCATCCGGTTCTGTGGGGTTTAACCCTGTAGCACCCCTGGGGTCATATTTGTACCTAATTTTTATTTCACCCTTATATTCAACCCACTCAATGGTTGGTGGACTTCCCAGGAGGTCTCATAAGGACCATTTCATAACATGTAGTAGGAAAGGGTTCATTAAAAAAAAAAAATCGAGTTCACTGAGTTTGTATGATCATTTTAGCCCATTGAGATACTTTTGCTGTTATGATAAGATGGTCTGGGTTTTCCTGGGTTAAGGGTCGACAATATCGTGCGAGCTAGATGCTCTGATTATTGCCATCAGGTCTATTTGTTTGCAGTGTCACACTTAATTATGGCCGTCAGCCAGGAGGAAAATACCTAATCAGAGGATGAACTGGTCATAGAGGAAGCCTATTTTTAGGATTATTTAGGCTACCTCTTTGGATTTGCGGGGTAAAAATAAATAAATAAATGAATGAATATATAAATACACGCTATGTGATAACAATGAAAGAAACCCAGGCTTTCCAAACAGGAAGTAGGCTAGTTCAAAAACCCCTTTCCAACCAATTGCACAGTCAACGCTGGGGGGAAGAAGTCCAGTGGGTGCCACAGGATAAGTGCGAACTCAATGACAGCTGTGTAAAGGCACTGCACTTACAATCAATGGGCAACAGCCAGGATCCTGTGAGGGATTATGCCAGTTCTTAGATGGAGATGCGCAGTGAGTACTACATCGAAGCACGTGCGTGTCTGTGTGTGTGTGGTTTTTTTTGTTTGTTTGGGGTTTTTTTTTGCCCGGCCGCCTGACCTGTGGGTGTCTTTATCAGTAGCTGGAGGTGAAGGACACTGTGCTGGCTGCCTGTGGAGAGTGATGTAAAGGCAGACTGGCGGCAGATCTGATGAGCACTTCTGCACTCTTTCCTCTCCCTCTCCCTCTCTCCCTCTCTCGCTCTCTCTCTGCATTGCTATCTCTCACTCAGCTTGCACTTACTTAAATGCATGTCTTTTCCTCAAGCACTTAACGTTAGGTGTTTCTGCTTCCACAACCTGATTCGTTTTTCATCATGTGGTTGAACAATGCTGGGCTGCCTCGCGAATGGTTTACTGCAAAGGTAAGAGTGCAACCTGGAAAGTTAATTCATTATCAGTCATTTTCTGAAAGGTCGGTTATTGGTCTGATTTTTCACTAAGCTGTCATGCGGAAGTTATGCACACTGAGCAGTTGGTTCTTATGGTTCTTAGGGATCGTTTGTTTGCTGTTAATATTGTCAGAGGATTTGGGTTCACAGAAATGAGCACTTGTAGCTTGTTCTTTTAATGGACCACCTGTAGCATGTTTCCTGTTCCATGTAAAATAACTATTCGTTCATTCATTCATGATATGATATGATATATGATATGATCTTTTGTATACTGATTTCTCTTATGCTGTATAAAGTAGTCACGGTGCTTGGGATATTTGTCATTTGGAATACTTTTGCAATAGTTTTAGCAATTTTAGTAGTAAAATTAGCTGGGGAAAAACAGTGGAAAACAGTAAAAAAAAAATTAATAGTAAAAAAAATGTAATAAAAATTGTTTCAATGAAACATTTGATTTCGAAAGTTGGCTTGATTTTCTAATAACTTAAAATCCAAAATCCAGAACCTCAGGTCACGGTATGGATTTCACAACTTAACATGACTTAATTGTCTTTAAGCATGATGTACTATTGCTAAGATTGCTGAATCATATAAAATTCTGCATAGTGAGTTAAATAGGACTTGGTCAGGTGCATGATATATTTTTTTTTCCCTTAACAGTGCCAAGGCATCCATTTTTGGTAACATAGTTGGTCTAAATCTCTGGAGCCCCTAAAGGGACCTGGGCAAACAAAAAAAATCCTTTACAATTTCTCGTGTGCGTGCAAAACCTTCTCGTGCACACGCAAAACTTTCTCATGCACACCAGAAACGTGTTAATAGAAACAGTTTCTGGTGCGCATGAGAAGGTTGCTGGTGAGCAAGAGAAACTGTAAAGGATTTTCTGTTGTTTGCTCCATATAAAAATAATAGATTTAAACAGATTTTTGTAAGGAATTTGTTTCACAGGGGAACCTGTGGAGTAGGGGGTTTTCCTCCATGCCCTTTTTTTGCTCGCTCATACAATTCTCTGTCACTGACTTAACAGAAAGTACAGCGATGGAAACAATAGTCATATCTTTATTGTTGAGTCATGGGACCAGCTGAGCATGTGCAGAGTGTCTGCAAGGGCTCAAATTTAGGCCTGCAGCCAATGTTAAAGGTAACAGAGACTGTGCCAACAGTGAATGTCAGCCTAGTGTGAAGTTTTTGCCTAGGATGTGTGAGGTCTGGATCACTGACATGTCCTAACCCTGGTGATCTGAAGCACTTTCTTGGGCACTTTCCATTAATTAGGCTTTAAGTGATACTGTAAGGAACAGCAAACAAATATATCATACAGTAAACAATGTGAGCTGTTTATAACTATATAAGAACCATTTTATGCAATGTGAGCTTAGAGCACAGATAGTAACATTGTGTAGAGGAATCGCAAAATGTGCACTTTGCATTTCTGATGAAGTACTTAGGAAACAGTCATATAATTTCTCAATCATGACCAAAGCTCAGCATATTTCTATTTAACATAGTTTTGAAAAGGTTTTGCCTTGGTTTCAGGATTTCATCATAAATTTTGAAATAATTTTTGTCCTGCTAAAATACAGTATTCCTACAATAATATTCAGAGCACGTTAAATCCTTCACATCACACAGATCTTCATATTTACTATCAAAGTTAATATTGTTTGTAATATCAGTCTAATTTTTGCAGAGAAAGAAATGCCACTATATTGTACTCTCAGGTTTTGTTGCTGCTGAACCCTGATACACCCTGGTGTCACAGAACACATTAAATGCGTCAGTTCTGCACATCTTCTGACCAATAACGCTTGTTATCTTAACTGCGTCATCATCCATTTGGTGCTGAAAGAGCGCATTCAGAATGCTAAGGCTTGGAACAAATGTTCCCATGACTTGGCCGAAAGCTCGTGTTGAATGACACAGGGGTGCAGCATAGCTTGATTATAAAAGAAGTACACGCTTGAAGATTGATTGAGCCACTACACATTTTACATTCTCACATGACGATGTATCGGCTGACCAGGTAGCACATTTCACTAGTGACTTTTTATGCATGCAGACCATATAACTTCTGCAGATTAGTCATGCCTTTTATGGTTCATGAATATTAACCTCTGAGATTGCATTGCAATCCTGTCAAAATAGCTTTTTTATTACATAGGTTACCTTGCAGGAGTTGACTAGACTGACAAAATGAAACAAGCTTTAGTAACAGAAGCTTACATGCCAACTCATGTTCCAAGCCTTTGTGTATTGGGGGATTGTGTTACAATTTACTGTGCTTTTTTTCATGAGCTTCATTTGTCTCAAGTTTACGTTGTGAACTTCAGGTCATACATCGGCAAATAACATAAATTTAAGACTATGGTTGGTTGTTTGTTTTTTGTTTTTTTTTATTGAAGAGAATATAAAGTTGTGAAGAGTCTGATTTACTTTCAGAAACAATGAAGAAATTGTTGCATACAACTACATCATCGTTTATCAACTTAGCAAAAATCGAATCGGAATATTACAGACAGTGTTTTTGGCATTGGTTGATGTAAGCTAGTAATAAAAGTCTGTTTTCCGTTTGCTTGTGTGAAAATTTCAGCATTTTAAAGTTTTGCTGACGGTGTACAGTGTGGCTTTCTCTCAAGTGTAGGCTGTACTGCACCATCACCCCCTCTAGTGGTTACTTTGATTCAGGCTTCATTAACATTTGATCTGTGCAATCTTTGCTTAGCATTGCTGTGCTTTTAGTCCACCTTGGGCCACTGCTGTCAGTGGTAGTCTGGAGAAGAACAATACTAAATGCAAGTATAATTGCATTGTAAAGCAAATGTGATGTGCCAAGTCAGCAATAGCATATTTTTCCACACCCAGGTCAACGTCTCAGCCTTTAGTTCTCGGCATGTTGTTAAAGTGCAGTACTTTGTGTGTTGCAGGACTCTTTGCCTTGCTGCTAATCATATTGGAGTGGATACGGCCTGGCCAGCCCTCCCCTTTGCGGCCCATCTGTGACCTGCGTGTTCTTAATCGCGTCATTATGGAAGCGCGGGATGCTGAGACTGCTATGGTAAGGCACATACTTGTCACAGAAATTTGGCTGACATAGTCATGTCGACTACCAGTAATAAATATGATCGTTTCCCCTGCCAACCTGCAAAAAGGGAACGTCTCCCATCATTTCACACTTATCTATGTACATGATGTCACCTTTGAGTAGTAGAAAAACTACTGGCAGCATTAGTTTTCTGCTCAGATACTGCAAAACACATCTAAAATGGGAAGAAGCTGTTGTGCGATTGACTGTACAAATGGATTCAACAGGAAATATAAATAAATGTCTAAGTTTTGTGTAGCAGCTTCATAACAATTGTTAAGTGCAACTATAGCTAAACAGCTACTGGAACATCACTGACCTATAAAAAACACATCTGGAGGTCTAAACAGAAAGATCACTAACAGACACTTTGAATTATGATGACATTAGCAACCTCTTGAATTCAAAATGCAGACAAATCCGTAGAGTGTAGAATTAATTAGGTAGGCCAATACAGTTTCCTGGTATAGTCTGGCCCACCATGGCTGAGCCACAATGAATAAATGAATGAACTTGATGAGCTGCAATTAAAAACATTGATTTACTTCTAGGAAGATGGTAAAACAACTTGATATTGTCTTTCAGAAATTTAATTTTTCACTCTGGGCACAATACTTGTCTACCATGTTGACAGCACAGCCTTTCTTACTAGTTAGCTATTTGAACTTCAGCTGACAGACACTCCACTGAACTTTCCCCTGCCAGTATGGCCCCAATATGTTTTGTGACACCAACTGCTACATCTCTATACTCCCCCAACATGTTTAGCACAATATTTAAAAAGGCTGTGGCATTCAAGGGATGATTTGTACGTATTACCTGGCCATAGTGTGCCACAAAACATTCCCCACACCACTGCACCACCTCCACCAGCCTGGACTGCTGACACAAAGCAGGTTGGGCCCATGGATTCATGCTGTTAGCACCAAATTCTCCCTGTATCATCTTGTGTGCTTGAACAAAAAGTGAGATTTAGCAGACCAGGCTACATTCTTCCAGTCTTCAACTGTCCACTTTTGATGAGCCTGTGCCACACTGCATCCTTGGTTTGGCTGCATCCTCCACACCAACTTCTGGGAGATGGGCAAACTGAAGTGGGTCCAGAGAGGTTGTCATCTGAGGTCTGGGATGGGCCAAAACCAGTCTCTCCTGGTCTTTCATGATGTGGAAAGTTAATGCAAATGGTCTATAGTTCTTGAGTTCTTTGGTACTGAAACATTGTAGGATGTCTTCCACAGTGTTAGAAGCTTCTCCTGATTCAAGCTAAGTTTGAACAGGTGCTGTAGAATCCTGCATACTCGGCTGTGCATGTTTACAGGATCCTGTGGCTAATACCTCTGGACCTGTAGCTTTGTTCTAGTTCAGTCTTTCCCGCTGTCTCTTCACCTGGCTACTGGAGATGGACAGGCAGGTGAGGGGAAGTCAGTGGGGGCTCAGGGTTTCCTAGCATGGTAGAAGGGGTTGATATGGCTGCGTTGAAGTTCATGGTGATGGTTGAGGGGTGTGGGGAAGCATAATGTGTGTTGTTGGTCCTCATCACCGAGGAGGTGTAAAAGGGAAGCAGCTATTGGGCAGGGAGGGCATGGGGTCTGTGTGGCTGGAGAAGAAGACAGTTGAGGGTCCCGTACTGAACTTATTGAAGTACATTTTCAACTTGACTCTGTTCAGACTTCCCTTCACGTGATTCTCCTTCACCCTGTGACGTTCTTCATTCCTGTCCACACATCCCTTACTGTAACGGCGCGGCTGGGAGCAAATGGCGAAACCGCGATGTGCAGCCGAACACGTGAACAGAGGAAGCCGTACCTGAGTTGTTGCAGTAGCGTCTAGCGCAGGGG
>JAQMCW010000001.1:6100731-6117839 GCA_030068335.1 Chrysichthys cranchii
GACACTTCCACATCATTGCATTCCGTTTTTATTTACAATTTGTACTTTGTCCCAACTTTTTTGGAATCAGGGTTGTATGTATGCTGTTAGCTCCTGTTGTATGTCAGGGTTAGGGATGAGTGTTGTGTGTTTGGTGCAGGTCTGGGAGGTACCTTGTGAGTGGAGACACAGAGGGAGTGATGTCAGTATGGGACACGCTTACAGCGCCTCCTGATGGAAACGAAGAGGTGCTGAGGCCTGTGCTCCAGTTTCAGGCTCACGCAGACTGCACTAATGGCATCAGGTATCGCCCGAGTCGCCCTTTTCCGGCAGTGCTGCTCGATCATGTAGAAGACTTCAGTACAAACCTAATATCTTGTTTTCTTTAAGAATTAAAGAGAAGTCTGATAGGCTTCAGTGGAATAACTCTGAAACATGGCAGTTTGTCTGAATATTTTATCACGCATGATATGATTTCAGCCTGACAGGAAAAGGCACACTGCTGGTTTGTGTATTGAAATAAATGCAGGAAGTCTGTGCAAATATTGTAGGGATTTAATGTTGGCTATGAAATTCAAAATCGAAAAAGCAAAAAAAAAAAAAAAACCACACATATAACAGTATAACGTATAACAGCTGCATTTATCTGCGAGACGACACGAACTTTCTTAATCAACAGACAAGCCAAGACAGCTCCTTGTCCTCATTTGTTGTATCTTCGTGGCCCACGTTTTATATTTATTTCTTGTTTACGGAGACTGGTTTGCTCGAGAGCCTTGAGTATTTCAGCTTTCCCTAAATATTTTATTGACATCTACCATAGTCAGAGAATTTAAACCAAAATTTTAAAAAAAAAAAAAAAAAAAAAAAAAAAGACTTCAAAATCACGGTTTGCACAAACGTTCGGTAAAGTGTGCACTATTTAAGAGCTTAGGGAGTCCTTTGGTTTGTGCCATTGGTATAATAGAAACCTGTCTCTTTTAAATCTTTCTCTATTTTTTCTTTTTTTTTTTTTTTTTTGCATTTTTTTCCCCTCTAGTCTTCATCCTTTTATGCCGTTAGTGGCGTCCTGCAGCGGTCAGCGTCAGTTCCCGTGGCCTGGAGACAGCGATGACTCAGACTTAGAGGAGGACAGGATGATGACATCCAGCGACATCAGAGAGGACAATGGGCTCGTGCTGTGGTGGGCAGGACCGCTGGGTTCAAGCAGTGAACATGGGCAGGGAGAAGGGAGCATGGTTTGAGAACGTGTCATCTGGAACTGCTGGACATTCTGTGAACTGGACCAAGATTTACAAACTGCCTGGTTGCGGTAACGACTCTGAAAGGAGTTTATATGTGGTGTATAATATGTTTCAGAGACCGTCTTCTAGACAGTGAGCTAAAGACTTTATTGACTGGAGAGGAGGTTGTAATGGGTTTTGAGTGAGGTCTTTCACAGATGTTGATGGCAGAGGAAGGGAATTTAAAAGCTCAATTAATTAATTAATTAAAAAAAAAAAAAAACAAAGTGAAAGGTTTAAGCCAGGCAGTGAACCTTTTTTTTTTTTTTTTTTAATCCATTAGTGAATTAGTTCAGTTTAACATGGCCAAGGACTTTGCTTTTCTTTTTTTTTTCTTTCTTTTCTTTCTTTGTTAAGGGAATTGGATTTTCTTTAGTTTGTTCGTTGCTCTGATCGCTCCTCAGAAGCAAATCTCCTTTTTTTTTTGTTAAATATTTTTAATTTTTTTTTTTTTTTTTAACTAGCAGTATTTGCTGATTGTTTGTGGAAAACAAAAAGCCTTTCTCTTCTTTTGAGAAATCGAGAAAGACATTTCCTTGAACACCGAGTTTCTTAAATGCTCACATTGGAGATAAGAATGGAGGCAAACACTGAATCATTGCTTGGTATTCTGGGTACTTTCTCCTCCACTGCTCTCCCAATCTAATTCTTCTGCTCCGCTGAGACGCCGCTACATTTATTACATCTTCTGTGCGTAGTGCCGCCGTGTACGTCTGTAAATCATTTTCTATTTAATGATAACATGTATGTAAGAACCAGCTTTTGAGACTTTTTCTTTGCTCTACAACCCCGGTGAGTCTGGAAATGCACTCACGTTTATACGTTCACACTTGTGAATGTGAGTACGACTGTTGTTTGTAGGACATGCATTGGTTTTTTCATGGATCTGACTCTAATCAACCGTCCCACGTATGCTTTTTTCCAAGGGGCTATTTGTAGATTGTAACTCACTTTCTAAAAATCTCTTGAGCCTGATCATTAAAGGTGCAGTTTGACATTTTTAAGCCTGCAGTAATAAGAACACTTTTGAAAAACTGATGGATAAAGGGACAGGCAGTTGATCTTGACAAGTTTGAGGATTGTGTATATTTTGTGAACGTTTTGTGGAAAAATGGAATAGGCTCTACCTCCACCTGGAACAGAGCTGCTCAGGAATACTGGAGATGCATCGACGCCCATACTAGTACAAAAATACGTAATTGTACGTGGTCTGCAGGGAAAAAACGATCAGTGCACAACTAGAAGCACTTGTACATATACAGAAGCACATTTGTCTGGATTACTGATTCCACATCCATCCATCCATCCATCCATCATCTATAACGCTTATCCATCAGGGTCACAGGGAAGCTGGAGACAGTCCCAGCTGAATTTGGGCTAGAGTCGGAGTCCACACAGGGCACGGTCACCAATCTATCGTAGGGCTAACACGGAGAAAAGCAACCAATCACACTCATTCATACCTGTGGGCATGAATTTGGGGTACCCAGTTGACCTGATCTGCCTGACTGTGGGCGGAAACCTCACAGGGGTACGGGGAGAACTCCACACGGAAAGGCCCGAGTCGGTCAGCAGGTTGAAACCCAGAACGTTCTTGCTGATTTTGCCCACAAGAGGCATTGTTTAGATAACAATCAAAGCACAAACATCAAGTAAATTTCACATGCATGATCTCTCTTTGCAGAGCTGGTGTTTTTGTCAATTTTATTGGGTCATCTACGGCATTTCCTTTCAACATTTTATACCAGTTGTGTATTTTTATTCCTTGCTTATGCTTCTTTAATGTGTGAATCCATAATGAATAGAAGTTTAATAAGCGCAAACATTGAAGCGCAGCATATTAAATAACCTGCTCTGTGGGAGGTAAGTCACGCAACTTTCTTACATACATGCTTGACTAAGCACAAACACAAAGGCATCTGCTCTTGTATCCGGTGGATCCATTTATTCGCCAGTGCTAAGCTGCAGCGGGCTTCCCTCGTGCTGTCCGAGTTGCTTAGTGACCAATTTCAGAAAAAGGGAGCGGAAGTGAGTCGAAAGTCAAGTGTGTAAGGGCACTGGAGAGGAGACTTTTAAACACAAGGCCCAAGGGGCGGATGTTCAGAGGACCAAGACTCGCAGAAAAGACACATTTTAGGAAAGTGATTCATAAATGAGGTGCAATTCCAATTAGAGAATGATTTAATAGGAATGGAAGGAAATTAAAGAAAAATTCAATAAATCAGCCAAAGACCTAACCAGATTGTTGCACTTTTGATTTTGGTCTTAAGTGAATTACTTCAGTTTAATTGAATCAATATTTTGAAAATAGTATTCCCATAAGGGTGCTGCAACTTGTGGAAATCACTTTTGAAGCTAAATTGAACTCCGACTGCCTTCAATGCTCGTGTTGTGTAATGCCATGGTACTCAAAGTGGGGTGTGGGGACCCCCAGCGGTCCATGATCACGACTGTATTGTGTTTTTTCGATCACATAGCAGTGGTGGAGCCTATTATCTACTAATATCAAGGTTGTTATTATTTAACTTTTGTAGCTGTAAGCCTAATTAACTGGTCTCTTGAAATGAAATGTGTTCATCAAAAACTCAATAAGTAAAAATCTAGTATGAATAATACTTCAAAACGTTTCATTCAAAATTTAATACAGCCAGACAGTGCTGCTAATACAAAACTGTTTCAAATCTGCTGGATCTCTGGATCCTGATCGGATAGTTCAGGAATAAAAGGCTATAATGGCTTGAATATGTTTATATAGTGGTACATATTCGCTGCGCTTTTCCTAAGCTTAACCATGATGTTATCATAAGGGGGTAACTGGAGGTCCATGGCTGCACAAAGTTCAAGAACCTCTGGTGTAATAGACTCTGTACTCCTCAGTAGCAATGCTGTCTTGCAACACATTCGGTTTTGACATGTTCGTTTATGGTTAAGCCTGAACTGCGTCTCATAAAAGCTTTTCGTGGAAGTACAATTTTCCCTCTTTGAGTCAATTTGCGATTTCGCCACAGAACCCACATATCATATTATACACGCTGATCTCGACACATTATTGTGTTCATCACCTGTTTTCGTTTTTGTTTTTTTCCTCCTTCAGTTTGTTTTTCCGTCCCTACTTCGTGTTTCTCCCACACACTTAAGAAACTTTTGCTGCGTCTCAGCACATCCACAATAGCATGTTTCCAACTGGAAGGCAGAACAGAACATTCTCGTCCTTGTAACGACATGAACACAGCCATACGATGACAGTCCCCTAATTGCTAGGCTCCCTCTCCAAAGCTAGACAAATGACTGTGGCATTTTCAAGTGCTGCATACGCCCCCTTATCTCCCTGACGGCCTGGAGTTCGGCTGACTTTCTCCATGCACCCACTCTTTTCGACCTGCCCTTTCTTCAGCCCAGGGATAATTGTTGCTCTTGTAATGTAAAAAGGTAAAAAAAAAATTGATTTCTTCAGCACAAGGAGGGAAGGCTACTGGTTTTACTACCTCCACCGCCATCATGAAAGGTCCTGTACACTTTAGTCCCAGACTCGCCCCGCATTCTGTTGTTTTCGGCGGAGGTGCAGACACCCAGTTACTCCTAAAAGAAGACAGTTTAGTGCTGAGCTAAAGGGTACAAGGTGAAGGCCCTAAATCTCCTATGCGGTGTTCAACTTATTTGCTAATTTCAGAAAATACAGTAGCAGTTCCTATTGAAGTTATTAAAGATCACAAGCCACTCCACGTTTTTGTTCCTGCCTTCAATATACTGCAGGCATATGCTAGAATACATCTGGTATATCTAAAGATAACCAAGATGATTTCCAAAAAGGCCATAAGTTCTTCTTACATCCTATTGGCTGTCAATAAAATATTTCTTGTGCCCTAGGCTTTGCAAATGGGAGAGAGAGAAAAACAAATGTGCACCACTAAAATCCATCCAATCCGGGCATCTCTCTGTGCTTTTCAAGTTTTCATTCCAGCACTAGCATTTAGGCATTTTAGGATTTTTTTTTTTATTATTATTTTTTTTTACCTTCAAAGAAATGTTGCTGTAAATATCCAGACTGATTCTGTGCTCATCGCAGTACACTTATTAACAGTACTTTTCTCTGGGTTCGCTTTTGAGTTTGGTTTCTGCTTCACTTGTTGTCGTCCCTGCTTTGCTCATTATGGATCTAAATGTCCTTTCTATAAAGCTTCACTTTGAGGATGTCTATCGTTAAAAGCGCGATAGAAGTTAAATTTCTTTTAAAGAAATCTAATTGGTTGGCACAGTCAGCATTGCTACATCACAGCGCCAAGGTCTCTGGTGCAATCCTCAGCTTGGGTTACTTTTACCTCCCAGAAAACATACCAATGGGTCACTGCTATCCGGTTGTACCAGCAAAGGACCGATGTGGGTGCAGGTTTTCATTCCCGTCAAGCAGGAGCCACGCCTGATTCCACCTGTTGATCATGGCTTCCAGTAGAAATGTGGCTCAAGTGTGGCTTCCGCTTCGTTGGAATGTAAACATGCCATGATAAATTGTCCTACATGTGAATATTTACATTTGACGTCTTTATCCATAAGGAATTACGATTGAGCAGATGAGGGTTAAGGGTCTTGCTCAAGGGCCAACAACAGCAGCTTCAACCTTTCAATCAGTAGTCCAGCAAACTCACCGCCAAGCCACCACTGCCCAGATAAAGGCATACATATATATGTAATGGCCTAGCATCCTACTCATGATGCATCCCTGGCTCACACCAGGTTCAGATTCGAGGTCCACTGCAACCCTGACCAGCCTAAAATCAAATCAAACTGAACTGACCTAGTATGTAGGTAAATTTCAAGTTCCAAAAACGACTCCCATCAACTGGCTTTCAGCTAAATCACAGCTGGCCCATTGAATTGCCTTTTGTATTTTAATGGTTAACACAAAATGACTAATGACTAGTTGAGTTAATGAGTGTGATTGGTTTCTGAAGCAGTGAACTCTGCCCTTATTGTACTAAAATTTCAAAGATATTTAAGAGATTTCCGACCCAGTTTGCTCAGCCTTCACTAATTACGACAGCGTAACATGGTCCCAAGCTTGCCTTCTAGCGGGAGATGGACTGAAGGCCGTGGCGGCAGTTAGGGAGCTGCCATTGTATCTTTGGAGCTGTGAGGAGACCTTGTGTAATGGTCTGTAATTGCTTGTGTAATTGCTCTCTGGGGATCGTGAACAGCAGCCAAAGCCCGAGACTGATCTCATCTTCAAAAACCGAACACATTCTACCCTGCCAGCCCTGATCATCCATCGTTGCCTTTCCTTCTCACTCGATCCCTCCCTTACTCCATCTCTCTGCGTTTCCTCCATCTTTCTGTCTCTCCTTGTCTATGTTCCTTTCTCCCTTCTGTCTTCCTCAATCTTTCCCACTAATTCATCATTTAGGTCCACCTCCTTTTCGGTCTCGATCTGCTCCTCTCACCATTTGTCTGCCTCATGTTCTCATTGGACCTCTCTCTCCATCTCTCTTTCTGTGTACAGAGGCTTAGTGTTCGGTTACAGGCAGCCCTGCAGGTAGACCTGTAGGCTAAGCTCAGGCCTTGATGTCTAAGACGGAGGACAGGAAGTGCAGAAGTCCTGCAAGAGAATAAAGGAGGAGGTTGCCTGTGTGCAGCTTGACTTTTGAGAATATTGGTGCAAACTGAAATGATATAGGTTTACCTGACCAGAAGTGAAAACTGTTTTACATCATTCCATCCATCCATCTATCCATCCATTTTCTATGCCACTTTTCCATTGTGGGTTTCAGGGAAAGCTGGAGCCGATCTCAGATTCTGGGTGAGAGGCAGGGTGTACCTTTCCAGGATAACTTTCAATTTAAATACAGTGGTACCTCAGTACTCGAACTTAATCCGTTCCGAGCACAGGTTCGAATCCTAAAAAGTTCGAGTTGTGATCGGATTTCCACCATAGGAAATAATGGAAAACCAATTAATTCGTTCCCGGCCCCAAAAAATTATACATACATACATACATACATACATAAATATATATTTAGCATTTAAGCACAAAATGAACAGGATAAAACAAGAAGAGTATATACTAAACATCTAAGAACATTTATCAAAACAGTCAAGTAGGAAAATAAATGTATCCGAACAACGTGTATCCGCGCGTGCGTACCCGCTTTGTTTACTTCCAGCAGCAGTGCTGTGTGTGCATGCACGCCCTCTTTGCTTACTCCCAGCACGGGGCTGCGTGCACATGCATGCCCATGTGTGCCAGGTGTGGGCATTTGTATTCTCTTCCGATTCTGACCGCATCGCTTTTTATTCGGTCTATGAATATAGTCTGTTCCTTCGTGGTGTTGTTCGGTTACCCTGCCTGTTCTTCGACTGTGTTTGCCTGCCGTCTTATGTCCTTCTGCCTGGAGCCTAAATAAAGCCTGAAATGGATTTTACATCTGACTGCAGCCTGGATCGTCTCGCCTCACCTCACCGCTCTGACAGGGTAAATTAGCTGATATTCTCAATAAATTAAAACACTATCACCAATAAACGATGCTATCACAGCGAATGTGAGGCTGAGACTGAAGTGTTAACCTTGATTTCCGCTGAGAGACAGCTGAATGCCGCGTGACTCATTTCCCTGCGCGTACAAGTTATCTTTGGTCGGCGTTCACGGTTCAACTTCTGAGATTCAGATTGTGTTTTAAGTCATTTTTTTGCGATCCGGTTTGTTCGACTTTTAAGAAATTTGAGTTCTAGTGAGTTTGAGTCCTGTGGTACCACTGTATCTTAATGATCTTTTTATTCTTTTGCCTGGCTACTAATACAGTAAATCATGTTTGTGTGCATTCACACTTAAAATAAACAGGTACAGTAATAGACAGGTACAGTGACAAAATGGGTCAGCCCCAGGGACTCCAGTATAATTCTGATCTCAGATTACTGACTGTGTGGAGTTTGCCATGTTCTCTGTGTCTCTGCATGGGTTTCCTCCAGATTCTCAAGTTTCCAACCAAAATCATGCCAGTAGGTCACCTGGCTACTCTAAATTACCCCTGGGAGTAAATGAGTGTGTGAATGTACACTATATGGGTATGGTGTCTTGTCCTGAATTGGATGGGTGACCCATTCAGAGTGTTCTTCTGCCTCACACCCAGCGTTCCTAGGATACACTAGAGCAAGTTAAAGCGCATACTGACGATGACCTTGGAATTTCACTTAGTTCTTCTAATCGTAATCAGCCACTTTTGAACCTTTATTCAAGTATATCACTTTGACTTCACTTCTACTTTCAGCTGAATACGATTTTGACGCCGCACCCATATTTCTATACTTTTCCCAACTCTCAATCTATAATTTGCATAAAATTATAAATATGTGTACGTTAGGGTTAAAAAAAAAATTCTCCGATCGTATGCAACAGTAAAATACCGCACACAAAACAACAAACGTATAACAAAATGCATGAAATGATTTGATGAAACACATCTCTGACCAAAAAAAAAAAAAAAAAGACATTTTCATACAAGTCGACTTCATCTGTCATATTTTTGTAGGCTGTCCAGTGAAACTCATCATTCATTCCAACATGACTTGTTGAACACACGTCTTTGGGCTTTGAATACAGTGATCGTATTACATTCCAGGGGACTGTCTCCTGTGTTGGTCACTGAGGCTACATCTGTACGAAGAATAAGTATCTAGGTCAATTCTGCTTTGGCTTGTCAGTCATCTGATCCCTCTGTGTGTGATTCCCTGGCTCGCTCGCTCTCATCTACACAGGAACGTGTAAGGGAGTGTGTATTGACAGCATTCCAGATTGTAAGGGAGGAGTGCATGAGTGAGGCTCAGAGGGAGAGACAAAACCTACAACACAAACATACAGAGGAGATATCTCAACTCCAGGACAGGCAGGAGTGTGAACACGCACACACACATCCTTCTCTGCCCCATATAATACCTTAGTGAAGCACTATTTCTTCATTAGTGTGTTTCACTTGGCTCTCTCTGTCTCTGCTGCTCTCATTCTCTCTGTTCCTTTCTCTCTCTCTCTTATTTTCACTCTCTCATCGCTTTTCCTCATCATTTTTCAAATGTTGTTCTCTATTATTACTTTTTCCATGACTATTTCTGTTACTTGTGTCCTCTTCCAACTTTCTGTAGTGTGATAACTCAGCTGGATTAAATGTGTGTGTGTGTGTGTGTGTGTGTGTGTGTGTGTGTGTATGCATATGTGTGTGTTGTGGGCTGCAGCAGCTGCAGGACAGTCTGGATGGAGTCTGTAGGGAGCGAATGCGGTATGAAGCAGAGCTTAAGGTCAGAACTCATAACGAGGTCATCATGAATAAATGAACAGCGCCGAAATGGGCCTGGGTCCAATGCAGCATCTGCACCTCACTAAGCTGACCAGCACAACCACAAACCTTCTCTCTCTCTCTCTCGCTCGCTCTCACACTTTGTGCCAGCACATCTCCTGACTTTTATTTCCTGTTAAACTTGCTGATGTCATTGCCTTGGCTGCAGCCCTTCAGCCCGCATCTCAACTTTCTCTCTCTCTCTCATCTAAGGTGCTGCGGCCTCCTCATGATCACTGATATTTCCAGCTTGTGGTTGTTGTCGTTTTCCGCCTGTCTGACTCTGTCTGCATCTGCTATAACACTCACGCTGGGCTGCTACACATTCATTATTTCTATCTCTTTGACATATTTTCACATCTCTCTCCTCCTCCTCGTTCTCCCTCCGAATGTGCTGGCGAGCTCCAGGCCGCTGGTTCGTCTGACTTGACTCCTCCGTCCCCTCTGGAAGGGAAGCACTGGTGGTAGATATCCAGCATGCATATAGAGCACTCAATGCAACGTGACAGGTTAACATTCAAATGATATATTCCACATAGAGGCCTCATCTAATCATGATGTCCTGACATAACATCCACAGAACTTATCATTAAGCCTACACAGTGTCACTTCCTCCTCGTCCTATTGAAATAATATTCCAACCTTGAATCCTCTAACAGCTTTCCTTAGCCTACAGCTCTCAGTCCTGCACATATTACCGTTTTCCCTGCTCTCTGCTAATCAGCTCTTTGGCAGCCCTTCTTGAATTAAAGTGGCTATACTAAAGCAAGGAAAACACCACAATGTGCAGGATAGATGCTTCTCCGTGTTCACCTTAGTCCTTAACCCTGGAAGACCCAGACCACCTTATCACAATAGGAAAAATATCTCTGTTGGCTAAAATGATGATACAGACTCCGTGAACCCCCAAAACATATATTTTTTCCTCTTTTTTTTTCCTTTTTTTTTTTTTTTTTACATGAACCCTTTCCTACTCCATGTTATGAAATGGTCCTTATGAGACTTCCTGGGATGTCCACTAATGTCCACCAACCAATGAATGGGTTGAATATAAAGGTGCATTGAAAGTCAGGGTCAAATATGAGCCCAGGAGTGCCCCAGGGTAAACATTACCTTCGAGGTAAAGGAGGGTGTCGTGCCTCATTACGTCCACAGGGTGACACTGCAGTCAAAGCTTTCCAGCTTCAGTCCCCATCACCCAGTGCTTGGTTCACATATAATGCAGTTAGGGTGTTACCTGTTACTCCTCTTTGCTCCCAACTAACATGTAGGCGTAACACCTTGGGGAAAAGTGTACACAGGAGGAAAGCTCGTGCAATGCAATTGGGCTTTATGTGTATAATGACGTGGAGGTTAGTGTAGCCTATGTGCTGCACGTTTGACACCTGGCAGCAAACTCATTAGTGTAAAGGGTGTTAATCATGGACTATGACGCGCGCTGTTTCCAGTGGGTCCACACGGGGGCGCCCTAGTGCTGTAGACCCCGCAGACTGGAATCTATTATTATTATTATTATTACTATTATTATTAATGATCATTTAGGATTAATATTATAGGTACCGTGTTATTGGACGTCTGCGTGTGGATTGTCAGGATGGCGCAGGGATGGTATAGGCTTGGTGCGCAGCTTGGATAACACCTGGAGTAACGTGTTACGCGTAATAATAAAGCGAAAAGAAAAAAAATAAAATAAAAACCCAGAGGAAAAATCCACTCTGTTAGGGCGGCCGCCAGCCGGAAGATCGGGCTTTCCCCCATTTCCCCCTCCCTCTCCTCCTCTCCAACAAGTCAGTCTGTCAGCGAGCTAGGACAAATCTCACCACAAGGCTTTTCAGCAGCAAGTGAAGGAGACAGGAGCACGGAGCGCGCGACTAAAGCCATAACCCAGCGGGAGTTAGCCATCCAGCACCAGCGCGCACTCACTCACTCACTCCCTCCCTGCGCTCCAGCCTCTCCGGCCAGGGCTTTCATCGACGTGCTAGGGTGTCACATTTGTATTTCTGCGTTCTCTCTTTGGTTGCCTGGTTTCCCCCCCTCTTTTTTTGTTGGATTCACATGTGCACATCTGAGAGCTGCACACCAGATCCGATCAGCTCCGCTGAAATCCAGTGCGCAACAAGGAGCCGGAGAGAGCGCAGGACTGAGCGCGCGGAGGAACTACTCTTCCAGGAGACAGAGAGACAGAGAGAGAGAGAGAAGGAGAGAGAGGAGAAACAAGGAGAAGAAAGGAGGAAAGGAGCATCGTCGCGCTTTTCTTTCTGAGAATGTAACTTTGCGTGGCCAAGAAGCGCATTTCGGTTTCCTCACACGTCCATCCGTCCTCGTGCTTTGATTTATTATTATTATTATTATTATTATTATTATTATTATTATTATTATTATTGTCTGTGTGCGTGTGTTTGTTTTTCGGGGTTTTTCCCCCTTCCTTTTTGCATCCTTCATCACGTCTTGGAGGAAACCCAAGCCCGCCCCGGAGCGAGCCGGCTGTGCTGGGCAGGAGGTCGGAGCGCTCCCGCAGCCCCGCACGCGCCCCACACTCTCACCCTGAGCTCCACCGTGCTGAAGCTGGCCCGAACCCGGATTACAGCCCACTGGGTCAGGATCGCTCCTGCTCCTGGAGTTCCCTTTGCACGCCTGACCGAGCACAGACTTCTTTTTGTTGTGTTTTGTTTTTGCCCAACGCACAGAACAATCCCGAACAGCAGCTAGGAGCCAGGCTGTGTGCGCTCCCTGTCTCTAAAGTGTGCCTTGGCAGAATATTTCTCGGATAATCCAAACCCTCGTTCAGAAGCCCGCGCACGGCTTTTGGTTTTTGTTCTTCTTGTTTGTTGATTTGTGCCTTCGGTTTGGTGAAGACCTCCATGCGGACACCCTGCACCTTAACGCACTGACGGATTCCCCCTGTAGCCTGACTGAGCTTTAGGCTTTGTTCCCAAAGGCTTCCTCCTACTGTGTGTGTGACTGTGTGTGTGCGTGTGTGTGTGTGTGTTTGGAGGGGTGAAAGAAATCTCCTTTATCCGTACGATGAGGGATCGCACACCGGGTTCTGGGCTGGAAATGGCGAGTCCGAGCTGCGCAAACGCGCTGGGATTTCTCCTCGTATTATTGGTGGATTTACTCGGAATCACGGCGACGAACATGGAGCCGATCTACTGGAACTCCTTGAACAAAAGGTAAGAGCCCGAAGCTGGGGCTGCAGTGCCTGAAGTGCGCTCAGTGCTCCAAGGGAAAGGCGGCTGCGGCTCGGGGACCGAACCAAGTGTCAGGCTGGGCTTGGGGACAGGGACAGGGACAGGCTGCGCGAGCGCTGAGCAGCCTCCTAAACGCCACATGTCATCTCCTGTAGACGCCTGGGATGTTCAGTGACACGTTTATGGATGCTTTGGCTTTTTATAGGTGCTCTCATTTAGATCCTGTCGCTTTGCGTTAAAGAGTGTGGAGCATACAGAGCGCACCGGCTAGCCCCAAGAACAACAACAGCCTCCCTCATCATGGGGAAACATGTTCAACAACAACAGCAAAGGGAGACTAACCTGGGCATTTCCAGTGTGGGAAAATATACAAAGCCTGTCCATCTTCTGTGGGTCTATATCTAGTTATATATTTATAGATTTATTATATACACCTGAATTAGTTTCTTTGGATTATTAGTTGGGTGGACAGTTCCCAAATCTTCAGCCTAGGCCTCTAGGGCGCTTCTGTACCTTCGAGATCATTTTGTCCTCTGCGGTTATGTGTGTGAGACGTATGGTCTGCAAATTTCCCAAACTAGCCTGTTTGCGATTGGTGCGTGCATGGAGAATAAGACAAGTCCGCCGTGTCGATCCTCTTCTTACCAGTTTCCTCCCCTGTCTCCAAAGCAGGAAGGAAGGCCAAAGTCCAGCGAATGTCATGATTTCATTAGGAGGACGGCTTCAGGCTAGCTGAGACTTTGACCAGGATTTATGGATCGATCTGAACACAACACAAGCAAGCAAACACAATAAACAAACACACACACACACACACACACACACAAACACACATATATATAAATATAGGCCCGTGGAAACCCACACACTAATTAGCCAGGTTCAGTGTCTATATAAATAGCTATGAGCCTAACACATAACACAGTTGTACTGTATGGCACTGAGTAGGTTGCAGTGGAATGGGACAGCTTCTGGCCCAAGTGGAGTTTTATGGAGGGATGGAGGGCCTTGCCATAATAGGCAGTGACCCCCTACACACACACACACACACACACACACACACACACACACACACACCCCCCTTTGTCATTATGCGCTTGTTTAAGTGGACACCCGGCGTCGTGGGACTACTTCTACCCGGCATGTGGGTTATGAGGGGCTATTAGGCATGCCATGGCGCTCCTGAAAGACAGGGAGAAAGAGATCGGGTGTGTGTGTGTGAGGGGGGATGGGGGTCCTGCGAGCGTTTTCTGCGTGACCCGTTTATTGCGTGACTCAGAGTGTGCGGTGATTAACACAGTTTATCGGCGGCGCCTGTTTTTACACTCCAACGTGTTTCACGTGTTTGGTTTCTCACACACACACACACACACATACAGCTCAAATCATTCCTCTCATCTCTTTCTCAGTCTGCAGCCACGCGCCCCACACACACACACACAGACACACACATACACACGCACTTACACACTTGTTGGGTGTGAGTCACTGAACACTGCACAGGCCAGAGCGCGCCACTTAGATTAAAAGTAACCATATGCAGGTCATTCTGGCCTGTAATTAATATGACCTTAATGTGACTAAAAGCCACCATATGGAGGTCATTCTGGGCTCTGCGGCATGTTTAATTATGAACTTGACCCCCCTTTAGCGTATTTTCTCATCTACAGCATGCTCATCTGATTATATTTCCTCTTTATCATAATTTGTCCCTCTTCTTTCCTCGACCTCTCCTCATTTCTCCCCCTTACGACGGTCCTGCTATTCCATGTGCTCAATTAAACCCACATGTAGCACCTAGCGCTTAATGATCACACTCAGCCAGTAGGGAGAGAGGGATGAGAGGACCGGAGTGGAGGAGAGCGGCAGGGGGCATCCTTCCATGGGCAGAAATCGATATCGTTTAAGCCACGGATGTCAGGATGAGTTAGGCTTAAGAAAATGCAAGTACAGCACAGTGATCACCTTGAGGACGACTGCCGAGGGCGGGAAAAAAAAAATCCATGTGGGCCAAAAGTGTCAGTTGTAGACACTGAAATTGAATAAAGCGTCACGGTTGATATTGGACGATGTAGCTTTGGGCTGCGTTGTGTGGCGGTGTCTGACAATCTAAGCAGAGTAATCGTGATGGTCTTGTGTGCGCACTAATGGGAGATCAGTGAGTCGAGTATTAAGGTGCCTCGACATTGGCTTTGCCTTCTGACCTGCTGACCACTATTGTCCACATTATTCACCGTCAGGAGAGAGCTAGTGGAGTCACTGAAGGGTATTGGGACACTGATTTCTTTTGTTTGTTTTGGACGGTGTATCTGTGGAAGAACTGTAACAATTGTCATCTTACCCTTTTATCCATATTTATTTTGTAGGCAGAGTGTGTGATTGACTAATGAATAATAAATTCTAGGGATTATCCTGAATAAAGGTACACTTTTAGGGAAAATAGGGGTTCTCTAAGGTTTGCTTAAACCTTTATAGGGCACTAATTAAAGTACTTGGAAATTCAACCTTTTAAACCTAGAGTGTTATTAGAGGATATTAAAAGACTTCATATTGCAAGAAATGCTTTTCATTTTGATGTTGAAAATCAAGGTGAGAAGAATTACCATATATGGCCAGTATATATATATATATATATATATATAAGAAAAACCACATATAAACTTAAAGGAAGATTTGTTTAGCACGGGAGAAATCCATGTGGTTCTCTGACCTCACAGAGGCATGGGGGCCATTTTGGATGTCTGCTGAAGTTACCAGAGACATTTTTTTTCCTGCACAATAACGCGTTAAGGATTTGTTGAATAATTAAAGATTTCAGCTTCCTAAAAGGGTTGTACTCGGAAATATCTAATACGGAAACGCTCAGTTGTAGGTTTCTACTCATGTTACGCTTAGAGGTTTTAAGGTTCTGCCGAGAACTGAAGAATGCTCGATGGTGTCTAAGGAAGAACCTGCCCAGTTTTTGTCAGGTCAGTTGTGATGTGTAGTGTCATTTCACAGCACGAACCATGTGCAAGGTCTTGGAGGTCCTATGACAATATTTCAGTAGAACAGCACATTATTTCAGCGTTTATGAGCCGTTTCCTGGTTCGGGTTTATTCTACAGCTCTTAATGGTTACATGTGGTCTAGAGTGGCTTCACACCTACAGTGTTAGATTAAAAAAAAAACCCATTCGAAGATCATACTCCCGTTTATTTATTTATTTGTTTGTTTAGCTCCATGTTAAATAATTAAATAAAGCGTGTCCTAAGGCTCAGATAAGCCGTTGTGTATTTCGTTAAATTCTTTCAGGGGTTGCATGCGTGTCACCGTCCTGTTACTGCTGGTGGTGACTTGTATTACAACTATTTTCCCTCAAACACATTACCATTTAATCCCCTCCAGATTCTCAACAATTATTTCATAGGCAGCTAATTAGCTCTGGATAAAAGGCTGGGGATTGAGGCTAAATGTATCAACAAGAGGTTAAATGGAGAGGATAAAAGAGAGAGAGAGAGAGAGAGAGAGAGAGAGAGAGAGACAGAAGGTTTGGAGAATGACTTGGAAGCATGGAGCACAATGTCAGTGGGTCAGATTTAAAATCCAGAGAGCAGTGGGGTTTGTTTCTGCCAGAATGAGATTGTCATCTGTACGGCATAAAAGCACAAACTAGCACGATTTATAATCATACAAAATACTTGGGACAATTACATTTTTTAAAACTATAAGTTGCAACAGAGAATGGCAGTGAAAAAATAATGTTAGAGTGGATTAATGAACTACTGGAAGGACACTTTATGGGGCTTGTCTATAGCTTTGGGTTTGTGCAGCATCATTAATTTGCGTAACTGAATTGTGTTGGAGTTGATCTATTGTGGCTTGAGGACTGAGGCCAATTTCTATTAATGCGCCATGGTCAAGGCAAATTAGCTTTTTATTCTGTTAAAGCAAAGAGCGCAACACTGTGTAGCATCATCTAAATCTGCAGGGAGAAAAGCTGTGTGTGTGTGTGTGTATGTGTGTGAGTGTGTTGCCATGTGGATAAATTAGTCTTTTTTGGATGTACTTGTGTGTTGAAAATACTGATGTTTCAGCTTTTCTATTGTTTCGTGCCCGTCTGAGGCCCTTGCAATGTGAAGTCGTGTGTGTGTGTGTGTGCGTGTGCGTGTGTGTGTGTGTGTTTGGGGGTCTGCTGGAGGCTTTACAAGACATCAGCAACAGGAGCTGTGAAAATGGTTCTCAGCTGATGTGGCAAAATAACTGCATTGTGCCTGCCATTCAGTCTCTCTCTCATTCTCACACACACACACACACACACACACACACACACACACACACACACACACACACACACACACA
>JAQMCW010000001.1:6137458-6149931 GCA_030068335.1 Chrysichthys cranchii
TCTCTCTCTCTCTCTCTCTCTCTCTCCATATGGAAACTATTACTCCTGCCGTTCTTCTCACCGCAAACATTCCAGCATCACTTCCAGCTTTCTTTGACTTTATTTCAACCTTGTATGCCTAGTTAGAGGCCTCTCCCTCTCTCTCTCTCTCTCTCTCTCTCTCTCTCTCTCTCTCTCTCTCACTCTCTCTCTCTCACATACACACACACACACACACACACACACACACTTTCAATCAGTCTGACTCATTTTCTTCGTCAGAATCCTCAGAATTCATAAGTTTGCCCACTGAAATCGCGATAATGGTGCGCATATGAAATGGCCCGTCGTGCACACAAAATCCGAGTCACATCAGTTCCACATGTGAATGTGCGAGCAAGTCACTCCCCCATGGCTACGATTACAAATTAAAATCAGGTCCAGACTCGGTATTTATAATGCTACATGACATGGGATTGTACATAATCATTATGTTTGTTTCACTGTGTAGGATGACGTTATTGACCCGCTTGTGTGTGTCTTATGGAGAGACAGACGTTCTTTCCATTCCTCAGGTTGCTCTTTAGACGTGTGTGGCGATGTAGATCAGGTCAGTGTCGGACTTTTAACACTGCTCTGTCCTTTTTTATGCATTGGCCTCTGCTCCAGTAGCAAAGTTATTCAGTGGTTTTTTTGTCATCTGCTCTGCTAAAGAATTAATAGCTACCAGCCCTGTTTGATACTGACTGAGTACGGGTGTATGGTATGCGGTGCGAATAACAAACACTGCAACATGGGAGTGAAGGAAAAAAACGCACAAAGAATAGTCAGGTCCGTACCCTGTGGTCCTGGGATAGGATCCAGATTTCTGAATGCATGAATGAGTCTGGTTCTCCAAAGCACGTACCAGCACTATGATTTTGCGGCACAAACGCTGCAGGACTTCACAGAGGATTTTAATACGCTGATAACATGTCGAACGTGTTATTAGGGTTAAATGATAGTTTTGTCAGTTTCGTTTGATCACTGGGTGGATTTTAATTCGGCGTTGTTGGTGAAAAAACCCCGTCTCGGGACTTCCCAGCAGTAAGTTTGCGTGTATCCTTACGAGCTGGTTAACCGAACCAAACCGAATCCAAACATGTCTTTCACGTTAGATGTAACGACGATGTTATTAATGATGACGCCCGTTTTGCATCGTCATAACCGTGACGTTCCAGGCGTCTCATAAGCCGGTGGGAAATAAATCAGAACCATACGTTTGGCTGGTGTCTTGTTGAACCTGTTCGTGTTTTTGATGTCCAGTATTTTGTTTTTCTTTCTTTCTTTTTTTAAAAAAAAACAAAAAAAAAACAACATTCGATGGAAATAGGGAGGGGGGAAAATGCCTAAATAAAAAAAGAACAAAAGGTAGAGACAGTAAAACCTACTGGCCTTTGATGTTTAATCATATTTCTGTGGTGAAGCAGGACAAGACATGTAGCCGTAACCTTCTGCTTGGGGTTGTGAAGCTGCTAGTGGTTGTGGTCCGCTCTTCGAAACCTCAGCTTCCAGAAGATTTAAATATGATTTTTTTTTTCTGGCTCGCTGATGGCGGGCGGTATCCACATTCCTCTTAAGCGGGCAGCTATCAGTCTGCTAACTCTTCCGTATAGAGAAACTCTGTATTGCTCTCTAATGTGAATACACTGGCGACACTGGAGCTTTTAAACCCAGCAATACTAGGTCCTGATATTTCTGTAATTACTTTGAACCTACTCATGGTTCCTCACCCCACACACACACACACACACACGCAGAGGTCCACCTCCACGCACCTGTGCACCGGACTCGCTTTTGGACCCAGCTCGAGTTGCCCGTGTGGAATCTTTGTAATGCAAGAGTGAAGAATGGGAGAAAGGGGAGATGGGGGCAGAAAGAGAGAGAGAGAGAGAGAGGGACAAAGGTGGAGGAGGCATTTGACGAGGGAGGGAAAGAGAAAGAGAAGGATGAGGGTCAGCAGAGGTGGGGGGGGCATGCTGAAACTAACACTTGCTTCTTTTCTCGGGTCATCAGGGTCATGGAAGGGCGTCGGGAGAGTTTGACAAAATGATGTTTCTGCCCTCATAAAAGAGCTGGGCACACACACTCTCTCTCTCCCTCTCACACACACACACTCCTCTGTCACCTCTGGCCCCTCCATCCCCCCAATCCATGTTTCAAAGCGTGGCCGAATGAATACAGCCATTGTTGCATTGAGAGGAGGAGAGACAGAGGGAGAAGGTGCACGGAGTGGAGAGAGGGGAGCTGAATGTTTATGATGATAGGACGGGCTTGAAGACATGCATTTTCCTGTGCATAATTATGGTAAACACAATGAAGGCTAAGCAATCATTTTACTTTAATCTTTTCTCCGAGGCCTGAGTAAAGGGTTTATGTGGCCTATTAGATTTACTGCATTTTTCTGAAAACACACACACACACACACACGGTTTTTATTATTACAGTCCACTTCCAAAAGCCTCGCAGCATGTACTTTGGATACATATCTTCAAGGTTTCGCTCTGGACGTCTAGCGCCGACGTTGCGCATGTGTCCCCCTGTTTCAAGTTGTGCGATTGGACACGCGTGTGCACATTAGATATGTTTTAGTGCTCGCACGGAAACATTCGCTAATTATTTGCAGAGTGCTTGCTTAACCTTGAGCGGACTCATTAGAAATCATTGCTTGACAGTTGTTCAATCACGGGAGGCTAAAGTGTTCCTGAGCTAAAATTGCTGTAATTACGCTGGCATTGGAAAGCTTCTTGCAACTTTTCAAACCCTTTGTTTATAAGGCTGAAAAGAGCGTATAAAGGAGCGCATCGGAAAACCTATCCATAAATGTGTGGTCGTTGTCGTGGACTGGGTGTCAATGGGTGAAAGAGAAAGGGAAATTTGTATGAATGCCACTGCTGTGTCTGAATGCAAACTTGTAAAAAGGACAGAAAACAGGAGGTTTGTTAGAGAGAGATAGAGAGAGAGAGAGATAGTGGAAAGCATGAATGGAAGGTTTCTCTGGTAGTGTCTAGCGTGAGCATGTAAACATCATGGATCAGCACCATCACACCACGCCTCCTCTTCTCTGTCTCTTTGTGTCTCTCTGTCCTCCCTTCTTTTCTTTCCCTCCTGGCTCTCTTCGAATTCATTAACATGTTTACATCCAAAAGAAAAAGTTTGTTTCATGAAACATTTTGCAGTTTCAAATGCTTTGCAAAATTTCTACTTATATAGAGGTTTTCTCTGTCTTGGCCTCTTGAGAAACACACAGGATCTCCAGACCACTCCAGGTCAGATTCATATCGGCTCAGTTCTTATCAATGTTGTGTTGTTGCGTCTTAACTAGTCTCCACAGTTCCCAGAAAGGAAGCCGGCTGATCACAAGAACGTCAAAACAACTGTTTCTTTTAATTTATCATCGTTTCCCAGCAAAATGAATAGCAATATTATAAAGGTTAACCCAAAAAAGGGGTTTGTTCTCCTCCTACTTCCAGCTATAAAATCCTTCCACTGTACTGCTTTATGTGCTCGTAATTATTGGTTTGATTTAGAAGACGTACGTGATTAAAAATCCAATGTGCAGAATTATAGCGTCTCCCTTGTCGTTTTCTGTTTCCATTTAAATTGTTGAGAAACAATTAATTTTCTCTAATCAAATGCAAACACATGACGCCTATTAAATTGTTTAAAACCAGTACGGCGCATTCTCTCTCTTTTTTTTTTTTGCCTTAAATACTCCCATTTCCCCCTTTTCATTCCCTAATTCATCCCGTTTCCAGCCGTCTGTGCCCCTGGGGTATTCAAGTAAAATTTGTAAAGATCCAGTTACATAATATTCCATGCTTACAAAGATCTGCATGAAAAACTAGCATGACTTAAATGTGACAAGAGTTACCTTTTAATGTTTAACCACTAATGGTTAGTTTAGGGCTGTTTATAAGATAGATCAGTTTTGAAGTGGTTATGTTTTTGTCTTGTAGTGTCGCTTTATGTTACCTCTTTCGATTACTAACACAGACTCTGAACAGACGAGGCTATTGTGAATCTGATGCAGGGAGAATAAACTCGTACTTCTCCATATATTCATTTCTTTTAACCTTCTGATTTCATTGTTACCTTCTATTTAAATCAGCCATATTGTCCATGTGCTAAACTGACCAGAGAGTGGAGATATATATATATATAAAATCGGTAAAAAAACGTTCTCCTTTCTGGCCTGATGTCTCTAGCCTTGAAGCTAGCCTCTGGACTGATGCGTTGCCTCCGGCCAAAAGCAGGTGATTGGCCACATCACAGGATCTGCTGCTACAAAATCCCAAGCTGGTTCGTGTTTAGAAAAATGGAGACACTGCGTAAACTACGGCCAGTTTTTCTTTCACGCGACCTCCATGAAGTTGGCACCTCGTATGATGAGGATGTGAATGAACATATTTTGTTTGTGCACGTTTCTGCATGCAATATAAAAGTTTGTGCTCAAACAGTATTCGAGAAATTAACCGTTAAATGTTTTAATAAGCGTTAAATGACTAACCCTAACCCTAACCAAAACTTAAGAAATAACGATTGTTTTGCATGCGCAAACGAATCAGACACATTCGGAGTCACCGGCGCGTTAATGGGGTGCTGGGTGACGTCACGTTGTTAAAACATTTGATAGTTAATTTCTCTAAAACTGTCACAAATGAATCCTTACACTTTTTCATCTGTATTCTCGTCATATGCGCTGCTGACTTCACGACGCGTTTCATGCTTTTATCTGTCAGTTCTGTCTGCTGAAATATTTTGCTGGCACCGCCACTTCACGACCCCTGCTCTGGCCCATTTCACACCTCCATTGTCCTTTCCTGTTCTTTATTCCGTCATCAATCCTTTGGCCACAGGCACTTTTTCCCCTTGTTATACTCTTTCACCTCCACCAATCTCTCTCTCTCTCTCTCTCTCTATATATATATATATATAATATACACCCAGCTAGTTTGCCTACTCATTCTCCCACACCACTTGACTGTGAAAAACCGTCCCTCCAGTGCGTAAGAAGCAAAATCTACCCAACAGGAAATACCACTGTGTGTATGTAAGGTGTTAAGGTGTGTGAGCAGTGTTTGTGTGCAGGTGTGTCTGCGGGTGAATCCCTGGTGCACCTGCAGAATGGTTGGGGTTGGGGGCTGGGCGGGAGCATGGAGGCCTGTTGGTGCATGTCTTGCATGGAGCTGATTTCCATAACTGTGTGTATGATATGTGTGTGTTTTGGGAGCAGGGAGAAACAGGACACGAAAATAGCAAACTGGCTCCGTTTACCAATTTATCTGTAGTATGCGCCAAGAGGATGTTGAGTGTTTGTGCTCCTAACTGTAAGTGGACACTGATAACTTTTAACCTCTGTAAGAGGAACTGGAAACTGTTGTCTCACCAGACTCACACGCTTAAGCTAAGCTTTATGTGTATCCTTACCTCGCTATGTAGAGAGCTGCTACTAAAATGATCACACTGATCGTTTGTTCCGAGTGTTCAGACGATTCAGGGGTGAAATACTTTGATTCCACCTAAAATAAAGTATCATTTTAGATCAAGAGAAAACGTGCTTCTCCTTTATGGCGTCCATTAAAAGTCTGTATAATATTTATTAAAAAAACAAAACAAAAAAAACCAAACAATTTTGAATAAAACATGATGGCTTAAAGTAGTTCCATCAATTGATTGGATCATTAACATTTTAAACCACGATTACGCTCCAAATAATGAAGCTCACGATTTAACACAATCAATGAACACGTGATTTCTAGCATTAAGCGTTTAGCTAACTTCAGCTAAGCTCATTGATATCGCGGTGGAACATTTTGAATCGATTGTGTCGCCCCGTATATCAAACGTATCACTAAGGATGTGATGTTTCAGTTTTAACCTAGCCTCAGGTTGCTGTTGTTTCTTTGAAGTTTCATTAGCTTTTTAACTGCCATTTACATGCTAATGCAGAAACGGCTTCACAACAGGAACGACTGCCCCGATTTGTTTAAATGTAAAATACAGTCTTTAGGGGTTAACAGTGAGAGCATGAATTAGTCTTCTTCTCTTATCTATGATCAAGGGCTTTCCACCCCCACACACACAGCTTTAGACCAGGCTGAAACTTTCAAACCGGTCACAAATCAGGGTAAACAGGCCTGCAGCTAGCGAAGCCTGAAGAAGTGTTGAAATAGTAATTAGAGCTTAATGCTTTGAGTGGGTTAAAGTCGCAGGTCCGTGGCGAGAAAATGAAAAAGAATCCCACATGTTTACATATTTTGAGCACATTTATATTACAGTTATTCAGGTAAGCAGAGTGTTGGCCTTTTCAAGTAGTTACCTATGATATTTACAGTGTAGAATAAGAAAAAGGAAACTAATAAAGTGTGATGAAGGAAAAAGACAGGAATGAAATATAGCATATGAATGTCTGTGCGTGTGAGATCACTGGGTGTTAGTGTCAGGAGGGAAATGTCACCGAGCTCCTGAGGCGCACTCCACTGCTCGCGGTCAGGGCTATTTGGAGGTGTGTGAGAGTGTCAGGGGAGTGAGAGAGGTCCTTAAAGCTTCGTGATCTACATGGACCCTCAATAATCTTGTCAAGATAGCAGTGTTTTGTGTTTGATGCTAATGATAAGCGTCACAGTGTAGCCCAATATTTTAAAAAAAACCTCACAAAAACCACTGCATCTGAAATTTGTTTAAAAAAAACCCAAAACAAAACAAAACACAATACATACCTACACACACACACACACACACACACACACACACACACACACACACATATATATATATATATATATATATATATATATATATATATATAGTACATTACTGAGCGAAATATAATAAGTGATCATAAGGAACGAGTTATTTTATCTATTTATTTAAAAATAGGATAGAAAGTCATTGGATTACAGACAGTTCATGTCTAACGGCACATCTTCACAGAGTTAGTACAAAGAGTCGGTAAAGTATATTGGAAGCTGAATAATGTCTATTGAATATCTCATTATTTCCCTCCATGTAATGTTGTAAAGGTGATATTGAACATAGTGATGATACTGCGTAACCCTACCCTTCCTCTCTTTTTTCCCCCCCGTATTGCTGTGAGGTTTCTGAGGGTTCCTTTTGTTCTGACTTTCGGAAAATTAATAGAATTAAAGTAATTCATTAGTTTTTATATCCGGAGCCACTCGGTAATCTTTGAAATGTAGTCTCCCTGTGATGTTCCATTCAAAGAGCACTGGGCTTAAAAGAAATGGAGTTATACAATTATCTATTACAAGACTTTATGAAAATTTAAAAATTACATTTAAATTTAAATAATCATGTAATTATTTCATTTAGAGGAAAATGTATTATTGTATGAAGCTGATAAATGATAACCGCGGTGAACATAATGCGATGGTGAGTCTCGTGGGATAATGAAGAATAATTAATCTCTCTCTCTCTCTCTCTCTCTCTCTCTCTCCCTCTCCCCAGGTTTAGTGACGACAGGGGTTATATCCTGTACCCTCAGATAGGGGACCGTCTGGATCTCATCTGTCCAGCGTCGGATCCCCCAGGACCCCGCGCTCCAGCCGAGTATGAGTACTATAAGCTGTACCTGGTGTCCTCCCGCGAACAGGCCGACAGATGTGAGGTGACAGGAGCTCCGAACCTGCTGCTCACCTGCGACAAGCCTAACAGTGACATGCGCTTCACTATCAAGTTCCAGGAGTACTCACCCAACCTCTGGGGACACGAGTTCAAAACCATGCACGATTACTATATCATCGGTAAGTGTGTGTTGGGGAAATGTGTGTGTGTGTGTAGCCTTTGTCATGAATTGCTTCGTCTGCTTGTGTGCTTGCCATCTCCAAGTGCTGGAGAATAACATTATAACATAACAGTATTTTTTTTTTTCATGTTCATTTTAGGATTGTTTTCATTTTTTCTGTGATTCTGGCCCTAGATTTAGCACATTGTAAATGCTATCAGATTGAAGCGTCTTGTTAAAGGTCAGGATTCTGGGGGGGGTTGTGTCTGAAACAGCACATGGTGGCAGGTAAAGAAAACAAGCCAGCACAAACACGCCGAGGTCTCACCTCCGGACTGAAAAGAAAAAAAAAACAAAAAAAAAGATGTCTGTGGAAAATACGCTACGTTCATTTGCACTTTCTCCCACATATTTCAAAGCAAAAAAAAAAGAGTTGATTAAAAAATAGTACGGATGTTATTTTAGTATCTATTTACACATAAGGAAAACAGAGAGAGACAGCCAGACAGAATGTGCTCTAGGGACAGAGGGGAAGTGGGAGAAGTCGGGAGGGGGAACAGGTTGGACAGAAAGAAAGGATATGGAAAGAGGGATTTACATGGGAAGAGAGATGAATGAGAGCGCTGCCTCCTGCTTTCCACTGCTATTTGTTGTGACTTGTTCGTCCTGTAATGCTTTAGTGCATTAGCTTCTGTGAAGACTCTCAATACTATCGGGGTTGGCCAGCGTTTCTTTTCTAAACATGTATTACAAATACAAAGCACTTTTATGAAAACACATTGAATGGTGACATCTTGTAAACTGACGCTCATGTGATCGTTGTGGGTTTTCATGTAGGCTCTCACAGCAGAGCTCCAGTATCGCTAGAAATGCTATTATTGCACTATAACAAGAAAAAAAGGTAATGCAATTGGTCCTTTTACAGG
Organism: Chrysichthys cranchii; assembly: GCA_030068335.1. Classification (NCBI taxonomy): domain Eukaryota; kingdom Metazoa; phylum Chordata; class Actinopteri; order Siluriformes; family Claroteidae; genus Chrysichthys; species Chrysichthys cranchii. Next base: position 6,146,150 of record JAQMCW010000001.1, read on the forward strand.
AAAATGAGTTATATTGAAATTTGTGCCTCTGTTCAGTATGTTTCAAAAACCGTAACTGTTAACGGCTTTCACAATCTTCACAGTGTACCTTTGCGAAGCCACTCTTCATACTGTTAGCTAGTGAGACGGCTTCTGGCTGATGCTAAGGACTCTCGCTAACACACAGGAGAAAAGTGTAACAGGCAAAAGATAATGTTGGTGGAATATTAATACAGTGAACCCCCGGTTACGTTCCGGCGCCCCCCGTGAAAGGTGAAATCCGCGATATATTTATATATATATATAAAGGCTTTATAAACCATTCCTGCTCTCTTCTTAACCTTTTCCACACTCTTATAAACATGTCCTATGCTCTTAAGCACTTTCTGCACTCTTAAACATACGTCATTTTAACAACATATAAAATTCTACATGTGTACTTACTGGCGGTGAGGTCACTTCCTGTTTACAGCCGGTTTACTAGCTGAAGTGGAAGTGGCGTACACCGCCACTGTGTATTCATCCGCTGATGAAATACAGTGCATACTGTTTTATTTCGATTTAATGTTCTTTTAATGTTTGAATTAACATTTTTTTAGATTATATTTTATATTCCAGAGTCCCGCGAAAATCCCAAAAAAAAATCCAAAGCCAAAAATCTGTGATGCACTGAACCCGCGATAGGTGTACCGCGATATTGCGGGGGTTCACTGTACTTCAGAAAGCAAAGCGGCAGTACAATCAGGGCTTTACATTTTAGTGCTAGTGAAGGACACTTAGTGTAAGAATTAGCTAGCATCCACCAGGGTGCTAACAGTTAGCTACGTCGGGTGGCCCTACTGATCCCATTTCAACATGTACAAAAAAGTGTATTTTTGTCTTGTTAGCATACAAATTACTGCACTTCATTCTGAGACATTTTTGCTTGCAGTATTTCGCAGCTGATTTTTAAATTTGATATAAAAATAAAAGTTAGATTTTTGTGTCTTAAATGTTACAAATATTAGCGCAGGTGCTTTTCTGTATTATGGGGTGAACATGCTGAAGGTTACGTTTATGTCCCAGTGAGTGTGTGTGAGACGCTATGGCTCCACGATAACAATCAGGCAAAGGTTTTAACCTGCCGTGACTACTGCTGCTGCTGCTGCTGTGTGTGGATATGTGTGTCGATGTGGATGTGTGTGTACATGCTGCGTTTATTCCATCTATACAGGCAGAAAGGTGTCATTGCCACTAACACACACACACTCGCTCGCTCACTCACTCCCTGCCAGGGCCTTTATCATTGCTCCAACAGACCCAGCAAATCAATTGACAGGCTGAGTGGATCGATGAGGTCTCAACTGCAAGGTCAGACACACACACACACACACACACACATTAAGATGGACAGGCAGAGAGGTGGGTCAGCACGAAATGAGAGCAGCTGAAGGAGAGAGAACGAGACTTGACATGGCACAATGCAGGTAGAGATATAAATGGGAGGAGAAGGAAGGAGAGAGAGAGAGAGAGAGATGTGCTGATAGAGTGAGAGAGTGAGACAGAATTAAATGGAAGGAGAAGGAATGATATACAGATGGATCAGAGAGAGCGAAAGAGAGAAAGTTAGTGTTTACCTCCAATCTGCAGCTGTATAAACAAACTATTTAAAGGATAGGACCAAAAATGATATGTATACAATGTCTCAGTGATCCAAAATGTAATAAATCAGCCAAGACATGTTTTGGTGTCTGAAATTTGATTGTTTACTTTTACACTGGAGCGCTGATATTAATGTTGCTAACAATTAAGGGAAGCCCTTTAGCCGCCAATTTATCATGCAAACTGCTCGCCAAATCATCACCCACGTCGGATGTTTAATATATTAACATTAGAAGGACTTCTAAACTAGAATTCTTTCAACATCCACTTCCTACCTGATGCTAGCTCTGAATTACGTGTGGCATGGTTGTCCTAAATTCCACTCCTGCCCACTCCTGCCCAATCCCACCCACTCCCGACCAAATCCTGACCAATCCCTCCCACTCCCATAGTCATTATTGTTGTTTATACCTGCCCATGATGTCTTCTAATAAACTTAATTGGTTCTATTTCCCAACATGTGAACAAATTAGTCATTTAAACACAATGATCCTGATCAGGATTCACCGTATAAAGTATGTACTGATGAACGAATGCATTAAAAACACCATCTGAGCATATGCAAGCTTCATACACTGAGCAACTTGACCGTTATGTGTTTCTGCTCTGTGTTGGCCACGTCAGCCATCAGTGGAAAAGTAAAAAAAAAACATAAAATAAGATAAAACATGTCTTGGCTCACCCTCTTCATTTGGCTTGTTGTTTAAAACGGTGTCAGTTTTATTTTGGCCTGATCCGTTTGTCTGTAAATACAGCTACAGCTTTGTGACAAACAGAAAATTATATTTTGCCGAATTTACGGTCCTGTGACGGGGACCTAAAGGTTTAGAGTTTGAATCTCAGCTAAGCCAGACAGCCGCTGCTTGTCCCTTGAGCACTTTTTGGATAAAAGCATCTGCTAAAGGATTAAATGTGAAACATATATCAAATGTTTACCAGTGAGTACATGGATATTTGATCATCAGCAACTTCTCCAAAAAAAAAAAAAAAAAATGAAAGGCACCCGAAGAGCTTCGTCTTCCCTGTGTGGGGTACAGATCGGCCGGTCAGGTTGCTGGTATGTCCTCTGCATTGCACTGATGTCCCCTCATTGTGATTAGCACCGAGGCAAATTGCAATAAATGGGAAGACAAACAGACAGATAGAGAGATTAGCATGATGGAGATGAGGTGTGATTTGGATCATATAGTAGGACATTTTAAGGGTCACTGAACATTTAATTCATTTCGGTGCTCTCTCTCTCTCTCTCTCTCTCTCTCTCTCTCTCTCTCTCTCTCTCTCTCTCTCTCTCTCTCTCTCTCTCTCTCTCTTTCTCTCTCTCTGTGTGTGAGAGAGAGAGAAAGAGAGACCATTGTGAGTTCTATTATAGATTAGAGAACATGCTTAATTGCTTGTGTGTTATGACATTGCATTTAAATGCATGCGTGTGCATTTGTGTCTGTGTAACAGTCTGCTGCCTTTAAGGGAAATTAGTTATATTAGATCCTCTTAAGCATGTGTTAATTCAGTCAATGGGCTTCAAATGAGCTGGAACACATACTACGTAATTGAAAGAGAGAGAGAGAGAGAGGGAGAGTGAGTTGTTTTCATCTCCTTCGATTGGTCACATGTGTACTATTCATGTCGAGAGTCATGTATTTAATATACCAATGCTAAACTGTGCTCTAACCCCGAAATCTTATTAGATAAAAGAAAAACATAACTTTTTGAATACATGTGAAGTACAAAATACCAGTATTCTAGTATCTTTGCCCACATCTTGGTTTTTGACACTTAATGTCCAATTTGCTGCTTCATAATTGAGGAAGTGGGGTAAGAATTAGAAATAGAAATAAAAGGGTAAACGAGAGAGGTGTTGTCCCAAATGGTGCCCAAAGCCTTGTGGTCCACTTTAAGGTCTGTACTTTGCTCATGTTGAGGGTTGAACTAGTACTTAAGGACACAAGGGTGTGACATAAGGGTTTAGGATATACGAGTCCCCTTGACCAAAATAGGCATTACAAATAGGCATTATGACCTCTCGGTGTTCCTGGGATAGCCTGTAGATTCACAGAGACCCTAACCGAGATACAGAACTTAATGCAGATGAATGAATGAATGAATGAATGAATGAATGAATTACACGAGCTCACTCGTGCAAGTATGAAGTATTTGAAGTACTG
>JAQMCW010000001.1:6343541-6355127 GCA_030068335.1 Chrysichthys cranchii
TAACACTCTTCTATTCTGTCAATTAGAATTTTCTTTTACATTCACAGAAAAGCTAATTACAAGTCTATTACTTGTCTTGGTAGCAGATGCATTGAGTATGTCTGATTACTGGCATAATTTACTGTAGAATTAGGAAACCCTGTTGTGTGGTCTTTTTAAGTGTTTTATTTGTCTTTCAGCACAGGAAGTCCTTCTTAGTTCTTTTACAACCGTTTGCCAGACTCACATGACTCACTTTTTTGTATCCCCATTTTGTTTTTTGTTTTTTTACCATGCCCTACATAATCTCAGCCTCAGAGGCTTTGTTGCAGACCATTTGATGTATAAGGTAAATTTAGCTGGCACAACCTTGAGAACCACATGGGTGATCTACACCTTCATGTACAGTGCACAAATGTACAGTGCACAAATTTATCAGTCCGACTAGGAAACACACTGTGACCAACAAACACTGGGATAACATTTAGCTTTTTAGGACAAGATAGAGGTGATTGACAAACAGTTACGAGCTTCATGACATCTTGTCTTTTGAGGTTATTTAAGAGTTGTTTTAAGGAACTGGTGACAAGTAAAGAAGAAACTCTCACGTGCTTGCTCGAGAGACTCCAGGTTTTGCAGATGGGTCTGTTTTGGATGTAGCACCATTTTCACTCTGTGGTTGGTTGTTAGACAGATTGCCTCATCCTGTGCAAGAAGGCGGTTCTTGGCGGGTTTTTAGGCCTTCACTTTTATTTGCTAGAATTAAATCACTAGTAGATTCTAGCACTAAGCTCAAACTGACCCAAATTTATTATAACATCATTCATAACTCTCAACATTCCTCAGCCATATACAGATTTATTGTCTCAAATAATTTGGTTGAAGTGAAACATCAGTTCGTAATATTTATTCCCAAACTGCTATGCCAATTTTGTTTTTGATGCAGTCTTGTTTCATTGCTGGAAAATTGAATGTTGCTGTTAAGCAAAATGAATGATGCCAGTGACTGATATACGTACCCTCTATGGAGATGTTGTATTGTTGCTGTCTGGAATAACAGTGTAATTTTTCTTCAGGTTTTTTTTCTTCTTTCTTTTGCCACAGTGGCATGAATGCGCTTAAAGTACACAGACGTCTGTAAGGCTCCATCGATGCTCAGTGGCCTGGATCTTTCGAACTGGTTCACCAATAAAGCAAATTGTCCTTATATGCTGATTTTGGACTACAATCCTACACACAACGCCCTTAATCATTGCACATGAACAGTGAATCTGGTGTTAGATCAGCATACAAGGGTAATATCCGTCACCATGCTGGCCCATATATGCCACAGTGCTCTTAATGTTTTTATTGGCTGTGTGCAGTTGCATGTTAGTAGTGGTGTGTTTAATGGAAGTGAAATGGCCCCGGTTATAGCTGCATCGGTCCAGTGAGGGTTTAACTGTTCTTTTTCTTTTTTCTTTTTCTTTTTTTCTTTGGTTCAGAGCATGTCTGCCTGCAGCCAGAAAAAGTAATGTAAGAAAAGTCTGTTACCTCAACAGGGAAAGCTGATTGTGTGCTATTTGAGCTTGAATTTGATGGTGAAAGAGAAAGAAAAAGAGGCACAGTCTAAGGAAAATTATCCACATTTCATTTTCCAACACACATTTCCAGGTAATAATTTCTAATCAAAGAGTCATTGTATGTGTGTGTGTGTGTGTGTGTGTGTGTGTGTGTGTGTGTGTGTGTGTGTGTGTGTTTTATTCTGCCTCCATCTCACAGCTTTAGCAGTTCTTTCTTTTTTAGCTTTGTTTTTCCTTTATTTTTTTTATGCTGGCTGTAATTTGCTGACTTTCTGATTGGCTGACTGACTTGGATTGTTGAAACATGCATGCAAGTGTCACTCATATTCATACAGTATACGGCGGCAATGATGAGTAGGAACTCCTTTGCCACATAATTTTTCTCCCACCCATATGTTGAGAATGTTCTACTATTATATTTAGTTATTGAGTGCCTGGTGTAAGATTAGCTATCTAACTCACTTGTTCTCAGCCAAAAGATACAGAAGACCAATCAACTTTCTACCATCTTGACTAATTTGCTAAAACAGATTCAGTACTGTTAGGAAAATGAGTCTTGAGTATTAATACTGAGCTGGTGTAGTCAGTATCATGTTAGTATCATTTTCCTGTCAGTCCTTGCTAGAGGGTATGGGGATTTGACTCCGGTTTGCCGTCCTATTTAGTGCCAGGAGTAAAAAACAACAGTGCAAACACACATGGCTGTTAGTAATCGTTTGTAATATCCTGCACCAGCATTCACAGACTAATATGCTCATTGTTATTTCATACCTGAGATCTGTGACTTTACAAGCTCCTCTGTTTCTGTCTCATCCCAGATATTCAAGACCATCTGCTGGGTTTTTTTTTCTTTCTTTTTTTAATGCCCGGCCTCTCCTCTCTCTTTATTTCCAACATGCAATAAATAATACACATCTCGCTGTCTCTATGCTTAACAGAGAAAACTCTGACATATTCTTTTAGGTTCTAAAGTGAACACTTGCTCATTGATGCCAAACTTGACAATCTATAGAGTCTCGAATGCGATTAGTCAAGGACTTGAAAGCTCTAGGGAGCGAGGCTTAATGAACATATGCTGTTTTCGTTTTTCGCATTTATTTTTGTGCTCTGCAAAAGGACGAGACGAAGAAAAGATTGTTAACTCCTAACCTGGTTAATGGCACGTATTCCTTTGCATTTAGGTAAAATGTGAGTTCAGAGTTATATTACATATCAATTTAATCAGCCACATTCTTGGTTCAGAAACTGTAAAACATTTTCTCTCTTCAGCATGGCACACACTTGCGCGCACACACACAGACACGCAGTCTCTGTGCATCTCAGTGCAGCGCTTGGTGATTTCTCAGTCTGGATTAACCCACTGATCAGAGAAATGAAAATGGATCTGTCATTTCACATCCTCCACTTTATTCATCATATTTAATAATTACACTTTCTACGCTCTCTCTCCCTCTCCCTTTCCATTTCTTGCTCCTTTTTCAAAATCCAGTGGCATCTTCGAATGTTAGGAACACACACACACACACACACACACACACACACAAGACATACAGTCTCAACCTGAAGCTTTTATGAACAGAAATCCTGTTTGATTCATAGCAAACACCTGTACCCTTGGGTTAATCTACACCTCAACATAAAGCGATATTATAAAACAGAGGCATATACCTACGAACATCTGGACAAAGCAAGTATCGCTAACTCGAGTAAACTGCTTTTCTATATGGGGCAGTTGTAAAACCTCTGAGATACTGAGACCTTTTTAAGACAAAGACTTACTGTAGACACAGCAAAGCCCCGCGTACTGTGGGAACAGCTGTGACATGCTTATCTGAGCAGGAAGTCAAGCAGGGGCAGAGAGCACGTGCTCAGAGACAAAGAGTAAATGAATACTAGGACTTCATTTAAAAATAAACATTTAAACATAAAATTTAATGGTCCCTATTAGAATGGCTTCAGTCCATAAATTAGGTCTCCAGTCTGTGCTTTGCAGCCAGACTCCCTCTTGGTTTTTCTATTTTTAAAGATTCTTTACTCCTCCTGGACAAATTATGCCAGCTCTGCCTCTCTAGCCGTCACAGTATGCGTATACATACCATCTCCGGATCTGTACAGGAGGAATTAACACTTCTCTTACAAAAGATTTTCCCAGAAGTCAGCATTTTGCTGATTGTGGTGGAGAGCAGTGTCTTAACATATCGATTCAAAATCACCCATAGGTGTTCAGTTGAGATGTGATCTGGGGGCAAGGCCATAGCATAATTTACATCATTTTCATACTCATCAAGCCATTCAGTTTGCCTTGAGCCCTGTGGACGGGACAGAGTCGCTCAGGAAGAGACTGCTCTAATTAGGAGAAAAATGCTCCTTAATAGGATAAAGGTGATCAGTGAGAATCATTTTGTATTAATCTGCAGTGACCTTGTGTCTAAGGAAACAAGTGGAGCGAAACCATCCGGTACCATGCCCCCTAGAGCACAACAGAGCCACTGGTCCGAGTCGCATGTCAGTAGGTGCACTATTGTAGAGACTTTCATGTTGTGCAGTATTTAATCTTTATATCTCTGTGTGTTTTTGCTGTTCTTGTTCTTGATGTAGATGAATAATGAGATCATTCGGTGGTGCAGCAAAGAAATCTCGCTTGAAAGGATCTTTCAGGGCTATGTGATTTCCAGCAAAGAGGCACTCAACGACTGTATTTACTGCTGTCTCTCCTGGAGGAAGCGCTACCTCCTTACGTCTAAGCTCCATGACATGTAATGTATAGCAGCTCCAACACTCTGATTCCATTTACTTCCTTATATAAAATGTACAGTACCCTCCAGAATTATAGGCACCCTTCTGGAAATGAGCAAAAGTAAGTATATAGTAAGTGTGTTGTATGCATTACTCACTCACTCATCTTCTGCCACTTAATCCTGTTCAGGGTCGTGTGGCGAAGCTGGAGCCAATCCCAGCTGACTTTGGGTGAGAGGTGGGGTACACCCTGGCAGGTCGCCAATCCACAGCAGGGCAACACACAGAGACAGACAACCATTCACACTCACATTCACACCTACAGGCAATGTACTGTAGTCAATTAGCCTAATCCCCTCTGTGCATATCTTTGGACTGTGGGAGGAAACCCATGCAGACACTGGGAGAACATGCAAACTCCGCACAGAAAGGTGCCCAGGTCGCTCCCGGGGATCGGACCCAGGAGCTTCTTGCTGTAAGGCGACAGAGCTAACCACCACACCACCGTGCCACCCATATTCCATGCATTAATTTGATAATATAAACTTAAAAATGCCCTGAAACATCATAAAGAAGAAACCTTGACAGTAACTAGAATCAAAAGGATACCTAGCTCTTCTGGGTCACACCCAATCGGTACCTAACGTGCAAAACCAAGCATTTTGAGTTTGATTTCATCTGACCACAACACATGATGTCAGTCATGGTTGTACTGATGCTTGGTGAAGTTCAGGTGTTGAGAGTAAACACTTGTATTTATAAAGTTATAAAGTTCTTCTAAGAAAGTCTCCTATTGTTTAAATGGCCATTTTAAACAATAGGCGGCGTTTATCAATCTGGATATGAACGTATTTATTTGTAAATCGTTTGTTCGAGCATTTACACAAGAAATGTGGTATTCATGAAAATCTCGGAAATACAGAAAAACGTTCGGATCCTACTCATGCTCCTGAGTGTGTGTCTAAATGTATGCATAAGAAGGCTGATTAAGGAATCTCGACATGATCGACTTCAAATCATATAATTTGCAAGGTTGCAAGCTTTGTATTACTGAGATTAATTAAAGACTATGAGAACTAAGTAGAGCGAGCCAATGTAAAGCCATAAAATGATAAAACTATAAAAGGCTGACACACAAGACGCATTTTGTGTAATGTTTATTTTATGAAATTGTATTATGAAAAGCTCATTTTATGAAAGGTGCCAATAATTCTGGAAGCCACTGTATACCATATATTCCACTTTTAAAACTATTATGTATTGCCAGTGACGATTAAGTTTGGGTATTACACATTTTCATGCTTTTTGGTGCTCATTGTGTCTACTTCTGTCCTCTTTTTTATCATTACTTTTTTTTTCTCCTTTTTTTTTTTGCTAACCTGATGTTTCACAGGCCACTGCTCTAATATGATGCCATGCTCCATTTGTACTTACTATCTTACTATATTATGTCCTATTATATTCTGCTCCACTGCTGTTAGTACATTTTTAGTATAGTCCATGCCTCCTCTAATGTTGCTACTATCAGGCTATTTCCCATATATTAATTTTTCTCCCTCTGGAGTCTTATTAAAACCCATCACACATCGGTTTCGCTCAGCCGTACTCTGCATTCTATGCCTTCTCTCCTTTTTAAGCTCCTCATATTTTGCTCTTTTTTACCCATTTTTGATCCTCCCCTTTCCCTTCAGGTTTTGTCTCAGTTGTGCTCGTTTAACCTGTTCACTGTTCTAAGGCCCTTGGTTCAGCGTCCCACTCTGCGGAAGTCGGACTGATACCACCTGGGAACAAAATCAGAGCTTCAGAGTCTGCCAGTGATTACAGCCTCTTGCTAAAGAGAACAGCACTTAGCAGTTCAACGACAGTGTGTTTATTTCAGAGAGAACGTGACTGACCACAGCAGGAGCTTTCTGTTGTGAGAGCTCTAAAGCTGTGTCGAAAAATGTAGCAACTTTTCATATAGAACTTGTTGACTCATCCTGGTAGTATAACAATAGGAAGTGTCCCTGTAATGTGTTATGATGATACACTACAAGTCTGATTTTTTTTTCTCCCCCCGCTAGAATATGTAGACAAACAGGCGTGTTGAAATATTGCTGCATTGGAGGTCTGCCACGATAGTCAGAAGCAGTGCGTAAATAATTGTACGGTGACAAAATGTTTGCTGTTTTGGCTTTGTACTTGGACAGTTGGCAGTTCAGTTGTTTCTTGGCCAGCTGTGTGTAACTGCATGATGTTGTGTTCATTCATGCACAAGGAGGCTAACAAAAGTCTAGAACCGATAAATGTGGCATTTGTATTGGATTCTGTTGCTGTTGTCTTTCAATATGAGGACCAAAGGAGTGTCAGTGCCAGAAAAAAAAAAAAACAGGCTATGATGAAGCTGAAGATTTAAATCAGTCAGAGACATGGAGCGAAAGAAAGGACTTTCAGTGTGTAATAAATGGGGGGAAAAAAGAAGACCACTATTTCAAATAAAGGACTGGGCTGCGATAAATAGATGAATACACTAACAGGTCCAGAGAGCTAAGTTTATAGGTTATAGCTTGATAAAAAGTATAAGCATAATAAAACGCTTGTGCGGTCTTATGTGTAGAGTTAGATTAGTTCGACGAAAACAGAATGATGAACGTTTGTGAAAACAAAGAAACCCTAATGTGTAATGTGTGAAATATGGTGGTGTAGGGAATGTTGTGACTATTAACAGCATAACAACAAAAGCTGGATGAGTTTTTGAAATGCACCATAAAGCACCATAAATCTGCTCTGTTTCATCTACAGTAGAGATGCCTCAAAACATACTCGCCTCACCTTGAACCAAGACGAAAAGCAGCTATCGACTTTTCCAAGGTCAGAAATTGTAGCATACTTGAAGTCCGTCGCTCAAGCCCACTGGACATACTGTAGGCAAGAGTGAAGATAAAAAAAAAAAAAAAGCTGCTGAAACAAGCAGGAACAGAAACCATTTGCAGTACAGCCTCGTCCAGGGATGCATTTAAAATGCATTTGATGATGTCTGTGCATTGCGGACTTAAAAGCGAGTAAGAGAGTCATCAGCTGCAAATGATTTGTGAAACAAGTATTTGACAACAGAAATAAATGGATATAATACATAGAGCAAAATTGTAGTTGGAGTTTGTGAAAGTTAAGTTATTTTAACTTAATTGTGCTTGTGTACAGAGACAAAACAATGTGAACCTGGAACACTGTGCAGTCCCATAGTGGCAGTACATCATACAGTAGTATAGCTAGAGGTGAATTTAACAAATGATATACAGGAGAAAGTGGCATGCTGGCAGAGTGGGTAGCAGACTCCTAGGTTCGCTCCAGAGCTCGGCTTACTGTCTGTGTGGAGTTTCCTGTCTGTTCTGTTCATGTTTTCGTCAGTTTTCTCCATGCCCTACAGTTTCCTTCCACCTTCCAAAACATGCAGATGGGTGGATTAGCTGGATTAAATTGCCCCTAGGTGTAAGCGTATGAGTGTATGAATAGAGTGCTCTGATGGACCGGCATGCTATGTGAGGTGAATTCTCCCACCATGTGCTCAGTGTTACTGAAAGAGTCTCCAGCTCCACTGCGAACCTCACCACAGTGAAGCGCTTACTGAAGATGAATGAATGATGACTGAATACAAGGAACGTTCTGGACAATAGTTGAATTAACTTTCAGAATCTTAAATCTGTCGTCGTGCCTCGCCCAGAGATTGTAGCTTGAGGCGAGAATTGTAAAGATGTGAGACATTTCAGCAAGCTGCCACGTGTTTTCCACTAGGTTTGCTGGTCATGAGTCTAAGCAGATGTGAGAGAGGCTGTTGTCTAGTGAGCCGGCAGCCTCCTGCATGGTGTTTAATTATAGCTGGGTCTCATTGCAGCATTGGAGCATGGGCCCGCTGCCCCTTTCAGCAGCATTCCGCCAAGCCTATAGCTCCAATCCTACACACGGGCAGCCGACCCCATCCACCCAATTACATCCAGTACTTAGTTACAGCCCATAGCCCGGAGAGGTCACGGCTCAGGCTGGGCTGCCGTTCAGATGGGGGTCTCTCTCTTCAGCCCTTTCTTTAGAAAGGAAACTTCACCAGCTTTGGCTACTTTTAACAACAACTGTACCATATTAACCTTAGGGAAATTCCAGTGCATTTTGATTTTTTGCTTTTAAGGTAAATACACTGCCACAAATGGCCAAATGTGTTTGCAGAGTCACATGTGAAAAATAATTTGTGCACTACAAACACAATTATGTCTTTTCTTGGCTTTTTTTAAAAATCTTTAGTAGCATACGTATATACATGGATGTGAATCATGTCTGCCGTTGACACAAAATTTATTGTGTAACTCTGAAATCATGGGTGCGTATGGTTTTTCTCTCTCTATTTATATGAACTCCATATGAGCCAGCTCTCTGAAGAGAGGTTAAATTGTCTCTGCTTTTCAATGTATTGCCTGTGAAAATACGATACAACCGACAGCTTTCTAAATAATGAAGTTCCGTCTACAAAATGGTATCGTATTGAATGGGACAATCACCTTTTCAATTCTTCTGTAGACATGACAGAAAGACTGTCAGTTGCACAGATATGCACTCACATATGTATGGTTCATAACTACACGAGGCGTTATGAGGCGATGTCTAAGAGGGATGGGGTGGAACGATGGAAGTAAAGCACTGTTTTAGCCATCATGTGCTGGTGTGTGTGTGTGTGTGTGGTGTGTGTGTGCGCGCATGTGTTTGAGATTTCATGGTGTTTCCAACAGACCCTGACTTCATCTATAGGGGGACCGAGCTTCCAGTTTTATATTGAACTAGGGCACAACATGCAGCCAGCACCCCTATCAAATGGAAGAAAACAGGTTCTGTAGAAACCTTTTCTGCCAGTACACTCAAGCAACATATTGGCAACATGTGCAAAAGTGGAAGCATAAAGGTCGGGGTGTGGGGGGTTAAGTGAAGCTTGCCCAGGGCACCAGACGCGGTTGGGCCAACGCTGCGGTTCAAGTCTGGGTATGTATTGTGTTTTGTTTTGTGAGCTCTAAGAAATATGTGTACTGTGGGACATGTTTTAATGTCTCACGCTGTTCGCGTCAGCTTGCTGTTACTGGTGCAGGCACAAAGAATTGAATAGCCCCAACACCTCAGCCGCCGCTTTCACCTCTCAAAGCAATATAGCAGGTGCTGAGCGGTTAAGTGGCATATTCCCACAGTAGAGCTCGGTGCAAAATACATTAACACCAAATATTGATCAAAGCAGGGCCTTAGCTAGATCAGCAGGGATAGAGCGGAATCAAAAGGTTCTACATGCGTGTTTTCTGGGGTGTTTTTTTCTCTCCTTGCTTTCCCGTGCAGGCTGTTTGTGGGCCTTATCTGTAAGCAGAGAACAGTTTATTTGGTTTCTTCCAGCCCCAGAAGGTCAGTGAATGCGGGATGTGTTTCTTTGTCAGTCTGTTTGTTTGTGTATATGTGTGCGTATATCTCCGCTCTGTATTCTCGACCATGACTTTCTGACACATGATTAATATGGTGTTATAGGACAGCTGCAGACTGTCCTCTCTGCTTTGTCCTCTGGGTGGCCTCTCTATCATTCTTTCTCTCTCTCTCACTCACTTTGTTTTTCCCTCTCATTACCTTCCGTTCTCTCTCTCTCTCTCTCTCTCTCTCTTCACCATTTTCTCCCACAGCTCTCTGTTTCAACTGTTTTCACTTCCTCTCTTCCTCCTCTTTGTCTTTCTTTCCTCTGTTTCCTCTCATTGATGTTTCCATTCTCCTTCTCCCTCTCTCTTTCACTCCTTCAATCGCTCTTCTTTCCTCAGCTTATTTAATTATAGAATCAATCACATTCGCGTTCCCAGACAACGCCTTTAAAAGGTTGCCCAGTAAGGAGCACGGTAGGGCTCAGTGGATGCCTTAATGCTGTTTAAGCCTCTCGTTCTTTGCTCTGTCTCAGTTTAATGACTGATTGATGCTGAATCTTTCTTAAGAAGAAATGACCTCATACTTATCAGTTGTGGTTATAATCATATTTTATGATCATAGTGGTTGAAACCAACAGGCCAGCTATGAAAAAAGCATATCGTTTGTGTTTATGGCTTGAGCATGTTCGGTTGCGATTTGTACTCTTTCTCGGCGAAGCTAAACAGGCAGGTGGATCATGAATTTGAGACAGAGTAGAAATACATCTCCAGCTTGGCACTTTTTCTGGATTTCTCTCTGTGTTTATGCTTACCTACACATCTGACCATTTATTTTTGTAGTACGACCTATGTTCTGTGACCTCCTGTGCCTGGTTCAGTGAGGGAAATGGGCTCTAACCTTGCATCTCAGAGTCGTTGCGATCAGGCTTTATCACAGCTTGTGTGGCGCTGTAACTCGTTCAAAGGGACACGACCCCAGAGTGAGGGAGAGGTGAATAGCATAAACACAAACATGGCCTATCGCTTGTAATCGCTGTGACTCCTGAGACAGAGCATTCACCCACGTGTCCTTCCTTGTGTTTGGACAGTGTATTCATCACTGGAGGATTAGAACTTCTTTGAACACCGCTCTCTCTCAGCTGATTCCCTCTACAACTCTCACTCTGTCTGCCTTTAACCTCTCTTTCAGCCTTGCTGAGCTTCCCTCGTTCTTTCAGCCCTTCTTGTGTTACTCAGGCTTCGTATGAGGAATTCGCATTAACAGCAGCGTCCAGTTGTGGGATATTTCTCTGCCTCACTGTTTTTCCACTGTGCTTACATTGTTGTGGTGCATTGTGGGCAACTTGATGAACTGGCCTTAGTTAACCTTTGGCATGGATGGCTTTAGACTTTTCCATGTGCCTAAAACATTGTTATTAGACATTTATTCCTTGACTAATGGCAATAGTAAGATGCTGACCACAGTTTAACAGTTTACAGCAGGCATTAAGTCTCCTGTATGCATTTCTGTTTTTCAAGCCAGTTCAGTAAAGCATGTACAGTAAAAAGAAAAAAGAAAAAAAAAAGTGGGGGTTAAATACAGCATGCATGCTGGGAATTGCAACGTGTAATGAACTAGACCAGGGGTTCTTAAACTATGGGTTTGTCCTCTCTTGATGTCTCTCAGATCACCTGTGTTGCCAGGTTTGTGGTTTTCCAGTGACTTCAAGCTACGTTAAACTGTACAGTCATGCTGTTAAAACACATACGAGGTTGATTTTGTTTTTCTGTTGCTAGGGCATTATTAATAGACTCTAGGCCAGGGGTTCTTAAACTATGGGTCGTGACCCAAAAATGGGTCGCGAGGCCACCAAGAATGGGTCGCGAAGGCATGGCTAAATAAAAATTTTAGTCATGAAAAA
>JAQMCW010000001.1:6359326-6370081 GCA_030068335.1 Chrysichthys cranchii
TATCTATCTATCTATCTGTCTGTCTGTCTGTCTGTCTGTCTATCTATCTATCTATCTATCTATCTATCTATCTATCTGTATATCATAGATATTTATTTTAGAAATTCTTCATTATTGAGTAAGTGCAAAAAAACATTTTAGATTTTCAAACATTAGTTCACCAGAATAAATATATAAAAAAGTGTGTATTTGAAAACCCTTTCATGTTAGTAAAAAAGCCAAATTTTTCTTAAGACACCACTTTTTAGACACAAAAAAGGGTTTTGTTCCTTGGCTCCTGGGTTCTGCATGCAAAAAAAGAAACACGTGAGACAGTCAGAGTCTTCAAAAGAACTGTGGCAGATTCTCCAAGATGCTCAGTAACCCTTACCAGCTCATTTCCTTATAAAACTGCAAAAATTGTACCTGAGACTGCTATGAAAAAATAAAAGCAAAGGGTCATCACACCAAATGCTGCTTTTGTTTAGTTTGTTACTGTAGCCCCTAAAGGGACATGGGAAAACAAACAAAAAAAATCCTTTACAGTTTCTCTTGCGCACTTTCTGGGCACTTGAAACATTCTATGCACAAGAAACTATACAGGATTTTTTTTTTTTGCATGTCCTTTAGGGGCTTCAAAGTTTACTGCACAGTGTAGTTTTTTAAAGTAGAAAAATTAAGTTTCATTATATATAAAGTCATACATTTAAAGTTTATTTTATAGCATTTGTTTGCATGCGCTAAAGGCCTCGTTTGCTCTTGGGTGACTGGATCACAAGTGCACAGCCGAGACATTCGCCATTGTCGTGCATGTCGCCCATGTACAGGGTGTCCAGGGTGTCCAGCTGACCACTTGTCCTCAGACTGGCGTAACTGCCTATGTCACTTCTGCTAGAAGGTCAGAGTGCCCCATGCACAGTTATTATGTCAGTCTCTGTAGCCAAGATAAGCACCAGATTTGGTAGCACAGCCTCCAAAGAAGCAAAAGTGTTTCAAGACATTCTATACATGTATGGGCTATTACAACTGTTGAGATTGGCAGGACAAAGTCATTTGTGATTTGCAAAAGACCACAGGACAAGATGAGTGTTGGCATGCTGTCACCAAAACAAACACCACATCCTGCTCTGATCAAGAACTTTCGCATATTTTGCACATCCCAACACATTAGTGTTATAGTGTGTGTGTGTGTGTGTGTGTGTATATATATATATAAAATGTGTGTGTATATATATATATGTGTGTGTTATTTAACAAATAAAAATTACAATCCTTGATATAATCAGAAATTCTGTAGGGAGGCTTTGATTTAACATTTATTAACAAATGGATGGTAAGTTTTCTGCTATGGGAAAGTCTTTAGCACAGAGGATTTTGCAGTGTCTTGGAAAAGAAAGGCAAGTTACATTTTTTCTTATTAACACCAAGAGGAAGGAAAAAGGAGGCTGCTGAGGGAATTACTGTTTATAGCCACTGCAAATAAGTGGTAACAGGAACGAACTTGTCTTATGGACGTTCCACAAGATTTATTGCAGCTATAAATTGTTATAAAGCACAAAATGGCAATTTGTAATGAGTTAAAAATTGTCATTGTTAGCTAATCACTGTGTTATAAGAGAAATAAAACACTTCTGGTTGGTAACAGGATGGTAAAATATGTTCATGCTCATTTTTATGACCCATGCACTACTTTACTGAGTAAGGGCCACTGTTATATTTCACTCATTTATATTTAGTTAGAGATATATTATTTTTACTAAGATCTTTGTACGTTTCCCAGGCCTGTTCTTACCTTTAATGTATTTTGGTTTTTACATTTCTTTTCTGTCTCTCTCTCTCTCTCTCTCTCTCTCTCTCTCTCTCTCTCTCTCTCTCTCTCTCTCAGGTGTGTGACTGTCAGCAGCAGTTTGCTCGTTGGGATGAGGGTGTACAGCTGCCATTACCATGCTTTGCGGGACATCAGGGACCAGAGATCACCAGGAAACTGCTAAAGATTGAAGCCATGTTTCACAAGAGTCTGCAGACCCTGTACGCTGAGTGTGAGAGTGTTTTGGAGCTCAAAAATACAGCCTGGCATAATTCCTACCACAAGTAAGGCGTGTATGTGTGCGTGCAAGAGAGAGAGAGAAAATAAACTGTTTTCCTAAAGAGGTTTTCTTTATACGTATGCCCAAAAGTATGTGGACACCTGACACCCATCTGTGGCTCTTCCCCAAACTGTTGGCAGAAAATTGGAAGCAGAAAATTGTTTAGAATTTCTCTGTATGCTGTACACAGACATCTCATAAGTGAATAGACACCCCTCATTATGTTTCATCTATGCAGACACCACCTGGGGCATCAAACTTGTTAATATATTATTATTATTAATTTCAGATTGCAGTATATTAATGGCTTAGAGCTACTAGCCATGTTGCGAACATCAGAAGCAAAAAAGTTGTGTGATTTTCAAAGAGGGTGTATTGTGGGTCAGTCTGAGGGTGGACTTAGCCAGCGTATGATTTGCACAAAACCTTGGCATTCCTCTTGCACAGTTGACAGAGTGATTGTACAATTCAAAAGCAAAGGAAAGGAATCAACAGCATCCCGCTCAGCCCTCTGACAGGTGTCTTCAGACTGTCGAGCAGATTGTTGAAAAAATAAAATCCCTGTTGTAAAGCCGTTAATGTTGCAGAGCAACGCCAAGTGAGTCGGAGTACTTCTGTACATCGGAGTACATCTCCTTGGCCACTATGGAAGAGTAGCTAGAAATGAACTTTTTAAAAATGATGCTGTCTGTTTTCTCTTGAGATATCTGTGTACAATTTAAATTTCTCTTTACTGGAACTAGGGGGCCGAAACCTGTTGAAGCATGACAGTGCTCCTCTGCACCAAGTGAGGTCCGTGAACACATGGTTTGCAGAGGTTGGAGTGGAAGATCTCGATAGTTCACAGAGCCCTGACCTCAACCCCACTGAACACCTTTGGAATGAATTGGCATAAAGACTGCACACCAGAATATCTTGCCCAACATGGCAATGGTGCCAGTTTGGGCTTAGTCAGTATTAAGCTGAAGTTCAGGGGTTCAAGCCCCAGCACTACCAAGATGCCACTGTTGGGCCCTTGAACAAGGCCCCTAGGAGTCACATCATGACTGACCCTGTTCTCTTACCTTAACCTCCTAACTTGGGATATGCAAAGAACAAGGACTGTGCTGTGTACTATAATGTATACGTGACAAATAAAGGATTTCTTCACTTCTTTCTTCAGTCTGTGTACCCAACCTTGAACGCTTTTGTGGCTGAATGAGCACACATCTCTCCAGCCAGACTCCAAAATCTAGTGGAAAGCCTTGTCCGAAGAGTGGAGGTCATTATAACAACACAATATTAATGCCCTTGGTTTTGAAAGAGGCTGCTCAGGGGTCCACATACTTTTGACCATATAGCGTTGATCAGTACTGTATAAGCTTTATGCAAACATGACACAAGGATGAATTCCATATGCACACGTCTGTCCTTTCATAGCATAGGCTTAGTCTAACTGTATAAATGATTACCGTTCTTGTTTGTGTATAAGTATGTAAGGGTGGAAGTGGATAGTTAGCTGGCTAGCTGGTTGGATGTGCGTTGTGAGGAAAAGTGCCCTTATTGTAATTCATAACTCGACTCCTTATCTGAATACCATCATGAAATATGGACAGGACGCGTGAGTAGGGTGCATATAGACTCCGAGCATCAGACTGCGGTGTGTGTGTGTGTGTGTGTGTGTGTGTGTGTGTGTGTGTGTGTGTGTGTGTGTGTGTGTGGACCTGGGTCTGCGGGTAGCCTCCAGAGACTACAGGCCGCCCAGTTAACCCCGGGCCTCGTCGAACCTTAGGAAAGTGCTGGGCGTGTGTTTGTGCTGATGGACAAGATGATGGATTGGGGTCAAGGGAGGTTGTAGGGTTGGGATGTTGTTGCCAAGACAAACAGCTGTGCTCTTGCCTGGGGCAGGTGTTATACCGTGCAGCAGCATATTGAGAGCAACTAAAACAGTACCAGTCTGCGTCACGATTGTGTATATGTGCAGGAGTGTGTGTTTGTCTCTGGTCTTTGATTACTGCTTTGAGATAGGAGTTTATTTATGGTACATCCTGTAAATTCCTGTGTGCCTTGTTTTTTTGGTTTTTTTTTTACTGTGCTATATTGTATATTTATTAATTTGGTTTGTTTCTCTCTTTGAGTGAATAACAGAAATTGCCTGTCTCTGTCTACTTTTCAGTATTTGTTTTTCAACAAAATGTTCCCTAATGTTTGTGTGTGTGTGTGTGTGTGTGTGTGTGTGTGTGTGTGTGTGTGTGTGTGTGTGCGTGTCTATTTAAAGATTTCAGTCAACGGTGAAGGAGCTTGAGTTGATGACGCAGAACTTGATCAACACAGCCTTTATGACAGTTAGAACAGTGGAACATGGAGTTCAACTGCTCGACCTCTTCCATCAGTTTTCTGCACGAGAGGTCTTACATTCTGGGTTTTTTCAGTTTTACCCATTCGCACCCAGCTGCCTTCATATCCATAGATATTTAGCTATTTGAGTACGTAAGAGAAATTTACTGTACAGTCTTTAAATCTCATGAACTATTACATAACAAAAAAATCTCATGTCGGTAGCACTGCAGTTTTTGCTTTGTCCAGGTCAACCCAGAAATCACGTGTGCTGCTCCTGCTGCTGCTGGTACTATGTGACAACAGCAGCTTTTGAAAGCATCGAGTAATTCCAAAATCCACTTCAAATGAGGAAGAACAGAACAAATACGCAGAAAGAAAATGACATGACCTGAACAGATTTTCTATACAGTGTATTGCTATGTATATTGCTCTATACTGTGTAGTTCAGTATAATAACCTCTGTCCCACCTAGTTTTAATCATCACCATATTTTTGACTTTGCCCACGTCCCTCCAAAAAAACAATAAAACCGAAGTGGCAGTAAGACAAGGTTAAATGCCAACAATACAGGAGTAAAACAGTCGGCTGCAGTATGAGCAAGAAAAACATGGGATGTTCTGTGAATATTGCAGACAGGAGACAGAGGTGACGATTTGCAGGGTTGGATTTATCTACAGGTCACAACCCGATCATCCCTGGACAATACAGGCAGCTGCTAGCCTTACAGCTGAAGAAACAAATTGACAAATTGTCAACAATTTAAAAAAAACAAAAACCCAACATGACCTCTGAGGTTAACTGAGAATCCCAAATTGAAATCAGGATTAATTAAGACGTCTTGAGTGCCTTGTTGTGTCTCTGTGCATATGTATGCTTAGTTTTATACGAGTGATTCATCAATGTCGATGTCCTTCAAAACTGATCTTGGACTGCAGCTTAAAAGTTGTACCTAGGGGTATAGATCTCTTCTGCAAACACCTCGGTTTTCGATAAAAAATTTTTTTTTAAACTTATTCCTTACCCCATTTTCTTGGAATATAATAGCATCTTTGATTCATGAGCTTTTGACATGTTGTGCACTGACCAGTTCCCTTTTCACTACAAGACCACACAGCGACTCTTATTGTCTTTCTTCAGCGCTCCCTCAGCTCGGCTTTTATTCCCCCGAACTTATTCATTTGCAGGGCATTCAGAGCAGGTGTTAGTGCCCCATGCACGCATGCTCTCTGCTGAAGTGCTCCCTTTTTTTTGTTATCTACTGCATATGTGATTAAGATCAATTTACCTCAGTCTACGGTAATTACCATGGTTTATCTTGTACTCCATTTTCTTGTTTTTTTTTTTTTTATTCTTCAACCATTATCTTTCTCCCTCCTGTGCTTTTGTTCTCTCTCTTTTTTGCTTTCTTTTTCTTAGGCCATTAGGCAGACTTTAGACAGACAGTCGGAAGAGGTGTACAGCCTGTTCACTAAGGACCTGCATCTAGTGAAAACAAAGCTCGGCCAAAAGGAAGCCTGCACTCCTGCACATATGCCTCACTATGCTGGCCAGGCTCACAGGGTCCGAGCCATGCGCCACCATATAGACAAACAAATGGAGGTGTGTGTGTGTGTGTGTGTGTGTGTGTGTGTGTGTGTGTGTGTGTGTGTGTGTGTGTGTGTGAGAGAGAAAGAGAGAGAGAGCAGGTGTCTGAGTCAGCGGGAGCCAGGTACTGCAAAGTGTATTAATTTAATGAGGTTACTTTAAAAATCAATATAAAAGAAAAAGCAAGACCACAAATACAAGCAGGAAAAAGCAAAAGGCAAATTTGAGTGCTATTGTCAGTCAGTCTCTTTGATTGCCATTGTCAACATATGTCCACTTAGCAGAGCTAGTGTAGAGCTAGCACAGGTACATAGTTAGTCACGTTTCAGTGCTGCCCCGCACCAGTCCTTCTGCTGTACTCCTACGCCTATCATTTCACTCCCAAATCCGCGACCAGAAATGCAAAATGAAAGCAGCCAGGTGCTCCCTTTGACTCGCACCCAGCAAAAACAGATCGAGTTCAGAAGAGGCCAGGGAAATCTGTTGCTTTAGTTTCGGGTCTGTGAGAGCGCTGTTCTCAGAGCTCATACAAATTTACTTCAAAATTTAAAAAGAGCAGAAACATGCAGGGAGCAAAAAAAAAAAAAAGAATGAAAGTAAAAGACGAAGAAAATTCTGGCAGCTCAGGTGTACTTAGGACTGCAAGCACCTCAGTGTGAAAGATCTAAAACAGAGAAATGGAAGCAGACGGATCGGTCATAAATGTGTTGGACATCTAAAGAAATACTGTATGCCCATTTCTTCCAACCATAAAAGTTAGCCTTTTGAAGCTGTGTATCAGAGGACCGGGTAGCGGATGAACCTTCATACTGTATAAACCCCCACTATAGGCATTACGGTGACTACAGGATCTTATTAGCTGGGTTGTACCCAGCATGTACGCAGACTTGATCAGCCCATGTAGGTGAGCTCTGTAGGGCTTTAACTACAAATGAATTCGATTACTGACTATCCCCTCCACTGATCTGAGACTGGCCGGTGTCACAGCGCAGCTTAACTGCATTTCAAATTCCTCTGAGGTGTGGGCTGCTGGGATCAGCCAGGTCCAAGACCGCTGGAGCTAAGCCAGACACCTTCCATCCTCACAGGCCTTAACACTATTAAACCCAGCTGCTTCTCTTGTGTGCTGCACTCACCATGTGGAAACCCCCACTTCTGCCCCCACCACCTCTTTTGCCTACCAGCTCTCCTCATTTTTCTCTTTATCTATATATCTAGCTCTCTCTACATTTCTCACCTTCGTCCACATTTCCGTCCAAATATGAATCCCGTTTCTCACTCTCTCAATATAATTTGCTGCACCATCAATTTACTGAGCACGGTGACTCTCTGCTGCATTTAAATTCAGTTTTCTGTCTTCATTAAGAACACAATTAGGGCCAGCAGAGACCCTTAATTGCACACAGATATGATTAGCTTGTAATTCCTTGCGCAGTAAAGATGATTAAAAAAAAGAGAGAGAGATTTTTTTTAGAAGCAAACAGAAGGCAAGATCCAGAGCTTAATGTTTGCCATATGAGTTGTGTTGAGCTCAGGGAATTTCTGAGACTTGAGCAGTTTTTAGCTGTATGACGGTATGTTTTAGATTTTGCGATTTTAAACCTTGTGAATGTTTGTATCACTGAATTTCCTGTGCGGTTGTTAGTTGTTTGTAACAAGCATGCATGCGTGACTCCATATGTGGACAACTTCACCCACGCATTTGTGCATGAGTGCATTGAGAAATGAACATGTGGGGTTTTTTTTGTTTTTTTTTTTGTTTTTTTGTGGACATGTATATCCTTTTGCACACAGGACAATTTGTGTTTGTGTCTGATCATATTTGTGTGATTATGTGTGGCTTTAGGTCCTGCAGCAGTCCTGTTTCATGCCGCAGAATGATACTTGGCAGGAAGTGCATAAAGCTTCTAGGCAGGAGGCACACATGATGGACAAATGGATCAGGAGGCTGTTTAGTGAGTGGAGCCAGAGTTTGGATCACCACAACCTCACGGGACTTGACCAGCCTCTTATGATACGCTGCACAAATAATTCAGGCATGCTGGACATAAACTTCAACAAGTATGTGCCCCTTTTTTACATACGTCCTTTTTTTGCATTGGCTTCATTAGCTTCATTTAATGACTCTAGCGCAAACGCTCACTTTCACCTCAATACTCAAATGTATTGGATGTTTTTTTCCCTGAGGCTAACACTTATGTGTTGTTTGTGTAGGAACATACTGAAGATGTTTAATGAGATCCATTATTGGGAGAGGCTGAAGTTTGAGATCCCACACTTTGTATCTGTGCTCTATCAGCGCAGAGAGGACATGCATACCTTGAGGGAGAATGTACTTCTGCTGGTTAAAGACTACAATAGGTCTGCACAGTGCTCGCATGCATACTGTATATGCAGACTGATATATGACGCATAAGTGTCTCTCATATCCGTATGCGATCCCACTGTCACTCTCACACACCCAGTTATCTCGTGAATGGACAGTGGTGTATGCTTAATATCCCAAACTACATCCTGTTTCAGGGTACTGATTCCTTTTTCATAGTTTCAGAGTCCAAAGAAGGTGCTTTATGTTCTTTAAGTAGTTGAAATATACTAGACAATCGTGTGATATTTAAAAAATATTAAAGTTAACATTTCATTATCAGTCTATTATTTGGTGAATTTCGGAAAAAGCAAAACCAGTCGATTATTTGTTAGAAAAGGTAAGTGTGACATTTTACTGCCCCTATTCCCTATCGATATTTTACCCCCTAAAAGATCTAGCTCTAACATTTGACACAGACTTTCGTTTGTTTATTCTGTCTGTCTGAATGACAAAATATTTCGTGATGCCCTTATAATGCAAGTTTTACCCGACACATTTGTATGGTAAGCATAATTCTTTTTGTATTTTTTGAAAAGCCCCTGAAAATCCCTACATTTCACGTGGTATCTCCTGTATGAACCGAGTAAGTAGTAAAGAAAAATGATAATTCGGGTATCAATAGCCTCATTGAGGTTATAGCATGACTATATCAGTCTCGGAGAATTAAGGCCCATACACACCGTGTTTAAAATCTTCTTTTCTTCCATGTAGCATTGTGAATGGTATTAAGTGCTTATATCTCACCTCCAGGCAAATCTTTAAATGACTGGTACAGTGCATAGCAACAGCGTTGATCCTGCAGTCCTCCTATCCCAGGGACCAAGACTTGTTGCTGTGTTTACCAGTGGAGGGATTTCATTGATTCAGATGAAATTACTCGTTCATTCAGGCTCACACACAATACAGTATAATGCAATACATGTATATTGCATAATCACAATAATTAAGCAAAATCAGTTTATATGCCTGTAATCTTAAACCCCAGATGTTCATGTCACTTCAAAGTTATCATGCACATGTGCGCTGTGAAAGTTTCATAAGCTATAAACACATGCTTTAACAAGAAATGAGCATTTCTTCTACACTAATACTCACACCCATGTTCCTGACCCTCTCAGTAGTGTATAATAACATCCTACATTGCTCACATAAGCTTTTTAATACCCACACAAACTCGCACACACACACATACACACACACACACACACACACACATACACATTCAAGCACCACTTTAGACTCAAGTACCCACTGTAGTTCTGAGAGAGACCCAGTGAATCATCAGCACCATATTGTCACAGTATTTATTGCATTGTGGAGATGCCAGTTGAAAATAAATACTTAAACCGAACAAATTCCAACAAGCATTTCCCTCTGGACTGTAGTCGGTTAAAAAATTCAGTCATTGTTATTAAATATTAAATTACTGTTGTTATTGTGTTTATCAAATAGTCTTATATAGGTTTGTAAAATGCAGCAAAAATGACCCTCCTGATAATGTCACAAAAAAAAAAATACTATGAATATAAATCAGCCATGAGATTTTGATGAAAATGCTCACATACACATTTGTACACTTTAACAGGATCATTGCAGCCCTTTCTCCTGACACACTGGGCTTATTTCAGGAGCGTATCCATTTCTTAGACAAGAAGATACAGCCAGGTCTGTTCAAATTGTGGTGGTCCTCTAAAGGAGCAACGAGCCTCTTCATCAGTGACTGCAGACTGCATGCCAGCAAGGTCAGCATCCATTAACCTACTCATCACAACACAAAACTGCTCACCACATGCCACCAAATGACACTGGACCATTTTTACTTTAAATACAAAATACAGTGGAACCTCAGATTGCGTGCATAATTCGTTCCGGGGACGTGCTTGTAATCCAAAGCACTTTTGTTTCACAAGTCACAAAAATTTATATAAAAATGATTAATACAAAATATAAAGTAAAAATACATAAAACTGTCATGAATTTGCCCGCGCGGAGTGCGCGTGTAGCGCACCTGTTCTGAGCACTCCCAATAGAGGCGCATGTCAGAGAACTCACACCGCTAAAGACTACTTCCTGGTTTTCCTCTGCAAAGCCACAGTACGTCACATGGGTGGCGACAGGTGTACCAGATTGGGACTGATTGCGGGAGCTATAAAAAGACTTACGCAAGCACGCCAAGGTCGCGGAGCATTAGTTGCCATTTTCCGCACTCTTGCCAAACCTTGCTATTCCCGTGTTTGCTTTCTCTGGTTCTGACTAAGTTTCTGTTTCTTGTTATTCAACCCCACTACACCTGACAACAACAAAATAACCTGCACTTTACCTTTAAAAAGACTTGTGGCTAGTGTGAGGGAGAGGGGAGAGGACTTTCACTACAACTCACAGAATCACTGCAGTCTGTCGGCTCACTGCGATCTTTTT
>JAQMCW010000001.1:6381124-6391200 GCA_030068335.1 Chrysichthys cranchii
CAGAACCGGAGAAAGCAAACACGGGAATAGTAAGGCTTGGCAAGAGCGCGGAAAATGGCAACTAATGCTCCGCGACCATGGCGTGCTTGTGTGAGTCTTTTCATAGTTCCCGCAATCAGTCCCAATCTGGTACATCTGTCGCCACCCAAGTGACGCACCACCGCGTTGCGTTGCAGAGGAAAACCAGGAAGTAGTCTTTAGCGCGAGTTCTCTGACATGCGCCACTATTGGGAGTGCTCTGAACAGGTGCGCTCCACGTGGGCAAATTCATGACACTTTTATGTATTTTTACTGTATATTTTGTATTATATTTTGTCATTTTTATATAAATATTTCTCGGTTGTGGAACGAATTATCTGAGTTTCCATTATTTTTATGGGGAAATTCACTTTGATATACGAGTGCTTTGGATTACAAGCACGTCTCCAGAACGAATTGTGCTCGCAATCCAAGGTTCCACTGTACTTTCTAATACTTACTTATTGGAGTCACACCGTTTACTGTGACTTATTGCTCCAGTGGTGTGGCCTATATAGCCATACAGTACAATATATAAGATGGTATAGGTTAAGAAATGTAGAATCAAATAAAACACTACTGGTGATTACTAAATAACAGAAACATTAAAGTTCATGAAAAACTTATGATATTCCCTCTTTACAATGTTCATTTCCCATAGTTTATGCAACAAATTGCATAGGGCAGTATACTTTTTTTTTTTTGACATTTAGATGTGAAATTTTAAAAGCAATCAACACTGAATGCAGATTTTGCAATTCGACAGCCCACGTATACAGTATATCAGCCTAACTGGAAACTAAATGTAACAAAAATATAAATATAAAACTGTATAAATCCTCATTAAGATCTTGTCTGGAACAGATCATGTTGCGTTACTTGTGTTAAACACGAGTCAAGGGGACGGTATCTTTAAACAAAGGGCACAGGCTTGTGTAATTCACACTCTGTCAAAATGCATTTGTGTCTGGCTTTTTAACACAATTTTGCTTCTTTATCTGAGGACCTTGTACGTTTTGTTTTCACGGTGCCAGGTGGCAGTGAGCGGTTTGAAAGAATACCACACAACTGACAGTGAATGTTAATGAAAATAATGCTCACAGGGGAAGGGTGGGATGCAGCAAAATAGAGTGTCGCTACACCCCAAAGTGCATTATTTTCATATCACAGCACAGTCTGGATTGTATTATTCTGCTTATACCAAAGCGATTTACCAATGATTATAATGCTTCATTTATTAATGTATGAAATGACACACATTTGAACAGTTTATAGTTAGATGTAAAGTTCTAGGGCCTCTCTCTTCCTCCCTGTTTCTTAAAAAAAAAAAAACCCACCACCTGACATTTTACTGAGAAACTGGATAGCATAAACGCCTCCATCCTGATGTCTCTGTTACACAGCGCTTACAATAAAGACTACATAATCAACCATGAGGTTGACCTGTGTGGAGTTTGCATGTTCTCCCCGTGTCCGTGTGGGTTTCCTCCGGGTACTCTGGTTTCCTCCCATAGTCCAGAGACATGCACAGAGGGGATTAGGCTAATAGGCGACTCTAAATTGCCCGTAGGTGTGAGTGTGAGTGTGAATGGTTGGCTGTTGCTATGTGTCGCCCTGCGGTGGATTGGCGACCTCCCCAAGGTGTACCCCACCTCTCACCCGAAGTTAGCTGGGATTGGCTCCAGCTTCCCCCCACGACCCTGAACAGGATTAAGCGGTATAAGATGTGCGAGTGAGTGAGTGTCTGTTGTAGTCTGTTTTTGTTTGTTTGTTTTGCTTTCATGGCTCCGAAATCCTTTTTTTTTTTCTTCTATTTCTATGCTTTCTGGCCATAATTGAGTAAATATATTGTGCAAATTGTCTGTATGAGATTGTTAGATTAGTATAAGCATTCATTATTGCTATGTTTATGTAGACTAATAAACTTTATTAACCTACTGAAATAAGGTGGTTCAAAAGCAGTGTTAATTAAAGTTGTATCAGTTACTGCTTCAGTGCTCCACTACTACTAAATCACAGCAAACACAACAAGAAACTTTCATATTGGTGTGTTTATTTTTATGCTGCTGTCAGTCATTAACACCTCAGGGCCTCTTCACACTCACAAGGCTCTCACACTTTATGTCGTCTCTCACTCTGTCTTTCTGTGCGCAGGTACACAGAGGTGGCGAATAATGTGCAGAAGGAGGAAACAGTGCTGAATGTGCAGTTTGTGTTGCTGGACTGCTCCCCACTGAAGTTCTCTCTGGTACAGCACTGTAATGAGTGGCAGAACAAATTTACCGAGCTACTCAGCCTCATGGCTAGCACCAGACTCAAAGAGCTGCACTGCCACCTGCACGGCAGTGCACAAAGGTGTGTGTGTGTGTGTTTGAGAGCTGGGTTTTATTGTGTTTTTTGACCAATATCAGACATTCTAGATTAGTTTTCTGTGAGGGGGGTGTGGGCATGAATCAAAACCAGCAAGTAATTTTGGTTATATTAATGCAGGATTGTTATTAAGAAACTTCACAGCTTTACTAGTTTGATTTAACATACTGTAAGGCAAATCAGAATCGCAGTGGACGGCACTATAATCACCATAGACTTCTGTCCATATTATGAAGCAGTGCAGAAGCCTGAAAATGTTTACAGAGCTGGCATAGCAATATGGCAAGGATTACTGAATAAATGAAAATGAATCAGTCCAAAAATACCACCAGACAAAGTTGCACTACATTGTCTTAAAGGATATATGAACATTCTAGCAGGTCTGACAATATTCATGCTGTATTTAGGACACCGCAGTAAACTCGAATATAATTAAAATTGCTTGATGACAATTTCAAAGATGAGATGTTTTGTATTACAAATGTTAGAATAGTGCATTTCTCTCGAAATACAAATAATTAATCAAGGACAATAATAACTGATTGCATAATCAGTAGATATAGAAATCAAGTGTTACTTGACATTACCATAGCATTATCACAAATTGTGTGTGTGTGTGTGTGTGTGTGTGTGTGTGTCTTTGGGGCCAGGCTCTCTCAGACTCCTCAGACTCTAGATGAGCTGGTGGAGAGCCTGAAACTGCTAGAGACTCTGCAAGGGGACATAAGGAAGACAGAGAACCGGATTCCTCTCATCCAAGAACAGTTTGCCATCCTGGAGAAATATGAAGTCACAGTGGAACATGATGTGAGTGTCATATGCAGAAATACTGACAGGACACACACGTATTTCAAGCAAGTCTGTCACTGATGTGCTGACCTTAGAACACACTCTTGATTACCCTGCCCTTGCACTTCATTGTCTCGATTTTTAACCTCATTCTCTCCATTCTGAATATTTTTTGTTTTTGCCTCTCTCTCTCTCTCTCTCTCTCTCTCTCTCTCTCTCTCTGCAGATTCAAGAAATGTTGGAGACTCTCAATAGTGAGTTGGTTTGGTTCCAACAGATGTTGATTGACAGCAGTGTCATGTTAAAAAAACACAAAGAAAAGTTCAAGGGCGGTTTCATCTTTTCTGCTGAGGAGTTCAAGAAGAAGACACAGTCCATCCTGCAGGACTTTAACATCACAGGTACTGTAATACACACCCACACCCACATGTCCGTATTTATGTCTTGGTGAGACTTCCCATTAAGTAACTCTAGCCCTAACTATGACAGCCCTAACCTTAGCCATAAGTAACAAAACAAAATACAAGACTTTTGACTATTTCAGTTTTTTGATTGTTTTCACAGATTTTTATAAAGTTGAGTTTTCCCTTGTGGGGACAGGAAAAATGTCTGCACAGGATAAAAATAACAAGTTTTTATCACATTGTGGGGACATTTGGTCCCCCCCCACACACACACACACACAACAGTTTACCTGAAGAATAAAACATGATAGGACACACTGATATAGAAAAATAATCCACGACAGGCTGATGTGATGCCGCGTGAAAGTGTTTTATTCCTCTTATACCACTGCTATGTGCCAACGCAGATGAAAACATCATACATCTGTTCATTGTTGCACGTACTGTTGTCAGACTTCCACAAACAACAAGTTTGCGTCTGTTATTACCTGTTATTGTTGTAGCAGCATAGCTCTTTCTTCCCGAAAAATGGTTAAATAAAGGTGTTCATACAGAAGACTTCATGATATGAACAATTACACAGGTTTTTAAAATTTATTGTGGAGAGCTGGCTGAGCACACAGCTGGTACTGTAGTCAGACCTCATGTTATAGAAACAGCATAATTGATTGCAGTATCAGTATTGTATTGTCATCTTGCACATCCGTAATATGCAGTTTTACAGGCTTAAACAGTAACAAGATGCCTCATGCTAAACTTCATATCTAGCACTTTTAAAAATGTCCATTGTGTATCCAGGTGAGAGACGAGCATGTCGTTGAGGTTATGTGTATTGTGCTGAGAGAGGCACGTACAGCAGGTTGGTGGTCAGCACCGGCTGAAGCCCCTCTCTGAGTGCCTCATATCTCTGCAGGCCTCCACAACTTCAGGTCACCTCTCTACATGAGCCCCATGCAGGGTGCCTTGCCATCACAGCGCTCGTGATAGGGGGCTGAACAGTGTGAGCAGAGCGCGCCACGGCCATTCACCCTCCCGCAAAGCCAAAAGAGTCCTCCAGAGCCAATTAAGCATGGTGTCATTCTTCACACTTGCCCCCCCACACCTTTTCTATTTCTCCCACTTTTCGTTTTGTGATTCTCATTTGGTTTCTCCTTTCCACTCGCTCGCTTGCTCTCTCTGTGAATGCTGTATGCCGTTTTGCTCCCTCATCACACATTCTGAGTGCATTTCCCCCCCCCCCCCCCACCTCCTTTATTCCTCCTCCGTCTCCTATTGTTTATCTCCTATTTATTCTCCACATCCATTAAAATGAGATTGAAAAGTTCCCCTTTTTTCCCACTCATGTTCACTGCCACTTTTCCTTAGGACTAACAACAAAGTCATACTGTGACAAAGAGTATCAAAGAAGACAAAGCTCTTGTCCTACTTTTCTTCTCCCTTTTCTTATTATTCTTTTCGTTTATTTCTCTCCTTCACACCTCACACCCCAGCCTCCTCACCTCCTGATTCTCTCTTTTTCTTTTTTCTTTTGCTTGATTGTGCATGACTGTTGATAGCTCTGCAAAGTCTGCTGCTTTTTCCTGCTGTTTTCCACATGCTCCATACTTTTACTTTTGTTTGGGTATAAAAGTTGTTTTTATCTCGGATGAAGTCTAAGTTTCAGAAACAAGCCCGATTAGTAGAAACCGACTACGTAGCTTAAGCAAAGGCAGTTGACATTCACTCGCATTATTTCCCACAATTCCTTTCTCTTCCATACACTAATGGCAGCTGCAACTTGTTGAGGATGGCAGGATTGTTCGGATTGTTCTGGAAAACAATGGCTTACTCCAGCAGGTTAATGAGGCCAGGAAGCAGCTTTGTGCCCAGTGAAATTAGTATTCCAGACAGAACCACTGTTTCAAAAAAAAAAAAAAAAATAGCATTGACTCAAAAAAAAAAAGGCAGGCTAACACTCACTGCACAATCCTGTCAAGGTGCCCCCCCACCATCTTATCTAGATTTCTTTATAGATTAACTTATTTCCTTTTTAGCTGCTTTAGATAGCGAACATAGTCTGAAGCCAATACTGTTCAGTGTATGCTGGAAAAGTACATTCACACTGGTCACGAAACATGCAGTGTGTTTGACTTTTTTTTATTTTTTTTACCAAACTAAGATGTGGCATAAACATGGCATGAACAACAGCGATAGGAATGCAGCACCCAGGACAACTTGCCAAAAATAAAGAAAGACCATATTGGTGCGTCTGTGTGTCTGTGTGTCTGTGTGTGTTCATAAACATTGAATTCATGTCCCCACAAACTCAAAATTGTCAGGTTTTCTTGTCCTTGTGAGGACATTTGGTCCCCACCAAAACACCCAACACACATACACATGCACACATGTCACAAGTACTCATTTTGTATTTTTCACAATGGAGTTTTT
Organism: Chrysichthys cranchii; assembly: GCA_030068335.1. Lineage (NCBI taxonomy): Eukaryota > Metazoa > Chordata > Actinopteri > Siluriformes > Claroteidae > Chrysichthys > Chrysichthys cranchii. The sequence goes on from JAQMCW010000001.1 coordinate 6,387,133, forward strand.
GTGTTGCTTGTTTTGGAAACTGGGAAAATGTGTGTGTTTGTTTCACCCTGAAGCTTTTTCTTCATAGCCTTTAGCATCTTTATGCATCAAAAAATGTTATTGCTTTATGTTAATGAATTCTTTGTGTGTGTGTGTGTGTGTGTGTGTGTGTGTGTGTGTGTGTGTGTGTGTGTGTGTGTGTAGGTCCATTTGGCAGTAATGTAAGCTCAGGAGAAGCCCTTGAGTATATCTTATTGCTGAAAACCCAGCTGGAGTCTCTGAAGGAAGAAGAAAGCACAATACGCCTCGGCCTCGGTGTCTTCATGATTGATCAACCTGCTTCCAAAGACATACAGAGCCTGGAGAAGGTGTGCATTAATTACTATTACTAACTTTCGTGCACTCATTACAGCATAATACACACTTTAGGAAAGTAGTAGGTTCCTGCAAAAAAAAAAATAATAATAAGACTACTTGAAAATCTTAGGCCCATGAAAAGAAATGCTATAAGGCAAATATGTTTTCGAAAAATAATGAAAGGGAACATTGTCTACTGTTTAAAAAACTTTGTAAACTAAACTAAGTCGCTGTTTGCCCTTTGTATTCAAAAATGCATCAGTAGAGTCATGTACAGTTTTATAAGGAAATTGGTTGCTGTCTGTTTTTCTGTGGCCTGTTATAGAATATATTGCCTTCTTTACTGACACACAAACATTTCTCTATAACAATTCAGTTTCGTATGGAAACATTATGTTTGGAAATCTAAAATATTTTTAGCTGACCAAATAATGCAGAAGTCATAAAATAAACATCCATCCATTATCTATACCACCTATCCGTCAGGGTTGCGGGGAAGTTGGAGCCAATCCCACCTGACCTCGGGTGAGAGGCGGGGAACACCCATGGCATGTCACCAAACTACCACAGGGCTAACACACAGACAAACAACCATTCACACTCACATTCACACCTATCCGCAACTTACAGTAGCCATTTGACCAAACCTGTATGTCTTTGAGCTCTGGGAGAAATCCAGAGCACTCGCAGGAAACCCACACAGGACGACGGAGAACATGCACAGAAGGGCGCCAGTGTGCTGGCAGGTTTGAACCAAGAACCTTCTAAAAAAAAAAAAAAAAAAAAGTTCAAAACAAAATTACTTTAAAAAACATTCAGTGCTATAGTGCTTGGCTTTGGCGCAAGGACATTGCAAAGATAATGAGTAGGAATTATATAGTAGGTAATAAAATTACCTGTATGCTTTGGTTTTACCAATAACATGAAGATTTAGTTCAGCCACTTCCTTTGTTTTGTACTTGATATTAATAGTAGCTCTGGTAGACTGAATATCTGTAGTTATTCATGGTAGCTTCTTTATGTGTGCATATTTGTGCATGTACGTGTATGTGTGTGTGTGTGTGCATGTGTGCGTGTGTGTAGAGTCTAGATGACCTGCAGCAGGTGTGGGAGATCACTCAGCAATGGGAAACACATTGGAATGAATGGAAGTCTGGACAGTTTGCAACGCTATGTACAGAAAACATGGAAATCACAGCTCAAACCATGTTTAAGAACCTCAATAAGCTTAGCAGAGATCTTAAGGTAGGTGTTCATTTATCTACAACATAAGTTCACAAAACTCAACATTCAGGTCAATTCCACCACAACTTACTATATGGGAAAATTCCTCTTCGATTTTTCAAGACAATCCAATAAACCAAATCCAAACAACCAAATCCAAACAACCAAATCAAAAGCCAACCTTCAGTTCATTCACCTACAAAAAATATCCACACTAATCCCACCGTTTACATCAGTCAATCAGGACCAAAAAGGCCAAATTACTTTCCTGGCTTCAAGCCCACTCATGGTTTCTGTAGTGCGTGAATGTGTGGATGGGAGCGCCGTTCAAACCTCCCGTTCCATGACACTTTGCACACGAAGTCCACAAATCCTGTGACTCACTCAGACTGATTAAAGCGCGGACTGTTGGATGCACAAATGCCTTGGTGGGCTAACCGGAAACTGAAGTTCTTGCTACTTGCTCTGACGCACTCGCGACCTCTCCGTTACTACACATATTAAAAGGCCTTATATTCAAAGAACATACGGGCATAAGAGGGCTGGAGCCGGGCTTCACAAGAAGTGGGTAATCGGCACCATGTAACTGGTTGACAGACCAGTGGGTGTGTAGAAGTGAGTGGACTGAACAAATTATTATTTTAAACAAAACATGGGCGATCACAGTATCTCTAGTTTACAGACAGATAATGATCTTTCAACACTGATGATGCTTTTACATTATTAGTATTACATTTCCGTCATTTGGCAGACGCCCTTATCTAGAGTGACTTACATTTTTATCTCATTTATACAAGTGAGCAGTTAAGGTTAAGGGCCTTGCTCAAGGACCCAACAGTGGTAGCTTGTCAGTGCTTGGATTTGAACTCCCGACCTTCTGATCAGTAGTCCAGTGTCTTAACCCCCTGATTTACGACTCTGCCCCATTTATTACCATAAAATTTTGGCGATCGCCACAGTGTACATTTAGGTTAGGTATGTTTATTTACTACTGTACAACTACCACACACACACACACACACACACACACATACATCACACACATATCCTTCAGCAATTGGGCCAAAGTGCTTTTAAGCTCTTTCCCCTTATACACACTCCACACTCTGTCTAACACTTGATATACGCGCTTTTGTTTAGTTAATTATCCTCTAAAGCTAATTTAGTTTCACTTCTCAGTAACTTCGATGTCATTAGACTGTCATTAGCTTTAAGCAGATTAGAAACACCTGCATGATTGAGGCCCCCTGGGTGCACTTTTCAACTGACTGGGGATCAGTGGATCATGGCGCATTGCTCAGCTCTTAATGATTTAGCCTGCAGTGGGATAGTGATGATTAACGTGTCTGTGAAGAGACTGATGTTGCTGTGTGAGTGGGGTTTTGATGTACTGTTTTATAGTGAAGTTTACCATTGCTGTGTCATTGTAGGATAAACAATGGGACATAGTGGATTTCTCCAAGAACAGGATCGAGCAATTCAAAAGGACCATTCCACTGATCTTAGACCTGAAAAATCCAGCCATGAGAAAGAGGTGAGGCTTACAGAGGACACAATCAAGCTGCCACATACGCCTAGGGCTGTGGGAACAAATCTCACAATGTAAATATTATTCATTTTTTAATGTTGTTTAATTATTAGAAGGCAAAAAATTCATTTTTGAATGTAATGGATCTTAATCACTTGAGGTCAGTTCATTGAATCACATATTTCCTCTTTTGGATAAATTACCCTTGTGGAAAAATATTTGCTCTGAATAAATGTTATTTGTGTATCAATTTTTTTCTAATAAATCTATATTTATTCATTTAGATATTTATATATTAGGGGTATAAGATAACATCAGGTCTCTATTTGTTACGTAGGTGGGTTCGAAATTTGAGTGTTTTATCTATTTATTTATTTTACTCCCTGAGCCCAACCCCAATTCCCACCCACTTTCCTGAATCTCCAGCCAAAGAATCTGCAGTAGCCTATAAAGTAGTGTCTATAAAATGACTCACAGGTGGCACATCCAAGCACGCACAAGTCCCAGAATTCATTTTCCCAAATGGCTTTTCTTCCGAGACCAGATCAAACCTGTACATTTAGATCATTGTCTAAACCTGAATATATATTATAATATTTTTACTTATCATCCAGGTTATTTGTACAAGTTGGATTTATTTGTAAATTGATTATTGCCACTATTGCTAGTGTTTTAAACACACTATTACATTTAAGTTGTTGACTTCCAGCAGGCATGTTTTGGTTAAAGATAGACTGACATTTTGTCAGGTGTGTAGTACGCTACATAGACGCTACAGTGCCGTTACATTGTACCTCGTGTAGGGAGCATATATAGTGGAGGAAATAATTATTTGACCCCTCGCTGATTTTGTAAGTTTGCCCACTGACAAAGAAATGAACAGTCCATCATTTTAATGGTAGGTTTATTTTAACAGTGAGAGATAGAATATCAAAAAGAAAATCCAGAAAATCACATTATATAAAATATATAAATTGATT
>JAQMCW010000001.1:6419721-6430621 GCA_030068335.1 Chrysichthys cranchii
TGTGTGTGTGTGTGTGTGTGTGTGTGTGTGTGTGTGTGTGTGTGTGTGTGTGTGTGTGTGTGTGCATATGTGTGCATAGGCGTGGTTGTGTGATATTGAGCAGACCATGCGCTGGACTCTGAAGGATTGTTTGAAGAACTGCTGCCTGGCTCTCAAAAAGATGAGCGGAAAAAGAGACAAGTGGGTTAAAGATTGGCCTGGGCAGGTGAGTGACCTCCGTCGTACATGTCTGTGTACACACGTGTGCTTGTACGTGTGGTAAAATGTCCTCATTTCACGCAGATGTTGATAACAGCCAGCCAGATCCAGTGGACCAAAGATGTCACCAAATCTCTGATTGCAGGCAAAGAGAGGGCAGACAAATCAGCACTAAAATCCATGAAGAAGAAACAGGTGAGATAAGTGACTCCCATGGCGGTCTTCCTGCAAACACGCTGATTGATTTCCTGTGGCACAAGCACAATGATTGACTGATGTCTCCACCTTTGTTTGTAGTTTTCAGACCCAAGGTCACACATGACATTTTCATGAACACAACATGGGTGTCAATCAGTGCAGTGTTACACAGCAGATCAAGTGTCAAATTTTCATCATGTGTCTATGTCAGGTGTCCATGCTGCACCGCTACTCTGAGGCTATAAGACGAAACCTCTCCAAAATCATGCGCCTCAAGATTGTAGCCTTGGTTACCATAGAGGTTCACGCCCGTGATGTCATTGATAAATTGGCCAGAGCAGGCTGCTGTGATGTGAACGCTTTCGACTGGCTTTGTCAGCTCCGCCTCTACTGGGATAAGGTGAGGAAGGAGGAAAGGAGAAATAAAAGAAAAAATGAAGGAGAAAGGAGAGTGCCCATAAACTACAGAGAAGGGCCCTGTAGAATATTATAAACTCATCTTATATATATCTTATATATCATATATATATATACACACAATGTTTTAAACAGATTCAAAACACGTGCAGCCTGTTAGTAATTATTTTATTAATCATTTGTTATTGTTTTATTCTCATATTTCATGATTGTCATATTTATCATATTTCATGATTAACCCCTAGTATGATTTGTATATTTCTAATAGATTTAGAGATTTGTCTTACTGATTGTAGTTTATTTGATTTATGTACCGAATGCTTTGTTTCATCTTGTGATATTTCTTTGATAAAATTATAAGTACTGTATAAATAAAGATTATTACTTAGTGTATACTTCATGAATGAACTAATCAAAACACCATCTTTTTTGTGTGTGCATGTGTGTGCATGCAGGATGTGGATGACTGCATTATCAAACAGACCAATACACAATTCCAGTATGGTTATGAGTACCTGGGCAACTCGGGCCGCTTAGTCATCACCCCTCTCACTGACAGGTACTGTAACCATGGCAACACGCCTGTTTTCACCTATGAAAGGTAACAGTGACTGCCCTGTCAGCTGAAGCATTATTGGATTCCCTGGAGCCAAACAGCCTTCCTGCTCCAGTGTTAAGCTGCTTTGGTGCACTGCTGCCACTGCTGTGGGAGGAGTTTCCCTGAAGTGTTTTTATGCATTTTTGATCCTGTACTGAAGCATAACAGCTGCTCACCCACACAATAACCTGTGGTCATTATAAGCAAAACGCATCATTATATGTCACACTCATTTTCCTGAGGACACAGTCGCTAAACTCATATCTTGAGTTAGAAGTTCAATATTTGCATCCACTGATGACTTTAACACACTATGAGTCATACAATAGCTGCTTTTTTACTGGCCAGTTTATCAGATACACCTAGACAATTACAATTAGCTGACTGGAGCCCTTCATTTGCTGTATGTAGTGTATCATCCCACTTCGGTCCTCTCTATTAGGGGACCATTGCTGACTGTTTGAGAGGAGGACCACTCTCAGCACAGCAATACCACTAATATGAGGTAGTGTGTATGGGGCTGGAATGAGTGTATCAGTTGCAGCTTTGTAGGTAAGTTTGTTGGTAAGGTGATATTAAACACCACAGTGTTATGGCTGTGTTGTACTGTGGTCTACCAACTAAAAATATCCTGAAACTGGGTAAACTTATGCAGTCAGACACTAATGACAGATGAAGGGATGGCGGACAGTTAAGACAAATGGTGCATGGAAAACGAGCTGTATTTTGAAAGATCCGCATTCACTTCTTACTGCACACAGTAGACTCACAGCAGTGCCGCATACTAGCAGCGGTAAGCCTATGGTGGTGCATTTGCACTGATGTATGGTGTACTGACAGGTAGGTATACCTGATAAAATGGACAGTTGCAGGGTTTAAGTACCTTATAAACTATCAATAGATCATTAATGATCAGAATATAATAGTCTTACATATTACTTCTAAGGTGGTTCATGATACTGATTAGACCGACAGATCATATCAACACTTCTGTGGAATTCTTATTATAACATCCGGTTTTTCTGAATAATCATGAGCATTTCAGGCATAGGTCAAGGCTGTCTACAAATGCAGAAACATTACAGCTCATCTTCAGGGTCAGCATGAACTAACGTTGCCAGATGTTAACAGTAATATTATGAGCCGAATGAGACTCAATGAAAAGCTGACAATGGCAGCAGAGCAAATCTGTATCAGGGTGATAATGAACCTTCTTATCAGAGACAGAAAAAGAGGGAGGGAACGAGGGGGAACGAGAGAGCGAAAGAGAGAGAGTTGTTTGCCATGTTTTGGCAATATTCAAATCCTAATACAATCATTTTTGACACCGTTCAGATTTGATTTCATCTAAGAAAGGTGAAAAAAAGGAAACGAGGGAGACAGACGTGTTTTGTGCTTGGATTCTGGGATTTGGTGTACAAGCATTACAATGGGGGTGTGAAGATCCTGTCCTACTATCAATTATTCATGGATTCCACATGGGAAGTGAGAGTCAAGAGTCAATAGCAGATTTTTATTGCATGCTTTAGAAACAGTAAAATAGCACTGAAAAGCGCAGCTGCAAAACGATCTTCCATTAAATGAAAGGAAACATCTAATCCTGGCTTATGTTGATGAGCACATGGCATCCTAAACCCACTCAAGGACATAGAGAATGGGCATACGGTGTCGCTCGGTGTTTGAGTGGTGTGTGTGTGTGCGCGCATGTGCGTGCGTGTGTGTGCGCGCGTGTGCATGTGTGTGTGTTTACATATTTTTTTAATCCCTGAGTGTCCTTTTGTAAGTTTTTTGTGTGCATATGTGTGCATATCCATGTCTGTGTCTCTATCAGGAGAAACCTGTGTATGTTGATGTCTCTTTGTGTATGGAATTCTTTAAAGCTGAAAATACTTTGGAGCATAGTCGTTTATGTTTAGAATATATATACAGTGAGCCGTCGCTTATTGCGGGAGTTAGGTTCCAGAACACACCGCGAAAAGTGAAAATCCGCGAAGTAGCGACCATTTAATAATATGGTTATTATTATTATATTTTTTTTTTATTTTAAGCCTCTATAAACCCTCCCACACTCTTATAACCATTACCTGCACAGTTATACAGTATAAACCCTTTATATTCTATTAGATATTATAAAAAAATACGCAAATCAGTTTTAAAAGCATTTATTTTTTCCTGGTAAAGAACATTGTGATAGGCAGTTGCTGGTGCTGTCTTTTCATTTGATTCAGGAGGTTTTTATACACTTCTGTGGCACCATCAAGAGCATTTCTGAACTGCAAAGAGCGAATCATTTGTGGTCCCATTCTTCAACCGATGACTTAAGCTCTTTAGCTAACCGTCACTCGAGAGTTAGTCCTTGTTGTTCTTCTTCGTGTTCGTGTGCTCGATCCTCCTCTTGTTCTTTCTCTTCCTCACTCGCTGACTTGGTCATTTTGGCCAGATCTTCGTCGGTCAGCGGTATTGAGTAGACCTCGAGCAGCTCAACAACGTCATCGGAAGTCATGGCATCAAAGCCTTCTCCTCCTAGCTGTTTTGCCAGCCTAACTGCCTCATCAACCGCAGAGTGATGAATTTCTTCGGAAGAAATGCCCTCGTATCCATGGACCACTTCTGGCCACAATTTCTTCCAGCAGGCATTGACAGTCTCCTTCTTCATGTCCTTCAGTGCACTCTGTACATTCACCAGGTACGATGCAATGGCATAATTCTTCCAGTAGACCTTCAGGGAAAAGTCTTCGTCCATTTCCATGACATCAACCATGTGTTGCAGGCTGTTCTTAGTGTACAGTGCCTTGAAGGCTCCGATAACCCCTTGATCCAATGGCTGAATCAGTGGCATTGCATTTGCTGGCAAGAACTCTACTTTCACCCCTTGGAAGAAAAGATCCACGGGATGACCTCTGGCATTGTCCAGCAGTAAAAGCACTTTGAGCTCAAGGTCCCTTTCTGCCAGATAGATCTTTACCTCCAGCATGAAACATTGGTGAAACCAGTTAACCGTCAGGAGTTTTGTAATCCCTTCCTTCAGGTTGCACATCCAGTAGACAGGCAGCAGGTTCTTATTCTTGTTTTTCAGGGCCCGGGGTTTTTTGGACGTGTAAATGAACCCTGACTTGAGCAAAAAGCCCGTAGCATTGCTGCACATGACTAGCGTGACGTGGTCTTTATGAGCCTTAAAGCCCGGGGCTCTTGCCTCCTCCTTCGTGATGAAGGTACAAAAGGGCATCCGCTTCCAGAACAGGGCTGTCTCGACCATATTGAACACCTGCCCCGGCCAATATCCGCCTTCTTTAATGATGTTCTTGAAGTTTCTGCTGCGGCTTTGTCCGCGGAGCCAGCCTCCCCATGGAGACTCACGCTGGATGTTCTTCTTCCGGCAGTCCGCAATCCAGAGTCCTAAAGCAGATTCCATCCGGACCACAGCCTTATTCCGCATGCTTACGACTCATTTGGTGCCCTGGTTATAAGACATTGCGGCTGTAGCTCTTATCTTCTTTTCAGCCTTCTTTATGTAGCGAACCATGGACTCGTTGATGTCGTAATGGCGTCCTAAAATGGTGCAGCTGCTCCTTTCCTTTAACATGTTCAAAAGTTTTACCTTTTTGACGATTGTTAGCATCTTCCACCGGCGCTTGGGCGTGTCTCTGGAAGAAGGAGAAGGCGCAGATAGGTTGTGGTATATAACGAAGGGCTTTGCTACCCACAAAAAGCTCAGTGAAACATGACACTGAACGAGCGAGATGCTGGCTAACACAAACCGGAACAACACTCTTTGCTTAGCTCATCAGTGCCCAGGTGTCTGTAATTAGCTGCACGCTCTGATTAGCCATCGGCCAATGGCAAATGAGGAAGCATGTACCCTACCACAAAAGGCCCGCAAACCAGCTGAAAAGCTGCAGTATTGTATCAATTTAAATGCAAACCCGCGATAGAGTGAAGGCGCAAAATTTGAGGCGCGATATGGCGAGGGATCACTGTGTGTGTGTGTGTGTGTGTGTGTGTGTGTGTGTGTGTGTGTGTGTGTGTGTGTGTGTAGTGTATGTGTTGTGTGTGTGTGTGTGTTGGCCTAAACATGAACTAATGCTCAGCATTCTTTTTCATATTACATGTTCATGCTGTTATATCGTGGTAATTGTTCTTTGTGTATTTATTAAACAATGTATATTGTATATTTTACATATTTGACACAAGGGAAGCCACTGTAAATTGTACAAGCACACATCTGCTTACTAAATTAATGGAACAGCATGACAAAACACAGCAAGTTACACTTATCACTTCTTGGTGTACCAGCTTGTCTTTAAATACTGTAGGCAGGGCTGAAAAGCAGAGTGAGTGAGCGTGAAGTGATATCTTCTACAGGTGCTATATGACGCTGACCACAGCCTTACATCTGCACCGTGGTGGCTCTCCCAAAGGTCCTGCAGGCACAGGCAAGACCGAGACTGTGAAAGACCTGGGCAAAGCTCTGGGCATGTACGTGATCGTGGTCAACTGTTCCGACGGTCTGGACTTCAAATCCATGGGGCGCATGTACTCTGGTCTTGCTCAGGTTCATGTTATTAATATGCAGTAAATGCTGTATAAGCACTTTTTAAATTTAATACCATAATGGATAGTATGTAAGAATTATCATGACACAGTATAACAAATTATATTTACAGATTATGTACTTAATGAGAGTGTGTGTGTGTTTGTTTGTTTGTTTCCAGACAGGGGCATGGGGTTGTTTTGATGAGTTTAATCGCATCAACATTGAGGTGCTGTCAGTAGTGGCACAGCAGATCCTGTGCATCCTCTCAGCACTGTCTGCAGGAGCCACCAACTTCATCTTCGAGGGAAGGCAGATTCGCTTGGTCTGGTCCTGTGGCATTTTCATCACTATGAATCCCGGTACGTACTGCTCAGTGATTTTTAATTGTTTCTTACTGCATATTTAACCAGGTATGTGTATTCTGTAGTTAAGTATTAGGACGTGGCAAGCTGATATATAACTGTATTGGTGTGTGTGTGTGTGTGTGTGTGTGTGTGTGTGCGTGTGTGTGTGTGTGTGTGTGTGTGTCGGGGGGGATGTCTCCACTAGGTTATGCTGGTCGTACCGAATTGCCTGATAATCTGAAGTCCATGTTTAGGCCAATCTCAATGGTGGTGCCAGACTCAACCTTGATTGCTGAGATCACTCTGTTTGGTGAAGGCTTCAACAACTGCAAGGTGCTGTCACTTTCAAGATTTCAGCTCATTCAAGTATACAGCTCTGGACAAAATAAAAAATAAAACAAAACAAAACAAAAACATGGCAAAATTGTCACTTTCTCTGGTTTTACTGTTTATAGGTGTTTGAGGAAGGTGAACATTTTTGTTCCCTAAACTAGTGATGACATTTTCCCCAAACTCCACATTATAGTGGAAAATATTATCACTTAGAGCATTTAATTGCAGAAAATTATAACTGGTCGGCATAAAAAATAAATAAATAGATAAATAAATAAATAAATAAGGTATCTGCTGCTTGACCTTGTTCATATGAACTGCTGTATTTGAAATTTTGAGAATGGAAGCGACATGATGCTCGCTGTATCCCTCTGCCAGTAAAGCCAGAATCAAACCCGTCTTTTTCTCACAAACCTTTTCTTTTGAACTCTTTTGGCTATGATGAATAACTATTTTTGTGTTCCAGTTAAATTACTCCTAACACTGTTTTAACCATCCAAGCTGGCCCTGTTGTAAGAGGATAGTGATGACCACAGCAGTGGTTTTTATACTTTTCCTCATTAAATAAAATTTTTATTTCAGATGATCACCTCATCAGTACCTCGTTAAATAAAATGAGGTGTGCTTGTGTTGGAATTCCACCACAGACCCTGGAATGAAATGACCGCCATACATGGAGATGCAGATTTAAGAAAAAATTGAAGTGGTCTGTAATTTCTTCCAGAGCTGTACTACCAGGATGATATATTTGACCGAAACGTTTGTGTAATCAGTTTAAATCCTAAACCTAACCTAAACCCTCAGTTTACTTCCCATGGAAAATGAATGCGGGCTGTGTTTACTAAAACACTGATTATAGCCATACTCGTGCTAGTGGGGGTGGCTAGTGTGTGTGTGTGCGTGTGTGCGCGCGCGTGTGTGTGTGTGTGCGTATGTTTGTGTGTGTAAAACACAAGTGCATTCTTCCTAATTAACATCATCAACATAAACCCTTCTTTTGTGCATGTCTTCTGGTATTTTGCCAGAAAGTTTGTTATTAAGGATTTAGAATCAGAAAAACACATTAACATTTAAGGAGTGTTTGTGCATTCTGTTCACCTGCTGGGATTAACTGAATATAAGTTCAGTTCTATCGAATCTATCAGTATGAATACATTTGAAAAGTGCACACTGCTGAAATTATTTCAAAATAAAGGATGCACTGGTGATATAGCAGGCGATAGATTCACAAACATTAAATGCATTATGCATTATGGTAAAAAAAAAAAAAAAAAATAATAATAATAATAATAATAATAAAGAGAAAGGCCTAAATTTCTCAAATTTTGAAAATTGCCTCTGTAGCCGCTGATTGTTTCATTTGTATTTGTGCTGAAAATAACACCAGCTTGTCACAGGCCTTCACAAAGGGAGTAATTGCTATCAGCCTTAATAAATTGGAATAGGTGGTTGATTGCAATAATCATAAAGCAGTAGTGACCACCCCCTTGATCTTATTACAGGTGCTAAAAGCCTCTTCAGCTGTTTACAAAATTGTGGGTCCATTTTCACACCAAAATATGGTTTGTGAGGCTGCAAAATGACAGTAGATATGACGGAGCAGATGTCAGGAAAAAACGTTAAAAGGGATTTAGAGGTTGTTCCTGCCTTTCTTGGGTAGGACATGTGGTACAAGTTTTAAAAATGCAGTGTGTGGGTGCAAATATGCATATATAAATCCTCTCAAAAGGACACGTCCTTTTCTCACTACACGAATATAATCACTGATACAAAACATTATTCTACTGTAATGTGATTTTATGTCTAACCATGATATGCATGCAGTTTATCTGGTTCATTTAGATATACCAGATAACTTTAGAGAATAGATGAATAAGGCACACTGGTTGGAAAGATAACCTTGATAGAGAGAGCGAGAGAGTGAGAGAGAGAGAGAGAGAGAGAGAGAGAGAGAGAGAGAGAGAGAGAGAGAGAGACAAGAATAATTTTAGGGCTATTTACCAAATCCACATTTTATAGGACGCCTGTGCTATTATCCAGTAAGAGAGGCCTAAAGATCATGAATAGAATGAGATCATTATCAGAGAGGAAGCTGGACAGAAGGTTAGTGTTTGGTGTTAAATTCGGCTTTGGAGCTGGAGGGGATTGAATCAGATAGGCAAACACAGATGAGTCTAGTCACACACAGACACACACCAGGAGACAGAGTCCACTGTTGGTTTACTGCTGGCACACAGCATGCATGCGCTGTGTGTATGTCTGTGTGTGTGTGTGTGTGTGTGTGTGTGTGTGTGTGTGTGTGTGTAGGTGGGTGCATGTGCAAAACGCCTGACCGACAAAGCTCAACAACACAATGCGTGTAACGCCAGCTCCCAAAACACACACACTCATGGCCTGGTAGGCACAAAATCCCCTCCCAGAAAATCCACTCAGAGCTCCCACCTGCTCCAGCAAACATGGTCCTAATGGAAAAGCCTTATTTGTTGGGCCTGTACACAAGCCCAGTTAGCTGGCAGAGAGAGGGAGAGGGGCTCTGGAGATTGGATTTGGAATAACACATAATATACCTGAGATTAAGAGCAGCAGCACAGGGTCGAGCATCATGTCTTCCACAGATCCATGCATGTCAGTGTAGGACTTTATTTGCCCAACACACAAGCCCACTCTCACTCCCCCCCCACCCGTTCCCTGTCTTCTTACACAATCAATAATCCCTGTATCATTATGTGCTATTGAGAGGACTATTACTTCTGCAAATGGGAGGAAATGGACATATCAATGTTGTGTCATGTCAGATGGAGTGGGAGTGGGACTGAGTATAGCACCTAAGAGACAGAGAGCGAGCGGCGGAGAAAGATGGAGCAAAAGAAAGTCTGGAGAAGAGGAAGGAGAGAGGGAGCTGTTTTGTTTTTTTTTTGCCCTGTTGCACTGGAGTGTGGAAGTCTGGTGTTATGAGCCATGACTGATAGTGGAGTGTGTGTCTCTGGAAAGCCATGAGCTTGCACTACCTGTGTGTGTGTGTGTGTGTGTGTGTGTGTGTGTGTGTGTGTGTTGGAGGGATGAGTCGGTGAGCGTTTGAGGAAAATGAGTTCATTATGATATCCAAAGCATAACACACATCCCAAATATAAACAAACAAGACACTGAATAATGTCTGTAACAGGAAAACCGTCAAATTTACTCCCACCTGTGTCGTTTGTGTGTGTGTGTGTGTGTGTGTGTGTGTGTGTGTGTGTGTCTGCATCGCTGCTGTAGATAGTGTGTCTGGTGGCGAAGGTAATAAGGCACACCCAAGATAACGTGGTCCATTTACCTCAGTATGCATAACTCTGCCTCACTGCTGAGGAGAGCCTGTACAGACTGCAGATTGGCGGTGGTATATTTGAGTGGGACAGACAGGCATTTCTTTACATCTAAATATGAATTTAAACATCTCTATGTAGATTCCCAGCTTTCAAGTAGTTTTGCACTGAAATACTTGAGAGCTAGGGTGAAGTTTACTCATATATCTGGTCAAGTTAACATGGAAGATTATTCGAATTTATGAATTGAATAAATTTATCTGTTACTTAAATCCTGTGGGGTTCATCTGTTTTAGCTTTCAGGCTAATAAAATCAGTAAAATATCAACATACAAATCCGAATGATTTCCTTTTATGTGTTTCAAATTTCTGACACTTCATCTTGCACTTTGCTCTCTTTTATATGTCATTTTTTTCTCTGAAATGTAACAAGTGCATGCGTTTCCCTTAGACTGTACTGTGTGTCACCTAACCTGTTTGTTAGCTTGTGGGAAGCTGACGAAAACGGCAACCACTGAGCCACGGGGAACAGGGAGCTGCTTGTGTACAAATGCAGGAGAATTTGTAATTGCTTTGAATAGGATTTTATTTCTGATGAGAATAGCTGGTATAGTCACAGAAAACCCACTCTGTTATCTTCAGCACTCATGTAATTACTTCATTGCATCTAGCCTAATGGGCCCTTTGGGGCTAGAAAGCATTATGTACGTATCTTGGCAACATCATGATGTATTGCTGCCTTGGAGGCTCATTTCAAACCATTTACAGATGTTTGCAGGTAATTTCTTAGTTATTGAAGCACTGTCTTCTAAGACGCAGACTTATGAAGCAGTACAGGCAGCAAGGCATGCTTTCTGTCTCTGACACATCTATAGACACAACCCCATTTCTATTTATGAACACAAAATGCATGCTTGCTGTCTTTTCTGCCTCCATTTTGTCTAAAAATGTATTATTTATTTCTTAAACCCCCCCC
>JAQMCW010000001.1:6432992-6437992 GCA_030068335.1 Chrysichthys cranchii
CAGAACAGACAGCAGCCTTGAACGGGCCGGACAGGAGCGGAGAGGAGGAGGGGCCAGACGGCCAGAAGCAGCAGAACAACAAGAAACAAAAACAATGTACAATGACGGTGCGTCTCTTGTGCATCTTACTGTCATTGCAAAGCCCCTACTAGCTGTGCTCCTGACTTGGCTCAAGTGTACAAACGAAGTACGGGTCCCGTACATACTCTATGCATTCTTGATTTTTCAGAAGACCTGTACGATTTGCATGTGTAGGACCAAAAATCTCCACAGCCAGTCTGCGACCTTCTGCGGCGTTGAACATGCACAAGTTAACGCTCAAGTCTCAAGTACGGTTTTGCCAAATTTTCACCGTAGACTGCCCATAGTAGCACGTCCGCCGCACTGTGAGTTAGGCTTTACATAGTTAGGTTTTACAGACTTGTCTGCATATGTGGGCATGGGATATAGCATGCCCAGCACCTGCTGAGCTCCATGTTACGCTGCTGCTGCTGATTCTTTCTCAGAAATAGTTTTCCTAGTCTTAAACACGTTTGTTATACTGTTGATCCTCTCATCTGCAGACACCGCACTAACAGATATCAGATGCAACGGACAAAATCCGCTGGTGTGAATACATAATCCATTAGCCAGAATGTCCGGTACGAAATTTTAAAGCTCCCGGGTGTTGCGAACTGATTCCTGTAGTTCAGCAATTGTTGTTAGGTGGCCGTGGCGTGCGTGCTACTAGTTGCTTACAAGCGTCGGTTGAGCTGTGATCGTTGTGAAGCTATACTGTTTTTTCGGCGATTATTTGGTGTTTTTCACTTCAATGTTTTCTCAATGTTCTTACCTATTTATGTTGGTCGTTATGCTGCTTGTCATGTGTACAGTACTTGGGTAGCACTTTTATGGAACTTAGTGGTGTTTTTTCTTGGATTTCCATTATTTTAACCCCCCCACACTAAAACACTTCACATCATCGGACTATTCAAGTCAATGGACAACCTCTCCCCCCAATTAGTCCATTAATGCGACGATCAACTGTAGTCATAAAAATTGTACGTATTGATCGGACAAAGCAGTTCATGTCACCATTAGACACAAAACAGCGGGGCGATAATCTGTACTCTGTGCTGCATATGATCTCAGAAGTTTACATCGGACGACAAACAGAAGCTGATTCAAATTCCTCTGCTTGCATGCAGGTTCCCTAGTGCATCAAATGGTAGTCACTCAAATCATTTTGACTTGGCTGAAACACCTAAGGAATCATTAAACATGTCTCAGATGACTCAAACCTGAGTCATCCTCACTCTGTTTTGCATATTATACACACAAGCTGCTTCATAAAATACGTCAGGTCCCCCGTTTGTGTACCAGGGTAGTGTGCGTACGTACCTACACGCAGCAGATATGCAGCACAGCACAGTGCAGATGTGTCGCCCAGCATGTGTCTCATCGCCTACACATCTCATGTCTAGACAGGCAGCAACTGCTGCATGTACCAGCAGCAATCAAGTGTGAGAAAGAGGAGGTGGAGGAACGACATGTACCCACATTCACTTTTACACACGCATACACAAATTGGCATTACTACGTACAAGCAAGCACTGACAGCGGGCTTTCACTTACACCGTCTGCTGTCATCTGTCCATTTTGCATTGTGAAGTTCTTCCTTGCAGCGTCATGTTGAGCAAAGAGCTCCACCCTCGGCTCTTAATGCTAATGCGCTCCTGCTAAGATGCTTCTGATCTCTTCTCTTTTTGTGCTTCTGTACACAGTTAATGAGGTAAAAAAGAAATGAGAGAGGTATCGAATTAGAGCAAGAGTGCTTTAATGCCTTTGTAGTAATCTGGCTCTGAAGAGTGCGTGTCTCACTCTAGGGGGTGCTGGGATTGTTTATGGTTATTAAGTTTGAGACATACTTTCTCGCCAGTTCATTTGTACTTGCTGATCAACTTGGGATTCAACCCAATAATATCGCACAGTTCTAATACCCCCCTAAGGATCATTATAACTATTCAAACAAAAAACAAGTATCTGTTTATTTTTCTACCAAAAGCTACATTCACACTGCAAGCCTTAGTGCTCAATTCTGAAACATTGGCTAGTTTTTGGGTGTTCACACCTTTTTAAAAAAATAAATAATTAAATAATTAAAGTAAAAAAGCTGGCCAACATCAGATTCCAGTGTGAACTGGTCCCGGTCCTGAACTGACCCAACAAGCAATAAAAACACATCCCAGCCAGCACACTGTTTTAGAGAAGTAATTATTGAGATCTCTGAAGTCAGTGTTGTGGAGCAGTGGCTGCTATTTCTGTACGCAGGTGTGTGTGGATGCAGAGTCAGTGCCAGAAGTAGTGGAAACATGAGGTGAAAGGCTAAACTGAAACAGATTTCATCCAAAATTTCAGGTTGTCAAGGGCTACTTTTATGTTCGTATTCACCGAGTGACTCCCGCCAGTGCAGAATGTTGATCTAGAATGCCGTAAAAGTCATACGCATTCCAAAGTGACTGTTCAGAGTGAGATCGCAGTGCAAAACATCAGACCTGTATCTGATTTAGGACCACCTACAGAATGAAAGGCTACGTTCACATTGCCAGGCTGAAGTGAGTCAAATCTGATCATTTCAGGGCTATGTGGACACAAATCTGGCCTTTGCAAATCAGATTTGAGTCACTTTCACAAGTGGTCCTAAATCCAATACATATCCCATTCAAGGTCGTGTGGCATGAATGAGAATGCCCAGCTCAGAATCTGTTGGCTTTTCGCCTATGCGCATGCGCTGAATGCCGTCATCATCAGCCAGCACAGTGTTCTGTTGATTTATGCTACCTGTAGAGATGTGCTACTTAACAGTTGCGTTTTAGCTTTCAAACTGTTTGCTATCCTCCAGAGCAAAATGCTATCAGACATCAGCATCAGCTACTAGCATGCCCATGATGTCAGGTTTAATACCATGATTAGTCTCACTAATATGTTTTTGGTTGTCGGTAATGCACATGACTCGTGCAAAAACGTATCAGTGTGTACATGCATGACATTTCAGAGGACATTTCAGAGGATAGATGCATTCACATTACAGTTAGATAGGCTACAGGTCACTTGTAATTATGAAAGTGAACTGTCAAGAAAGGCAAATCCAATCTGAGCAAAAATTCAGAATTGAGCAATGAGGCTTGTAATGTGAATACACTATACATTTAGTGGCTCAAACCAGAATTGAAAATGTCAGATTTCATGTAGTTTGTGCTCTTCACATTTATTGTATAAAAAAACAAATCTGAGCAAAAAAAAAAAAAAATCAGATTTGGGCCAGTTTTCACTTTTTTACTGTATGATTATGTATGTTTTTAATATGTGACTCCTTCTCTGTAGCTGAGAGAAACTATCGAAGCAGAACTTCTGCAAAGCGGTCTGCAGGTCACTCCCTTCACTGTGACCAAAGTCATTCAGCTGTACGAAACCAAGAACTCGCGCCACTCCTCCATGATCGTAGGCAAGACGGGCAGTGGCAAAACAGTCACCTGGAGGATCTTACAGAATGTCCTGAGCACCATGCATCGCAAAGGCGAACCTGGCTTCAACCTCGTCCGCGTGAGTCCCGGGGCTGTTTGAAGTTCGCTAATCATTTCAAGACTCAATCTGTATTGCACACACAACTAACACACCAACACACTGTATTGCAACAATTCAGGTTTATTCAAAGTATTTGTTTTATGCAGTTCACTCTAAATAAGTTCATTTTGGTGTTTACACCAGCTGCTATCAAACAGTACACTGATGAAGGAGACGAAATGCTTAATGCACAAGCATACACAAAGCATGAAGAAAGCGTTTGCTCGCTTGCGTGACATCAGATAACAAGTAACAACAGCACATTTTGCACATGTACTCTTGAAATGTCTTAATTGCTTTTGGGTTAAATTAAGGAGTCCAAAAATATGCGAATAATACCGCAAGCTCTAATTTTCCATGAATATAAATATCAATTACCCAGTGCAAGCATTTCAAAGCTCGCCCATTATTCCAGACAAACGCTCACTCCAACAATAGCGCAACATAAGTTTGTCATATTGTGTTCTCATTATCTCAAACATGAGACGATTTAATGCCATAGAAGAAGCACCGCTCTGACACGGAGCTCCTTCTAAAGCGGCTGCTGTCTGAGGCTATCCTAAGGCATTCATTAGTATGAAAATGAGCCGCCTTTAGCAAGCGCTGTACCCCGCCATCGTCGCGCATCCCTGACACCAAAACAACAGTCATCAAAGGCACTCTCCACAGGTATTGCGGTGCTCTTCAGGATGCTTAACACAGAACAAAAGCACTCCACAGACTTACAGCTAACATAGTGGAGTTTGGATAAAACCACAGAGCTTCTTACGCTAGCGCACTATAATTGGTAGCACTTACAGCACATTGTTGTGATAATATGTTTTCTTATGCATGCCTTTTTCGGAGGAACGTGTGCAGTTCTAATCCAGTTATCAGAGGCTACAATTATGTATAATTACGTTTTTTCCATGCTGCCCCCTTTCCCTCCCATTTCATGTGCTTTGCGGTGAGCAATAAGATGGCTGGAGCTATTTTCAGTTCGTGATGTGATTCATTTCGACTGCACCTCATGTGTGATTGCAGAGTCAGAACTGCGTCATGTATTAGAAACCAGATTTAAGAGCATGCATTTCAACCTGTTGGGGATGTTTTTACCTGGTCTTCTCTTTAATGATCTTTCTGTGCGAGTGTGTGTGTGTGTGTGTGTGTGTGTGTGTGTGTGTGTGTGTGTGTGTGTGCGTGTCCAGGAGAGAGAGTGTGCTTTCTTTGTTTTTCTTGCTCTCTGCTGTCTACCTCAACATTGTGTCATGGTGTGTGTCTAAGCCTTCATGGCATTCCCTCCCGGTTTTATGGTCCATCTTGTTCTCTGCTCCCTCTGTGACACAAAATGCCATAGTTTTTACATGCTACTTTTTCATTCCAAGGTTTTCTCTCATCCTTATCTATCTATCTATCTA
>JAQMCW010000001.1:6440492-6449970 GCA_030068335.1 Chrysichthys cranchii
ATGTCTTCCTTGTATTTATGATGTTGGTCTTCTTAATGTTTTTTTTCTTTGTTTGTTTTTTGTTTTTTGTTGTTTTTAAATAAATTATTTATTTATTTTTCAGGATAGACAGGGTCATGGGATGATAAGGGTTAAATGTCACACTTGGTGTTTTTCTCCGAGTCGTGCCTTTACTGTACCTGCGGTACTTATTTCTGTTCTCTTCACAATCTTCTGTCCTGCTGTGAGCAGGAACGTGGGCCGAAATATCTCTCTGTTTTCTCCCTCTCCCTCATTCCCTGCTTGCCTGTGTCTCCCTCACTCTGTTGCAGAATGGAGAGGCCACAGTATTCTGATGTATGGTGGTGTGTGTGTGTGTGTGTATGTGTGTGTGTGTGTGTGTGTGTGTGTCAGGAGAGAGTGTGTGCTGCATAGCTCAGCTCCTACGGGACTGTCAGTGCAAAAGAGAGCCCCTTTCCGTGCTGCCTGTTTCTCTCTCTCTGTTGCAGCAAGCCAGCTTGATGAGTGACATGATATAGCGCTTTCTCTTTCTCTCCTTCTCTCTCCCTCTCTCTCTCTCTCTCTGTCGCTGTCCCTCTCTCGCTGGTCTGTCTGACTCTGTGTCGGCCCCTGTGGCTTGCATTTCATTTCATTGTGGTGTCCCTCATGATTCAGTGTCTTTCTCTTTGCTGCGTACCCATCTCTCTCTTTCTCTCTCTCTCTCTCTCTGTCTCTGCCTGTCTTCCATAAGCAATAAAGCAGACCTGTTCATTCCCCAACAGGAGTTTGTGGTCAGTCCCAAGGCCGTGTCTCTGGAAGAGCTATACGGCCACTTTGATCTATCCTACTGCGAGTGGACTGATGGCATTCTTTCCACCGGCATGCGCCAGACGTGCACAGGTTACCATGCCAAGCTGAAACAGTGCTTTGTTGTTTTTGATACCTGCCAATTAGCCCAGCCAATCGCCGACTTTTGTTTTCTTATTTGAGTTCAATCTGTATACTTTGCTCCATTTACATATTTTTGTTGTCATTTTGCGCCTCCCCCCCACCCCCCCACCCCACAGCAGTTTTCCGGAGTTTTCTTTCAGGTTTTTGTTTGCGGCTTGTTACCGTGCAGGTCTTGGTGTGGAGGAATTTTATGTTTGAGTGGTGTAATCAGGCATTGCAGTGCCTCCATATGTTTAGCATCTGTTGCTGTTCATCTCTGTTTGTTTATTTCCCCTCCTCACTGCTTGGAGAAGGGAGATCATCCAAAGCAGAAATGACAGTTGCTTTAGCTGTGTGTGACAGGTTTGATGTTACATGCTTACCCAGTCAGTCAGTCAGTCAGTCAGTCTGTGTGTGTGTGTGTGTGTGTGTGTGTGTGTGTGTGTGTGTGTGAGAGAGAGAGAGAGAGAGAGAGAGAGAGAGAGAGAGAGAGAGAGAGAGAAAATGAGAGACTGAGTGAGAGAAAGTCTGTGTATATAAGACAGAGAGGTTGTACAGAGTTGTGGTTGTTGTTGTGGGGTCAGTAAATGAGACGCACATGGTTAGATGAAGGCAAAGGAAATTGAGAAAACTAACAGAACATTTTCCGCAGAAGGGCTACAAGTTTGTGAGAATGAAATAAAGACAGGAAAATAAACAGAAATTTTAAGATAGCAAGGCATGTTTACGAATCCATTTGTCTATATTTGTGATAGCAAATGATAAAAACAGAGAGGGAGAGAGACTATGTAATGATGCACATTATATGTTTACTTTATTTCCTAACTGCTTTCCCTTTCTCTCTCACGTTGCCGAGCTCAGACGAGAAGCCGGATGAGAAATGGATTGTGTTTGACGGTCCAGTGGATACTTTGTGGATTGAAAGCATGAACTCGGTGATGGACGACAATAAAGTCCTCACGCTTATTAACGGAGAGAGAATTTCCATGCCTGAACAGGTATGAAATTACACATCAAGCACGTCACACTGTCTCAGACTTGTCAAAAAGTAACCACATATTCAACTGCTTCACGTCAAAAAAAAAAAAAAAAAAAAAGCAATAAACTTTTTAAACCCAGCCAAGCTTTTCAGTGCTGGAGCAACACTTTCATGAACATTTGGTATCTATGCACAATTAGACCTACCTGAATGCACTGATTAGACATAATCACAAGTCCTTTCCTCTGGACATGTAGTCCCATGTCGAAAAGAATGAATTATACAAACTTAGAGCTTTGTTGCTTTTGAATGGGGAATTCGTGACATCTTTTGCTTAAAGATTTACTGACTGCCTCAACAGTTACCCTTCGTTTTGCCACTACGGGGAGTGTGTAAAAATTATACTCAGTAGTTGTGGCACGTGGTGTCGTGGTTAGCACTGTAACCCCACAGCAAGAAGGTCCTGGGTTCGATCCCCTTTCTGTGTGGAGTTTGCATGTTCTCCCTGTGTCCATGTGGGTTTCTTCCGGGTTCTCCAGTTTCCTCCCACAGTCCAAAGACATGCACAGAGGGAATTAGGCTAATTGGCTACTCTAAATTGGCCGTAGATGTGAATGTGAGTGTGAATGGTTGTCCGTGTCTATGTGTCAGCCCTGCGGTGGATTGGTGACCTGTCCAGGGTTTACCCTGCCTCTTGCCTGAAGTCAGCTGGGATTGGCTCCAGTCTCCCCCCATGACCCAAACAGAATTAATTGGCAGAAGATGAGTGAGTGAGTGAGTAGTGACACATACAATACAAATGTAGCAAGATTAAACAGGTTAAACTGTGTCATTTCCTACAAAACTGTTAAAAATAATCAGTTGACCAGAATAGCAGGTTTCATTGTTCTGTGTTCGTCTCTGTAGGTGTCCCTGTTGTTTGAGGTAGAGGATCTGGCAGTGGCGTCTCCAGCAACAGTATCCCGCTGTGGAATGGTGTATAACGATTACGCAGACCTTGGATGGCAGCCCTATGTTCAGTCTTGGATTGATAAACGACAGAAGGTTCAATAAAGGACTCATGCCATCGTTTCTTTTTCTTCATTAGCTTGTACTGTGACTATATGATAACTGTCCTCTTCCATGTGCACAACCTTTTCCCAATCTTGTCATTTCTGTCTCGCACTCTCTGTAGGTGGAGGTAGATCACCTGAAGCACCTGTTTGACAGATACATAGAAAAGACTATAAGCTTCAGGAAGACTCACTGTAAAGAGCTAGTACCGATCAGTGAGCTGAATGGAGTAATCTCCCTCTGCAGACTCTATGACTCCTTGGCCACTCCTGAAAATGGGGTGAGATCATCGCACCAACACTGTCTGCTTTCATCTTATGGACACAATTCTCAATAAAGGAAAACATTGGAGCTCAGTAAGCAGGTCCTATTATTAGGGTGTTTGTTCCAGTATTGCTTCCTTCAAAATGATCAACACTGAAATTGCTGCCTGATTCATATTAGCATAACCTGGAGCAACTTACATTTAACTTACATTTAATTTACACTTAATTTTTTTTTTTGCATGCTGTAGCTAATTATGCTAAATGGCAGAGCAGGGCAACTTAATCCCAGACTGGATTGTAGGAATTGTAGACAGAATAATTTGTTTAGATGTATGATCATCTAGTACAGTAGCATGAGAATTGGGATGCTGACTTTGTCCTTCTGTCGTACAGGGATTTTTGATTTTCTGTCTTATGAATAAAGGTAGGTGGCACGGTGGTATAGTGGTTAGCACTGTCGCCTCACAGCAAGAAGGTCCTGGGTTTGATCCCCAGGGTCGACCTGGGTGCCTTTCTGTGTGGAGTTTGCATGCTCTCCCTGTGTCTGTGTGGGTTTCCTCTGGGTACTCCGGTTTCCTCCCACAGTCCAAAGACATGCACAGAGGGGATTAGGCTGATTGGCTACTCTAAATTATCCGTAGGTCTGAATGTGAGTGTGAATGGTTTTCTGTGTCTGTGTGTTGCCCTGCTGTGGATTGGTGACCTGCCCAAGGTGTACCCCGTTTATCGCCCTAAGTCAGCTGGGATTGGCTCCAGCTTCCCCCTGCGACCCTGAACATTATTAAGCAACAGATGATGATATGAGATGAGTAAAAATTGTTACTCCTGCTGGTATTGAAAGTTTTTATTCCATGCAATAAATGTACACAAGAATAAGTGCTCATTGACTGACAGCTGTAGTCTTTGTGGTGTGTTCAAGTGCAACTGTTCATACAAAATGTGATGCAACAGAGGGAATCATCAGTAGTGATCGGCCTATTTGGTTTCGTGTTCGATGGACCTAAAAAGCGAATCACAAGCCATGCATAGTTTCAACATGCACAGTTTCCTCTTCCACTCCAGGTGAACCCAGCTGACAAGGAGAACTATGGACGCATGATAGAGCTCTGGTTCATCTTCAGCTTGATCTGGTCTGTTTGTGCATCCGTGGATGAAGATGGCCGCAAGAAGATGGACAATTTCCTAAGAGAAATGGACGGCACCTTTCCTAACAAGGTGTTTTACATCACCACCAGTTTACTGTGTGACTGTAAAGTGTTTTACTCAGTATAAAATTTGTATGAAAGAGAAAAATATATATGAATGTATTAATAATATATCAACAATGAACTTACTTCTGAAATCCTATATCATCAATACCTTGATCAGGACACCATCTATGAATACTATGTTGACACTAAGAACAAAACATGGTCATCATTTGAGGACAAGCTGTCCAAAGGCTGGTGTTATAACTCCAAGTAAGTGACTGTACGACCTTGCGCCTCTCTGTGTTTCCAGCCCATGAGGTGCTGCCACCTGCACACTTCTTCATAGGCTTATGAGTCATCTACTCTATTCATATCGTGTTTCTTAATTACTTACTCTCTCTCTCTGTCTCTCTCTCTCTCTCTCTCTCCCTCCCTCTCATTCTCTCTCTCTCTCTCACTCATTCTGCTTTTATGTCTTTCTCTCGCTTCATCACCCTCTGTCCTTTTGGCTCTTCACTCTGTGTCCCATACTTTGTTCACTGCCAGTTTTTTTTTTTTTTTTTTTAAACTTTTTCCAGCCCTCTACTTGCTCTTTCTGACTTATTATATCTTTCAATTTTCAGCCTCTCAATCTGAACTTCCCCCCCCCTTGCCTGATTCTCCTCAAGTCGACATTCTCGGCTCCATTTTCTACCCCTACGGTCATCTCTAGTCCTTTCTCACATTATTTCTCACCCTCTATTTTTTGAACCGTCCATACTTTTTTCTTAACTGTCCTGTTCTTTTTTTTCCTACCTTTTAAAATATGTTGGGCCTTTTTGCTCCCTATTTGCCTCTCATGCTAAGTGTTCCCATTTCCATTTCCCTAGAGCTTTCTCTGTATAATACAGGACTTACAGAAC
Source organism: Chrysichthys cranchii (assembly GCA_030068335.1). Classification (NCBI taxonomy): domain Eukaryota; kingdom Metazoa; phylum Chordata; class Actinopteri; order Siluriformes; family Claroteidae; genus Chrysichthys; species Chrysichthys cranchii. The sequence continues at coordinate 6,445,792 of JAQMCW010000001.1, forward strand.
TAACCAAAATCTCTCTCTCTCTCTCTCTCTCTCTCTTTCTGCAGTGCTCCGTTCTATAAGATCATGGTTCCTACTGTGGACACCATGCGATATAATTTCCTGGTGAATGCTCTCATTTGTGGCCAGTACCCAGTGTTGCTGACAGGTCCTGTGGGAACAGGGAAGACCTCAGTAGCCCAGAGTGTTCTGCAAGGCCTGGATCCGTCTAAATGGACCACACTTACAATCAATATGTCCTCTCAGGTACCCGGCAGTAGTCAAAATTCACTTATTCATTTCTTCATTCGTTGTTCGCAAGAACACACGAGCACTACAGCAATGATATGGTAAAGGTAACAGCTTGTTGAGGCATCTCTTACCATGAGACGTATAGTATCCTGTTTATTGGTGTTGTCCTTGTCTCAAACAGTTTTCAAATTGACTCTCAATCTGATCCACTCAGAAACTTAACTTTTACGTGAGTCATCTCATGTCAGAGCTGGGGCTGTATTTTAGTGATTAGGTAGTGGATGTGAAATTGGGCTGTGTCTGTTCTCACTGTCCTCCACTCCTGCAGCTGAAATTAGCTGAGTCAGCTGCTATTCATTACAGCCCAGGCTGAAGACAGCACTTCTGGCAGCTTGTATCCAGGAAGCACATTGTATCATCACCACCATCATCCTCAATTTGAGTCATCATCATCATCATCATTTATTATTATTATTATTAATATTATTATTATTGTATCCTACCAATCTCTGCTTACTTTTGCTAAGCCTCTATGCAAGGGTGGCTGGAAGAAATGGGCTAGCGGTGTTGTCTTCTAAACATACAAAGTCATCAAAGATAGAATTTTTTTTTGCCATTCACATCAGATTATTTTTGCCGTTAATAAATGTCTTAAGGTGGATTTTTTTTTGTGGACTTCTGTGGAGCCAAGTGCAACCACCAATGGTCTAAAAAAAATTAATACACAGAATAATGTGAATAAGTGAGGCTGTATTTTATTTTTTTTCCTCTGGCGCAGACTTGAGAATCATGCAGGCTAGCAGTGTCAGCCAAGACATGACTCCAGTAGAGTTCATGGAATTACATGTCTTTAACACTGTGTGTGTAATAATTTGCCCCGCATCATTTGTATTATTCCATTAATGAGACCTCATGATATAATACATTGCTCAATGCTAATAGTTTCATTGTTAAGCTGTTTGATTTGATTTTAAATGTCACATCTGATATCATGAACAGCCACCACTGCCTCGATGGTTGTCTCCTGCTATTTCTTTTCTTCCTCATAGCAACCCAATCTTTTTGAAATCTTGTCCTAGTTTTCCTCCTAGCCTAACTCTGGGTGTGTGTCCGTCTCCTAGACCACCTCGAACAACGTGCAGGCAATCATAGAGTCTCGAGTGGAGAAACGCACAAAAGGTGTGTATGTACCTAATGGAGGGAAGAAGATGGTGGCTTTTCTGGACGATCTAAACATGCCAGCCGTGGACGACTTTGGTTCTCAGCCTCCTCTGGAGCTGCTTCGACTTTGGATAGACTACGGTTTCTGGTACGACCGGCAGAAACAGACGCAAAAGTGTGTGAAGGTAAGAGAGTGGGGAGTGTGGCTGTGTAGTGGAGAGAAAGACGGCAGGCTATATGTACTTCTTTGTATTTGTTTGTTAGCTGGTTGCTCCTAAAGCATTTATTCTGAATCATAATCAACAGGTTTGCCTCTGATGTTTAATTATTCTTATGGAAATATCGCAAGACATAAATAACATGCCAAGTTGTGGGTAAATTATTAACTGCAGCAAAGTGGGGAAAAAATATTTTCTTCAGTTTTTCATTTCCGTCTGTTTTGCAAGGAGATGCAAATTTTCATCATGGCTGTAGCTTAAAGGTGCAATTTGTACTGAGATTGTGAAATTACTGTTCAGAGAATTGATGTTTACTCCGTTTAGGTTGGTAGGAAGCTGGAAAACAAAGGAAATATCATCTGGCTGGGGCCTTTAAAAACTTTGAACACATCCTGACTCCATCTGCTTACTTTTGTTCCTCTGTTTTAGGACATGTTCCTGCTTTCCTCCATGGGGCCTCCTGGTGGAGGGAGGACTCACATATCAGGACGCCTGCAGAGCCGCTTCAATCTCATCAATATGACATTCCCAGCGGTGAGTGAGCCTCCACATGGAACTCCTCGCTAACTCCTTTGATTTAATATGAAACAGGAAAAGCCCTAATTAATTCGTTCCTGTTCATTTAAAAAACATGTGGTTTTAAACCATTAATCCTGACATAAAATGTTTTATTATGTGAAATGCGTCTTGTAATTGAGCCTGTGTGTGTGTGTCCTCATCCTAGCTGGCCCTTTGTTGATATTGTATTCTGCTCATTATGATTCTCAGTGTCTTTTGCTCTGGCAGAATTGCAATGAAAATGATGATAATGATAAGAGTAGGAACACTGGAGGCTGTGTGATTTGGCAAAATGCATAAAAAGACTTCTGACTGACTGATTGCTGCTCAGTTCTGATTTTCCTTTTGCAGTCTGAAAGCTCACTCAGCTACAACACACACACACACACACACACACACACACACACACACACACACATACACACACACACACTTTTAATTTGTCCTTCTGGCTTACTATGCTCTGTTATAGGTGTCATTAAGCTTGTTTTCCACATCACTTCATTTTCTTTTCACTTACCTTATCTCCCACATGCATTTTCCTTTGTATGTATTTTTTGCTGATTCCCCCCGACCCACCCATCGTCTCTCACCTGCTCATGTTTCTACCACTCTCTTTTTATTTCTTTAATGTGTAATTTTTAACTGTGATCATTTCTGATACACTGAACGTCTTTGTTTCATGTGTATTCCCTCGCCCCCACCCTCTCACTCTGTCTCTAGGAGTCTCAGATCAAGCGTATCTATGGAACAATGATAAACCAGAAGCTGCAGGAGTTTGCGGAAGAAGTTAAGCCCATAGGAAATGTTCTGACTCAGGCTACACTGGAGTTGTACTATGCCATCACTGCTCGCTTTTTACCCACTCCTGCTAAAATACACTACCTCTTCAACCTCAGAGACATCTCCAAGGTGAAATACTAAGCATATTATGAATTAGCAACTACATACATTTCAGAAACAAGGTTAGCTGTTTGGGAGTTTATCATAATCTTTTCTTTGCTTTGAATGCATTATGGTCTAGTTTTATTTAAATCTCTCATTAATTCATTTTAACATTCCTTTTTTATCACGTATTCAGGTTTTCCAAGGTCTACTACGAGCTCATGGGGACTTTCATGACACTAAACAGAGCATCACACGCCTTTGGATACATGAGTGCTTTAGGTAATTATACCAAAAAGTATAAACACATACTTTTTACAGCTATACAACCATATGTCATCATTCAGCAGATTGCTCATTGTGTATGTGTAAAGGGTGTTTTCAGATCGCCTGGTTGATCAAGCAGATATTGAAGCATTTGTTGGGATTTTGACGGAGAAACTGGCCTCCTTGTTTGATCTTACTTACCACAACATCTGTCCCAACAAACAACCACCTATATTTGGTATGCACTTGACCTATTTAGGATTTTATAAATGGGTAAAGGCATAAACAAATGTCTTTCAGATATCTTTAAAGCATAATATATCGATTTACTTTTTAATGTTTGCTGTACTAAGTGCACAAAATAAACAAATATTTTACTTATATACCATATAGTAAAAATGGTTGGTTGCTTCATTTGAGTTTGACTTCATGTAGACAGTGTTGGTCCTGTTTGTTTCCTGTTTGTAGGGGATTTCCTGAAGGAGCCACATGTGTATGAAGATTTGCTGGACTTTCAGTCTCTGAAAAGATTTATAGAGTCTCAACTGGAGGACTACAACCTCACACCTGGAGTTGTCCCAATGAATCTAGTGCTCTTTAGAGATGCTATTGAGCATGGTCAGCTGATAGTATCAGTACCTGTTATAATTAATAATAATTAAAGTTTAATAAAATGAAAACTAAAAGACTTTCAAATTACATGAGCCAATATTTTATTCACAACAGAACATAGATAACACAACAAATGTTCAAACTGGGAAATTGTTCACCTTTATCCACTAAGCGAGCACATTTCAAATTTGATGCCTGCTACAGGTCCCAAAAAAGTTGGCATGGAGGCAACAAATGGCTGAAAAAGCAA
>JAQMCW010000001.1:6455211-6470266 GCA_030068335.1 Chrysichthys cranchii
TTGACTATACGAGTGAGCCACAATCCCACAGTGAGTGAGAGAGAGAAGTTGTGATCACGTGAGGCTCAGCAGACGAAGCGTATGCATACTACTAGTATTGCAAGACATCACTCGTTAACCAAGTCAAAATTTATTAATTTTTTTCTCATCTTGCAAAACACTCGCAGACCAAGTTGCTCGCAATCCAAGGTTCCACTGTAAATATCCATTTCAGCATATTTCTGCCACTCAGGCCAGTGTGATTATTGAACTAAATCTGTTTTCAATTGCAGTGAAATTATGTTTTTTTTTATACTCCTGTTGAAGTATAACTAACCATTAAATTCAGCAAATGAACAGAAGAATACAAACACAATGATGAAGTTAAGGTTTTTTTGTAATTGTGTAAATATTATTGCTGTGTCTAATGCAGACATTAAGAAGCTGTACAGGCTGACCGGAGTGGACAACAAGCCCACTGTTTTCGTCTTTAATGACACTCAGATCATGGACGAGTCCTTTTTAGAGGACATCAACAACATCCTCAGTTCTGGAGAAGTGCCCAACCTGTACAAGTCGGATGAATTTGAGGAGGTCTGTCTGCTACAGATTAAACTTACAAGTGTGCTAGTGTGCATGTGGATGTGTTCACTGATAGCATTGTTATATTTCTGCTGTGCAGATCCAGAGTGCTCTTTCTGAGTCTGCAAGGAAGGACAATATGTCTGAGACGCCAGACTCCATTTTTAACTACCTGATAGAGCGTGTGAGAAACAACCTCCACATAGTGCTGTGCATGAGTCCTGTAGGAGACCCCTTCAGGTACTTACTCTTTTGCAACAGCAAGGTACATACTGAGTTCATCACATAAACAGAGAAAACAAGAAACCACTGCTGCCTCTATCCCAAGCAGATACTACTTTATGAAATGAATGCCTCGAATGCTTGAATGGAATTAGACCAAATTGAATGAATGGGTGAAATTCGGTCAACGTTTGCTAAGTAGCCTAGTCTTGAAATCAAATCACACACCTCACCTATAATGATGATAATAAATACTGAAATGATTTCTGCAGGTCCAATTTTGGTCATGGCTATAGTTCTCTAATTCAATGCTACGTTCAGAGAGAACTCAAAGAGAGCCCTGCAGCCATCTTATTATTTCATTTTTATGAGATTCACAGTGCAGAAATCAGTGCACTGATATTCAGTCCGACTGGGAGAGTTAGTCTCCGACAAAGTGAAAGCAATTTACCGAGCCAGACAGAGAACCACTTTTACCTCACCTGTCATCCTGAGATCTTCATCAATAGTCAGCATGAGTGCTAGGAGTTGCCCGGTCCTGACCTTCCTTTCTAGTCTTCTCATTACTTACTGCCTTCACTGGGGTTTTATATTCATCAAAAACTCTCTATCTGTCTCTCTTTCTCTCTTATTATTCTCTTGTGCTCCCTCGTCTCTTCTCCCTCTTTAATCAGCGATTTGCATCCCTTGTCAGCATAACGAGGTGGCTTGTGTCAAGTGACCCCAGGGTCACACCTAATTAAAAATGACAGCATCTGAATCAAGCTGTGGGCTCGGGCCGAATGGCCTTATTTGTAATTGGTGGGTTTATTACCATGGTAGCACTTTAATGGCAACTACTGGCCCAAAAGGCAGCATAATCATGCATGACAAATCAGCAAACGCACACTGGATGACCTGTGAGTAGAGCAGGGAATGTAGGCTGTGTATATGGAAGGAAATTATGTGAAATTAGTTAATAACCACCCAGTCCTCCCTCTTAGTAGAAGTAAAACATTTAGATGTGTCTGAATGCAGAATTACTTACATTTCGTAAGGGGTAATATGTGAAATACCACTGCTTTCTGCCTTGTGTGTGTGTGTGTGTGTGTGTGTGTGTGTGTGTGTGTGTGTGTGTGTGCAGGAATCGTATTCGTCAATACCCAGCGTTAGTAAACTGCACTACAATAGACTGGTTCTCTGAGTGGCCACAAGATGCTTTATTAGAAGTAGCTGAGAGATATTTGGATGGCCTCACCTTGGGGAATGATGAAAAGGTACAAAAACATACATACCCAAATACAGATACACATACACATGTATGTCTTAATGTCCTTGTGAGGACTTTTCATTGACATAATTGCTAATACAGGTAATTAATGCTGTGCCTGCAGCAAAACCTAATTCTAACCTTAACTTCAGTAATGAAAGGTAAAAATCTTTGGCTCTTTTATATATTTTTTTCTTCTTATTTTTGTAAAAAAAAAAAAAAAAAAAAAAAGAAGAAGAAGAAGAAGAAAGAAACTTGTAAGAATCATTCATATATCCTTACAAGGTTAAAATTGTCAGATATTACTATCCTTGTGAGGGCACACACACCTACACACACATACATCAATACTGTTGCATGTCCTTACAACATATATGCATTACAGTCATTTGGCAGACGCTCTTATCCAGAGCAACTTACTTTTTTTGTATTTTTTTATTTATACATCTGAGCAATTGCAGGTTAAGGGCCTTGCTCAAGGACCCAGTAGTGGCAGCTTGGTGGTGCTTGGATTTGAACTCCCAACCTTCCGATCAGTAGCCCAACATCTTAACCCCCTGAGCTACCACTGCCCCATATGCCATATTCTTTCACCATCCACTTAGAAATACCTATATACCAGCACATTCAAGCAGTTATTAAATTAGCCAATCATGTTGTAGCGGCACAATACACTAAAACATGCAAATACAGGTCAAGAGCTTCAGTTAATGTTCACATCAAACATCAGAACGGACAGGTAAAGAATGGAAAAATGTCACCTGGTCTTTTGCCAATCTTCAGCTGTCCAGTTTCAGAGACTTTGTGCCTCAGTTTCTTGTTCTCGGCTGACAGGCTGCTGTTGTAGCCCTGGACCTGTCTCAGGCTCAACATGTTCTGAGATCTGCGATGTTTTTCTGCTCACCAAAATTGGATATTTATGGTACTGTAGACCTCCCGTCAGCTCAAACCAGTCTGGGATTTCTCCTCTGACTTCTCTCATCAGCAAGGCTTTTCCGTACACACTGGATATTTTTTGTTGTTCTCACCAATCTGTGTAAAATCAAACCGGCGCCAACATCATAGCCATTGGGAAATCACTGAGACAATATTCTCATGTTTAATGAAAACATTAACCGAAGTTCTTGACCTGTATCTGCATGTTTTTAAGCATTGCATTGCTGCTATATGATGGACTACATCACAGGTTTAATCTGGTTTACACTGTAAAGATTTCTTTGAACAGGCATTAATGGAAACTCTGGACTTATTGGCTGTTAATTTGGATTTGGAAGGTGACATGACGATACTATATTAGCCAAATATTCAGTTAGTTTGGATTATGGAGGAGACCTGTAAAATCTTCAGTACAGCTATTACACTGAGAATCTGATACCATTTGAACAGTATTATTAGCAGAATTACTACCAGTTATATCCCTGACCTGCAGATCCAGACCAAAGTGGCTTCTATCTTTGTGACTATGCACCAGTCAGTAGTGCACTTTTCTCAGAGGATGAAGCTGGAGCTCAAGAGACACAACTATGTCACACCTACCAACTATCTTGAACTCGTGGCTGGATATAAGAAGTATTTATGCTTCTATTTCTCTTTAAATCATAAGTAATAAAGAAAAGACAAAGAGATGTAGACAGATTAATACTCTTATTCTATATACCTCTCTCTCTCTCTCTCTCCCTCTCTCTCTCTCTCTCTCTCTCTCTCTCTCTCTCTCAATGCTTTACACAATCCAAAATTCCTTTGGCTACAATATTTTCTGCTATCTCTCTCTCTCTCTCATACACACACACACACACACACACACACTCTCATGCATACACACTTTGAAAGGTTGTTGGCCGAGAAGCACAGTGAGCTTGGTGAGCAGGTGTCCAAACTGAGGACCGGTTTGTTTAAGATTGATGAGACTCGCAGTAAAGTGGAGGCCATGTCAGTGGAACTGGAGGACGCCAAGAAAAAAGTGGCCGAGTTCCAGAAGCAGTGCGAGGAGTACCTGGTCGTCATTGTACAACAGAAGAGAGAAGCAGATGAACAGCAGAAGGTGATTGGCAGATAGGAAGCTATATTGTGTTTATCTCTGTGTGATTACATTCATGGAGACATATTTACACCTGATGTGTTGTTGTCCATTCTTAATGATGATGGGTGTTTTCTGAACCTAAAATAAAAGTGTTGATTTGTGTCATTTTCTGGTTCATGTGTGTGTGTGTGTGTGTGTGTGTGTGTGTTTATGTCTGGTTGTGTATAGGCCGTGAGTGCTCACAGTGAGAAGATTGCAGCAGAAGAGATAAAGTGCAAGGCGATGGCAGATAATGCTCAGAGAGATCTTGATGAAGCCCTACCTGCTCTAGAGGAGGCAATGAAGGTAAGCTCAGTTTTTTTCTGCTATACAGTACACCAGCTGAATATCTCCTTACAGAGCTGAGCTTTTGTCAGTGTTTGCTATATACCATTGTGAGAAATGTTTGGGAATCGTTTGGAACGATTCAGATTTCAAAATGAATGGATCATAACATGTAACGTTTCATTATTTAATCGTTCATTGAAAAAGAATGAGCTAACCAAAAAACCTGTTTTTCTCGCAGCTGTAATTAAAAACATAGTAGCAGTAGTAATAAAAATAATGCAAAAAAAAATTTCACCCTTAATAATGCAATTATGCATATTAATACACTACATTTTAATGCAATTATCCAACCAACCAATCATATGGTAGCAGTGCATTGCAGAAAATCATGTACTGTAGCTACAGGTTAAGGGCTTCTCTTATTGTGACCTATGCCGCATGGTTGTTAGTGTTAAATAGAATGGTTGATCTGTTGTTGGGGTTTCCAGTGTTGTTTGATCTTTTTCCAATCTTCAACTGTCCAGTTTTGGTGAGTCCATACACACTGTAGCCTCAGATTCCTGTCTTGGCTCACAGGAGTGGAACCCGATGCGGACTAATGCTGTTGTAGCCCATCTACCATGTACAATCTGAAATGCATTTCTGCTCACCATGGTTATTTAAGTTATTCATTGTGCTGCTGTCATATGATTGGCTGATTGGATAATTGCTTGAATGAACAGGGGTACATGTGTTTTATAAAATTGGCCAGTGTGTGTATTTTGGATGTATTGATTGGCAGTTTTGACAGATAAAATTAATGTGTAGTTCTTGCAGTTACTGAGAGTAGCCTCATTTGAAATTCTCTGCCTGTGTAGCCAAGAAAAAAAACGATGGCTGGAATTGTGTTCTAACATGTTCCTGTGCTCTTAGTAACTTTCGCTCCTGCTGTGCAGGCTCTGGAGTCCTTGAATAAGAAGGATATGACTGAGATCAAGTCTTATGGTCGGCCCCCGGCACTGGTAGAGACTGTGATGCAGGCAGTCATGATTTTGAGAGGATGTGAGCCCACCTGGGCAGAAGCTAAGAGACAGCTTGGTAAGAGGCAAAGAAGAGAAATTTACTAGTTGATCACTGGATAATGGAAAGACCAGGAAACAAAGCAGACATAATGGAGACTAAATTTTTCTCAAAAAACTCATTATAACAGAGAGGTAAAAGGTTAAAGATAGCTTAACAATGCTAATATGCAGAGCAATGGCCAGTGAAAATGTAATCAACAATTAGAAAGTACATTTAAATGTTTAAACACACTCGTGAGCAGTCGAGCTGATGCCACGTACGTTAGATTAGCATTGTCATTATACTACACTGTCTGTTTGTGTGATAGGTGAAGCCAACTTCATTAAACAGCTGGTGCACTTTGATAAGGATAACATATCAGACCGCGTGCTGAAGAAGATTGGCCAGTACTGCACACAGCCAGACTTCCAACCTGATATCATTGGCAGAGTCTCGCTGGCGGCCAAGTCTCTCTGCATGTGGGTCAGAGCCATGGAGGTAAGACCCAGTACCCACAGACATACCCATGTGCAATGACAATTATTTAATTACAGTTACCCACTAAATATGCACGGCTTGTCTACCTGAATACCACTGTACAACTCTGTATTATCTTTAAATCTTTGCATACTTGTGTCCATGCTTTGTGTATATGTGTGTGCGGTTTTCTCAGGCATATGGCCGTATGTACCGGGTGGTGGAGCCGAAGCGTGCTAGGCTGCATGGAGCCATGACTCAGTTGGCAGAGAAACAGACCTCACTGGCTGAGGCCCAGACCAAACTCCGAGAGGTCAGTGCGAGTGTAGTTTTCATTGTAGGCTCTAGCTGCCAAATTCCTTTAAAATTTGCATTTGAACTTTAATTACTCTTAATGGCTTAGTCTGAATGCATTGGAGACCAGAAGCTTGCGCGAGCTCAGAAGGAACAAACGTGTCACTTCATATCATAAAGAATCCCTGATTTATTTCACCCACAGTTTTTTTTTTTTTTTTGCATTACTAATGTTACAACACTTTGTACGTGATTTATATAAAAATTAGCATGAACTCAAGCCAGATTTCTAACTCCTTTCACAGAAAGAGGAAATTCGACTAAATTGACAGATAACCAATCACATACCTTCCTTGCCTGTAGCATGTTGGAAAACTTATTAGATTCATTTAATTTAAAACCGCTAACTGCTTAATACAAAACTTGTTAATAACAGGATTCAGTGATCTTTCCGTGTAGCAGCATTAACATATTTAGAAAATGGTGCACAGTATAGACCTGAAGTGTGGACAAGCAATCCTCATTATCCTGAAGACCAGGATTACTCATGGCCAGAAAAGTCCACACAGAATCTCAGCTCCTCCCAGTGGAGTCTCAGATGGCTTACTCCTGTATATGGTCACCATGGTCTAATCGATAAATCCTATTTTTATGTAAATATAACATATGGGTCATGTGGGTAGAATTTTAGGAAACATTTTTAATAGGCAACTGGGGTGAACATGGGATTTTAAATGTTTTAAATTTGGGTTTTAAATACATATTTGAAACTTTGAATAGAGAACAAGAAGTGAAATGTCTTCTGACCACCATAGAGCTATACATTATAGTGGAACAATGTTATAATGCATGAGAAAGCATGCATAAGAGAATAATTAAGAGAAATTCACGAGCTCGTACGACAGCTGTCATACGTGTGTGTCTGTGTGTGTGTGTGTCTGTGTGTGGGTGGTTGTAGGTGGGAGAGAAACTGGACCAGTTACAGACACAGTATGGTGAAAAGCTGAGTCAAAAGGAAGAGTTGAGGAAAAAGTCAGAAGATATGGAGCTTAAACTGGACCGAGCTGGCAAGCTGGTGTCTGGACTGGCTGGAGAGAGAATACGCTGGGAAAAGACTGTAGAGGTACACACGTGTACACACACACACACACACACACACACACACACACACACACAAACATATGGCTTTATGGGGCCCTCCCATTCATTTCTATAGGCCTAACTATGACAACCATAACCCTTACCCAACCCTAAGCTTAACCATAAGTAACCAAACAAAATACAAGACTTTTGGCTATTTCAGTTTTGTGATTGTTTTCACAGATTTTTGTGAAATTGAGTTTTCCCTTGTAGGGGCAGGAAAAATGTCCCCACAAGGTAAAAATAACAGGCTTATATCACATTGCGGGGACATTGTGTCCACACAGTGTATTAAAAACCTGGTCCACACACATGCACACTTGTTGAAATTGTGCAGTACTACAGATTGTGTATTTTTGCCTAAATGCAGGATCTGGAGAAGGACATGGGTTATCTAGTAGGAGACTGTTTACTGGCTGCTGCCTTTCTCTCATACATGGGTCCTTTCTTGTCCAACTACAGAGATGAGCTGCTGTCAAGCATCTGGATAAAACAGGTTACACTGATTCTCCAAATACATATTGGAAACTTGAAAATTTTCACATTATTTTGACAGTACTTTTTATGTTCTATACCTTATTATTCAATCCTTATTATTATCTGTAGTTCAAAGAGTTGGCGGTTCCATGCTCTCCAGGCTTCAGTTTTGCTGTTTTCCTCTCCAAAGCCACAGCCGTGCGTGACTGGAACATCCAGGGTCTTCCCTCCGATGCTTTCTCCACTGAGAATGGAGTTATCGTCACTCGTGGCAACCGGTCAGCCCTCACCAGACCAATCTCCCAATACCATTTTGACAGACAGACCGTCTCTAGTGCTAATTAGAATAACGGCAGTATCTCATGAATAATGATGACTAATGAATAGTGATAGCAGGGTAATTAGCTAAAGATAATAGTAAGCTCTGCGATGTGGACATCCATTTATAGACCAGTGCTAATTTCCTTTCAGAGAAACAGAAGGTCACCAGACGCGGGGCATTTTTTTGGAGATTATGGATTATTATGAATTATTTGGGGATAATGTCTCAGGCATTAACAGTAATGGCTCATGTCTGTCTGTCTCTCTGTCTCCCTGTCTTTTTCCAGATGGCCGTTAATGGTGGACCCTCAAGGACAAGCGCTGAAGTGGATTAAGAACATGGAGTCTAAAAGAGTGAATAATCAAGCACACAATTACACAATGCTCGAACCTTTTTTACACCAATTTTGTGCACTCTGCTCGGTATAAGGATCAAATTATCTAGAGCCCAGTGAGAAAAGGTGAGGGGTTTGTATGGAAACTGAATGGAGGCGAGAAAATGGACAATATTGGACAAGATTATAGCTCCCTCCATAGCGCAAAAGCGTAAGCCACATTCGGCAACAAGATTATCGACAGGGCATCACGTCAGTCAGCCTACCCATTTTAGTCTGAGTCGTGACATTGTGCACAACCCACAGACTCCAGTGCCTTTCTTCCTTTAATTAGTGTAGAACAAATGAACCACAAAATCTATGGCACATTGAAAGCTGCATCAGTTCTGTCACTCATTCTTCTCACCTGCTTTCCGTTCCTCTTTCTTTCACTCTCTCTCTCTCGCATGCTCCCTCTTCAACACTAGCTCTCTACACAGACAGTTCTATTAATATGCTATCTCTCTGTCTTTTGTGTTTTGGAGGCAGCAGTTGTTCATTTCTTTATTGAGGTGAGATGGAGCCTCTTTTCTCTCTGTACTCAGATGTTTTTTGAAAAAGAGAGCACAACATGGGAGATGTTGATAGAGTATTTAGAGAGCAAAAATGACACACAGGAGTATCTCTCACACACACACACACACACACACACACACACACACACACAGACGTGCGCGTGCACACAACGACGCCATTATACACATTTACACACCTAGGCTTGCATCTTTGTGCTGACCATCTGGTCACTGTGCTTTTCTCCGTCTCTTGTCTCTCAGCTTAGTCTCATTTGTTGTACAGGTCTCTGCTCTTCCCTTGCCCCCTTTTTTCTATCTGCCCCTCTATGTCCCTCTGCCTCTTTTCCTCCCTGTCGGTCTCTCTCTCCTCTTTTCGTGCTGTTTCTCTGACCTTTTCCTCCTCTCTGCAGGTCCTTTCATGCTTTCATGTCTTGCTGGGGTGGCCAGTGCCATTCACACACTATAGCTAAACGCTGACATTTAGGAACAATCACGAAATGTCTTACACTGACAGTCCTGGAGCCTTTCTTTCTTCTCCCCTCTTACTATCGGTCTCTGTCTCTCTGTCTCTCTCTCTCTCTCTCTCTCTCTCTCTCTCTCTCTCCTTACCCCCTCACTCTCTCACACTCACATTTTCTTTGCTATCTATTCTCCTTTTTTTCCTATCATTTTTGTCTATGCTTTTATCATTTTTTTTATCATCTTTTGCCCTCTACCTTTTGACTCATTTTCATTGATTGTTTGTCTTGTCTTTTGAATTCTCTCTCTCTCTCAGGGGTTAAAGGTGATAGATCTGCAGATGCCAGATTTCTTACGTGTTTTGGAGAATGCATTGCAGTTCGGCTCCCCAGTTCTTCTGCAGAATGTGCAGGAGGATCTGGATCCCTCACTGGCACCCATACTTAACAAATCTCTCACCCATGTTGGTCAGTCACACAAATGTGCATGCACGGACACACACGCACGCATACACACACACACACATATACACGTGCACTTTAAAAACTTGTCAGAACCAGGGATATTATAGTCAAAAAAGGCTAAAGCTGGATCTAAAAAAAAAAAATCTTGTGTAGAGAAATAACAGAATATACTAAAATTAAATGAAAAATTACAAATAGAATGCAACACACATAAAAAAACTAAACAAATAGAATAGAATACAAATTAAAAATATGGAAACTAAATGGAATTTTTTTTTGTAGTTTTCTATATAATGTGCTAAATTTAGTTCCAGCATAAAGTGAAAAGTTGTGTCAATCAATCAATCAATCAAACTTTATTTGTATAGCACATTTTAAACAGCCGTAGCTGGCCAAAGTGCTTCACACAGGATACCAACCAAGGCAACGCATTAAAAATAATGAAATAAATTATCTGGTGTTTGTCTGGTGTTATGGAACTATTGGGGCTGCACAGTGATGTGGTGGTTAGTGCTGTCGCCTCACAGCAGGAAGGTCCTGGTCCTGGGTTCAATCCCTGGCGCCTTTCTGTGTGGAGTTTGCATGTTCTCCCCGTGTCCACATGGTTTCCTCTGGGTACTCTGGTTTCCTCCCACAATCCAAAGATGCGCACAGAAGGGATTAGGCTAATTGGCTACTCTAAATTGGCCGTAGTTGTGAATGTGAGTGCGAATAGTTGTCTGTCGCTGTGTGTCGTCCTGTGGTGAATTGGCGACTTGCCCAGGGTGTACCCCGCCTTCGCTGAAGTCAGATGGGATTGGCTCCAGCTTCCTCCTGCGACCCTGGACAGGATTAAGCGGTAGAAGATGATGAGTGAGTGAGTGAGTGGGTATAGAAATATCTTTTGTTTAATTCCTGTTCCTTACAAAGCAGAAGTCAAGAGTTAGCAGCATCTTCAAGTGCCCCAGCACATGCAAAGCTATATTAAAAGTATCTCATAACCATGCCAAAAATTAAACACTGGTCTAAAATAAACAGAGTAAACGAGTGAAAACTAAAATTCCTTCTCTTGTGTGGGATTCAGGGTGAGTCGTGTCTCATGATCGCCTAACTCTGGCATTGCAGAGTAAGCCACAAACACATATAAACTTCCTATTTTTTCTAAATAACTGCCAGTGTTGATGTAGGAAGCATCGTTTGGTTAACTAGCAATAGACATTATTCAGTGTTCAACTGCGAAGCTCAAGTTCTTTGAGTGGCTGCCAGCTGCATGGTAACTCAGCTTGGAATCACAGTGTGTAGCTACCCCTGGTCTGTGTAGTTGAGTGTATTTCTGTGTGTATGCAGGTGGGAGGCTCTTGATGAAGCTGGGAGATAAAGAGGTCGAGTACAACCCAGAGTTCCGTTTCTACATCACCACTAAATTGTCCAATCCACACTATACCCCTGAGATTTCCAGCAAGACTACCATTGTTAACTTTGCTGTGAAGGAACAGGTGTGTATTTTTGTATGTTGTTTCGTCTTGTAGTGCATCTCTAAAAACATATTTACCATTTTCTTATCACATTGTTATGGTCAATCCCTGAAAAAGACCATAGTTTACCACCATAGTTTAAACCAATAATTATCCATTTTTGTGGTGAATACAGGTCACTGTATCCTTGCTTTTTTATATCTGTGTGTGTGTGTGTGCGCGCGCGTGTAGGGTCTGGAGGCTCAACTGTTGGGTATAGTGGTGCGTAAGGAGCGTCCTGAGCTAGAGGAACAGAAAGATTCTTTAGTGATCAACATTGCCTCAGGCAAGAGGAAACTACAGGAGCTAGAGGATGAGATTCTTCGGTGGGCTACACACACGCGCGCACACACAGAGCACATTAAACGCCTCCATTAAAACAAGACCACATATTTTATCGCACTACATTTACACGTTTTATTCAAATGACATTTACAGAAAAAGCAAAATTGACACATTTGTTCTTCAGCTTTATCCTTCAGCAGCTTTATATGCCTGTGTGTGGGTGTGTGTTTGGGGGGGGGGTGTTTGGGTGTAGCTTGCTGAATGAAGCAACTGGCTCTCTCCTGGATGATGTGCAGCTGGTGAACACTCTGCAGACCTCCAAAGTCACGGCCACAGAGGTGTCAGAACAACTGCAGACCAGCGAACAGACAGAGATCAAAATCGATACCGCCAGAGAGGTAAGAGGGAGAAAGAGTGAGAGAGTCAGGAATAGAAAGATGATGAGAGAAGAAGGAGGGTGTAGGAAGGTTTGCCACACTGGATTAATTGTTACCAGTTTAGGGATAAAGCTAGGACTCTTTAAAGATGAGGCCAAGACTTGCAGTTATTTCAAAATAAGAAATTCGAACACTGTGTGTTTAAATTGCAGGCTTATCGCCCCTGTGCCCAGCGTGCTTCCATCTTGTTCTTTGTGCTGAACGATATGGGCTGCATAGACCCCATGTACCAGTTCTCTCTCGATGCCTACATTGACCTGTTCAACCTGAGCATTGAAAAGAGCCTTCGCAGCCACAAACTGGAGGAGAGGATCGCCAAACTCAATGACTACCACACCTACGCAGTTTACAGGTCACACATCATTACCACCCACTCATTATTATTGTATACCCAACAGCAATTAACACACCTACATAACCTACATGTGTCTGTACATAATAATAGATGCACTCTGATCTGCATTAAATATTAAATGCACATGAATTAATTCTGCCAACAGTCCATAAGCTTTCCTAACCTCTTTATAATAAAAAAAAGGTCACTAATTTAAAACATTTTATTGTTTATAATAGTATATTTATATGAACTCGGAGGATTAGCTTTGTTAAAAGTGATGACATAGAGATCTGATCTGCAGTGGCTTATGTAATTAAGGGGAAATTCTGTGTAATCGGCGCTGTAATCCGTGTCAAAATTTTAGTGAGGTGCACACTGCAGAAACGTGTCATAGTTAATATATCACAGTACAGAATGAGTATTATATCAATTGTTCATTTCTAATCTCTGTTACATTATCCTTATATTCTTCCATAAATTGCTTTTCTCTGCTAAATAGTTTAATTTAATTCAGTTAAATAGTTTGCTCTGTAAGTTACCTGTTGATTTTTATTTCAAAACATTTTTTCATATCTCTTAAAAATTACATGGTGAAATGATTTCATGTTAAAGGATCACATAGTATATGAGATCCTCTGCAAGAATATAGCATTAATTTGTGTGCTAATTAAAGCTCTTTTTTTATAAGCCTCAAAATTGATGACATCACCATTTCTTACAGAGCTTATTTAAAAAAGAATTTTTGCATAGTTTGCAAAATTGTACAGTGAACTAATTCTATATTGAAGAACAATAAAGATAACATTAATATAATTGTCTGTTTTATCGAGATGTTGTAAAAATGTGCATTATTTTCTATATTACAGCCTATTTGCATAAAAAAAATTATGTACAGGAATTAAAAAGAATTTGTGCATGTAAGCATTTCTAGTGTCACATCTTAACTAAAACCGACTAGTGGAAGCTTTTTCCCACTGAGCACTTGGAGGTTACTGTAAAATCCCATATATACATGCAAAAAGAAAAGAAAAGCAATTCATGTAGATTTTATGTCCTCATAGCTAGATATGGTCATTAATGTTGTGATAAGTCATTATCTATCCCTATTAAATTCAAATGCATATCTGTGATAGTCTTGTCTTTATAGCAGATCATAACATGACTTGACTTGTAGATAAGTGAAAGTTGCTGAAATAAGCTGCTGGCTGATGTCATGTCTCACCAAAGCACTCTGTGTCATGCAGCAGAACATTGTTAATTTATCTTTCTGTTGCTCTCTCAGTCTGCATTGCATCGTATTATGTGTGGAGCAGTCACAGGAACATAGAAATGAAGCCACAACATCATCATTACATGTGTAAATGCATATGAAAAGTCATTGGTGGTCATTTAAATGATCCGAGCTGGAACACAATGTTGCTGGTTTGAGATTTATTTGCGTTTCGTGTTTGCAGATACACTTGTCGGGGCCTGTTTGAGTGTCACAAGCTCCTGTTCAGTTTCCACATGTGTGCAAAGATCCTGGAGGTAGCCGGGAAACTCAACATGGAAGAGTACAGTTTCTTCCTCAGAGGAGGGCTGGTGAGCAACCAAACTTGCTTCCCTATAAGCCTAATTAGGATGGTGTTAAAAAACAATGCATTACATATATCAGATATGACAAATTGTATTGTTTACATTTCATTATTACAGCTCGAAACCATGATATATTTAGCTTAACACAAAGGACTCTATAATACAAGTCTGTCCCCACCCCCAATACTCTGTTTCACCAAGTACAGACCATTCGCACTACTCCTACCATGATGTTATCACACGCCTATGAATAATCACACACCCTGCACATAACTTGGTCCACGTGACCTCATTGTATTTCTTGTTTGAACATTTTTATTTCAACGAAACAGTCAGTGTTCAGTTGTTTAGCTCAACCCAGTCACACTAAATCAGTGGGTCCTTCACGCTGTACACAGTGTATCACCTTCACTTCTCACCTTCGCAGACCTTAATCTGCACAGATGCTTTCCTCACTTCATGAACAAGAGTAAAAACTTTTGTACACGGTGGTTTATCTCTGTGCATGGAATAAAGATGTTTGTGACAAACAAGTTCTCCACCTCAAATTTGTTACGATGTGCATATGGCTAAAAGCCTGATCCCATTAGATGAGGTATAACCTGTTTTCTGATTCAATATAAGATTATGCCTTTTTTAAATTTATATATTTACTTTTGAACATAGCATTTTGTAGGTGTTGTAGGTGAAATAAACTAATCGGCATGCCACTGCTAAGGTCATTGGAACAAGATTTGATACTTAACAGACCAAATAATCTGCATATAACAGTATAACAGTACAGCATGCATAATTTAGGTATTAAAAAAATCCTAACTCAGTGTTTCAGATGAATTTTTATAAATTGGCCTGGAAAAGGTCACAGCAATACTCTGAGGTTTGACCTGGTCATTCCAGGACTTTAACCTTCTGTTTTGTTTTGTTTTGTTTTGTTTTGTTTTGTTTTGTTTTGTTTTGTTTTGTTTTGTTTTGTTTTGTTTTGTTTTG
>JAQMCW010000001.1:6487989-6506262 GCA_030068335.1 Chrysichthys cranchii
GTGTGTGTGTGTGTGTGTGTGTGTGTGTGTGTGTGTAGATAGATAGATAGATAGATAGATAGATAGATAGATAGATAGATAGATATGAGAGAGAGACTAAGGATAATAAGCACAATAAATATCAAGAAATAGATAACCATTACAAACTATTTCAAGCTAACGACACAGATCACATAATAATTAGCTGTTGTATATGACATTTTTGGCCTTACTCTGCTTGGATTGAGCTGTTTACAAAACTGAACAAATACAAAATGCTAGCTGTGATCACGGAGAGCTGCAATGAAGTTGTTAATCAGAAGTCATTTCAGTTTCTGTCATACAGGTAATCCTTAATCGTATTTTTGTACATTAGGATTGAATTCCTAATGTGATCTACTCCCAAAATCAAACCAGCATAAAGAGAATTTCCAGAAAGTAAAAATAAAGCTGGGTGGCATGGTGGTGTAGTGGTTAGCACCGTTGCCTTACAGCAAGAAGGTTCTGGGTTTGTACCTGATGTCTGACTGAGGCCTTTCAGTGCAGAGTTGTCATGTTCTCCCTGTGCCTCCATGGCTTTCCTCTGGGTGCTCTGGTTTCCTCCCACAGCCCTAAGACATATAGATTAGGCCAACTGGCTACTGTAAATTGCCCACAGGTATGAATGTGCGTGTGAATGGTTGTTTGTCTTGAGTGTGTTGGCCTTGAGATAGGTTTCTGTCCTGCTCAGGGAGTAGCCCGCCTCTCGCCCTCACAGATAAGCAGTATAGATTTATGGAAATATAGGTACTGTATATTTTAAGCAGGTCACATTTCTGTATCTGTATAATTGATAACCTTGCTATTCTTGACTCCAACATTAAGCATTATAAATCCTCAAATTCAGCACAATAACAACATATACCACTGTACACTGTATAGCTTTCAGAATGATACCATTCACTCGTTTAAAATGTCACTCTACAATAAATACAGTGGATGTAAACTGATCTATAATAACAGCATGGACAATCCACCAGACAGCGGGACATGATGGAAGGAAGCTATCCACATAGACAAACCATGCCATTCACAGCATCTTTGGTTTCACAGGAAACAAATTGCATTTCTTTCACTCAGATTTGTTCACTGCGGGATGGCAGGCTAATAGGTTTAACTGAAAAGAAAAACATTCTTCTTTATTAAGTTAAGCACAGAAGCTACAGATAATCATGAGAATAGATTGACAGGAACGTCGAATGTGTTTCTTGAACATCTTGAATGTCTGTACTGTATAATTATTTTAGGTTTTCTTGCACTTTGTGTAGGTATGTATTCTTGTCCGTGCTACTACTACCCTGTGCGTTCAGGAGGAGCTGGACGACCTTCATTTGTAGTGGCAGTGGATCTCAGATCAGGAGCTGCGCCTCCTGATCACTGGATCAAGAGAGGAACGGCATTACTGATGAGTTTGGACACCTAGGAGGGCAACACACAAACACACATGTTCATATATCCTACACAGTAAAACACACTTCTTTTATGGGTGTTAGTCTGATACATTTAGCAAATCTTTGTGTTTGTATGTTTAATGGCAGATTTTTTTTTCTTTCTACGTTTAATGAAATTTGAAATTTGTTCTTGAAAATTAAACTTGAATTCACTCAGAGAAGACTCACAGAAACAAGCGATTATTGCTTTTATTAAAAAATAAAACCTCCTTGTTGAGCCTTTCACTGTTAACAGCCCTATGGATAGAGAGACGGGGGGGGGGGGGACACTAAAGTTCTCAGGATGGTCTTTAGAGTCTACACGGGCTGGGTGAATTCCTGAAAGAGGGAGGAAAACAAGAGGGAGTGCAGAAGAAGTGAAACTGAAGAATAGTTCTGAGGAAAGCAAAGAGGGAGAGGGTGTGTGTGTGTGTGTGTGTGTGTGAGAGAGAGAGAGAGAAGGTGGGGGCCTCACTTCAAGGCTGCTTTCAGACAGCCCTTGTCTGAAAGAGCGAGACTTCCTCAGAACTGTAAGGGGCTCTTTACTGGCCTCCAGGTCTGAGTCAGTGTGCACCACTAACTGGTTTTTGTGGCGCTCATGGCAACATGTTGAATTCAAATTTAAATTGGGCCTCCAAGGCACTATTGTAGTTGCTCAGAAGTACTCCAGATTTTTTTTTTTAAATGGATGTAAAGCGCAGAAGGGAGGGAATGACATCTTTTGAATCCCCAAACGGAGAATGAAGTTCCCTGGGATTATTCATTACAGCTGTTGAATGTTCCCACCTCTGATCCATCCGGGCCACACAAAGAATATAAAAAGGAGTGTGTGAGGTGACCAAAGGAACATCTCTCTCTCTCTCTACATCAGACTTGACCAGTCCTGTAACCATGTGCTTAATACCAAGTTAATCTGACCAACACACTTAAAGAATGAACAGAGAAATGTGGGTCAGTTTTGACAACTGTGCTACAATCTGGAGTTAAAACCTGCTTGCTAGGCTCTGAGTTTACCAAGACACCTTGCTCTCCTGGCTCCAGAGGAGACTGGACTCAGAGTCGGAATCAGGCCGAAACATTAATCCTGTTTCAGTAAGGAAAGAAGCCGCCACCGGAATGGAGCAGAGTGCTGGTGTGTGTGTGTGTGTGTGTGTCTCAGTCATGGTAATTCCACACGTCCGGGAAAGAATGGAGCAATCCTGGAATTTTGGGAAGTCGTGTGTTTTGTGTGTGTGTATGTGAGTGTGTGTGTGCGAGCACTTGTGCGCGCGCGCGCTTGCGTGTGTGTGTGTGTGTGTGTCCCCTTGAGAAGAGAGGCGGGGCAGTGCAAGACTCGTCTACCGAAAAAGAACCTGCATGGGAGAGGCAGAAAGAGCGCGGATCTCCCGCTGAAGCATCCAGGCGACAGGCAGAAGCGGCTCCTGGAGGCAGCGTGGAATTAAAAAGTGCGCAATGTGCGCCCGTGCTGCGCCTTCCGACCCCCCAGCTGACAGGCAGGAAACCCGCGCGTCATGTCTGATCCCCGCCTCAGAGGACCCGCATGCGGGACGCGGCGCGGCGCGGCTTCCCCCCTTTCACTCCGGCATGACCGCGCATTTCTCCCCTTTCACAACTGCAGCTCCTTAGTGCCGGGTGCACCACGGTGAGGATGAGGAACATGAAGATGAGGAGGATGTTGGGCCTTTTTGGGAAAGATCAGAATGTTTTGGTGGCCGTGTCACTGATGTGTGTGTGTCCGTGCATGGCCACGTTCACATCACGGATCACAGCTGCTTCGTGATACATACACAAGTGTGTATGTGTGTGTGAGGAGAGTTTAGGTGAATCGCCCAGTGTGAGAAGATCACGCGCAGGTTATTTGCATGGGGAATTGTGACTTTGAAGCCGCTGAGGATTTGGTGCTGCGTGTCAGAGCGAGGCGAGAAACTGCGCAGTTGCCTTTTGCTCCAGGAGGATCATCATTTTTACTGTCAGTCTTTCTTCCTGTCTTTTTGATTTATGTTTTTGGGTTGTTGTTGGGTTTTTTTTCCCCACAATGAGAAGGAAGCCGCCTCCCAGCTCGAGCCTTCACGCATTACCAGGTAAGAGCAACACTTTCTCTGGGTTCTGGGTTTTTTGGGGTTTTTTTTTTTCCACCAAACTAAGAAACAGAAAGGCGCGTGAACGCGCAGGCTTCAGAGCCACGGGCTTTTCAGGGCTCGGCATGTGACGTAACGCAGCGCCGCGCGCGCTGAACACGCAGCACATTTTCAGAAGAAGAAGAACAAGAAGCAGGAGGAGAAGCGCGCGGATTCAGCAGCTTGAAAAAAGCTCCTGGTTTCCTCTCGGCCGCCTTCTGCACGCGTGTTCGGTGTGCACGCGGGCGTTGGGAGGCAGCCCTCAGGCTGATGGGAGATTCAGAAGTTTAACCCGTTTGTCAGTAAGAAGGAAAGTGATGAGCTCATAGTGTGCTGAACAGGAAGCCAGAGGGAGTTGGCGTCACGGCGCAGCTTCTTTCTACATCCACACACACACACACACACGGAGGGGGAATCTCCCTGCGGTCATGAGCCGGGAAGGGGTGATAGATACACACACACACACATATATATATATATATATATATATATACATAAAACTCGTTGATGTTTAGGTAAACACCAGGCATTGAGTGACTCTCAGGCCTGCTTGTGCTCTGTACACACTGTCGTAGCTTCTTTCCCCAAAATCTCATGTGGTGAACTTGTGGCGGCTTCGCCGATTTTCCAGGAAGGACATTTGAATTTTTTTTTTCCTGAGCCATAACACCCCCCCCTCTCTCTCTACGTCACCGCCCCTTTTCATTCTGCTCGTTCCTTTTGTGCACCACAAGGGGCGCTGCATCACCACTAAACACTTCTCCTCTGCCCGCCCTGATCACTGTATAACAGCAGCTCTCTCTCTCTCACACACACACACACACACACACACACACACACACACACACACACACACACACACACAGAAGTGCAATAGGCTGAGAGCAGGTTTAAAATCCTCAAAAAGGGGTTTGTTTTGAAATTGTGAATTAAACTTGAAACAGATAGCAGCTGTTTAACATCTTGGATATTGCATATCTAAAGGTCCTTATTTGAAATGTTTTGATTTTGAGCATGTTCCGTACATGATGCTTCATACAAAAGGTCAGATTGCTCTCAGGTCTGATCTGTTCCATCGAAGCACGTGTTTAGGGAGCCCTCGGACAGATGTGAGCTCGTGGAGTCCATGCCATACCATGGGTAGTGGTAGAATAGTGGTCAGGGCATTGGCACTTCAGTCGGAAGGTTGTGGGTTCAAGGCCCAGAACCAACAAGGTACACTGCGGTACCCTGAGCAAGGTACCGTCCCCAAGCACTGCTTCCTGGGTGCTGCGCTGTTTGGCTGCCCCCTGCTTCACCTGGTGAATGGGTCAAATGCAGGGAAGTAACTTCACTGTGTCACACTATGCTGTGCACCCGTGTGATGATCACTAGTATACATTACTTTAGCTCGAGCGCACGCTGTCATTAAAGCAACAAAGGAGACGAACGGAATCTTGACAATCTCTGAATTTCATGTAAATCTTACCTAGATTCTATGTTTCATTCATATTCTTAAGTTGTTGTCAGTACTGTAATTTGTAATGAAATTATATTTAGATTATTTGGGGGGGAAGAATGCCAAACAGAAGCACTTTCACTAGTGCGCTCAGATTCTTCATCATCACTGTGTATATACATGCGAACAATATGGCTGAAAGTTTGTGCTCACCTAACCATCACATCCCTATGTGTGTGATGAACATCCCAGTCCAGATTTATTCCCCTTTTCTGGTTATAATGACCTCCACTCTTCTAGGAAGTCTTTCCACTTGATTTTGGTGTGTGGCCATGGGGATTTGTGCTCAGACAAGTGCTTCAGTGAGGTCAGGCACTGATGCTGGGTGAGAAGTGAGCACTCCAGTTTATCCCAAAGGTCTTCAGTGGGGTTGAGGTCAGGACACGTGAGTTCTTCCACTCCAACTTTGGCAAACCGTGGAGTCTTCATGGAGCTTGTTTTGTGTCCAGCTGGAATAGGGTTGTGCCTGGTCGTTTCAGTAAAGGGAAACAATGTAATGCTCAAGCATACAAAGACATCCTGTAGAATTGTGTGCTTCCAATTATGTGGCAGCAGTTTGGAGAAGAGTCACATATGGGTGTGATGATCAGGGGTCCAACTCTAACAACTAGATCCTGTTTGATCGTGGTTGGTACTAATGGAATGACTCTACTACCACACCACTTTATTATTATTATTATTTTTTAAATTAAGTCTCCTGAGGAGGACTGTGGCTGTTGAGAACAAGACTTAAC
This sequence comes from Chrysichthys cranchii, assembly GCA_030068335.1. NCBI lineage: Eukaryota > Metazoa > Chordata > Actinopteri > Siluriformes > Claroteidae > Chrysichthys > Chrysichthys cranchii. Next base: position 6,493,787 of record JAQMCW010000001.1, read on the forward strand.
ACTGAAGTGTTACCATTGGTGTTAACACGGATTGAAATCTCACTTGGCATTCTCAGTGCTTTTGCATCCATGTTATTGATATTAGTAAATGTCAGTACTGGATACTATCTGCATGGAGGCTATGTTTTTTCATAATAAAAGTCTACTGATACCCTCTTAACGCAAGCAAATTTAAAGTCTGCTGTCCAATGTCAGACATTTCGTATCGCATGTGAACTGAGAGAGACAAGTGTAGCGTGTTTACTGAAGTAATAAAAGAGCGTAATCCTGATAGAAACTGTTCTCACAGATGAAATAAAAGTGCTCTAAAGTCAGAAATGTCTACTGAAATAGAATCCATTTATAAGGCTTTCTCATTTTGTGGTTCTTCTTTGTTCATCCATGTGGGAGTGTTCTACTGCCTAGACCATGGTTAAGCCACAAACTTTTACTGACTTGGCTTGTACTTGTAACTGGTACAACAAAGACAAGACAAAGATTTCCAGATCACTCTCGCTTTTCTGCTCAGTGTTCTTGGCATGCGTAGTGTTTACACACACCCTATTCCCTGTGAGGAGAGAAAGAGAGGGAGAGAGAGAAAACAAGACAAATAGGGCATCGGAAATAACTCGTATCCTGCATGACCCTCGGAGCTCGTCACCTAAATCACAGCCTGCAGCTAAACCTCGCCTCACCTGCTACAAGATCACTCAACGTTCTGGACCTGTGGTACTAACCTCAAACTCAAGCCTTCACCTGGACACGTCAAGAAAATCCTTCAAGTATACAAAACAAATCTTTGGAAGAAAGTCAACGTCATGTTGTGGGCAGAGATCCAGTGCAGTCTGATAAATCTAGTCCTAAACATATTCCTGATCAGTACATTAAAATTGTTATTTAGGATGTTGGAGCAAATCTTGATCTTAATCCTTAAGATATTACTCATTTGAGGTTATATTCGGTGAACATGTGCTGGAAAAATTAGGTTTAAAAAAATGATCAATAACGTCCACTAGATGGTGCCACTTGCATGGACCAAGAACATTTAATTCAGTTGGCACTCTCCTCATTTGTTTTCTTTATTAGACATTGTTTTCAGTATTATTATTATTATTATTATTATTATTATTATTATTATTATTATTATTATTATTATTATTATTACCTTTTTCTCCTGTTTTATTTTTATTTTATTATTAAACACTATTTTCATTTCAGTGTTTTGGCAATACTGTAAATGCTCATGGTCGTGCTAGTAAAGCTCTTTGAATTGAATTGAAATTGACATTTTAATTTCCCCTCTATGTGTTTACATTATGTCGAATCTTAACGCTTTGAAGAAAAAAAATACCATCAGTAACTTGTATCTGTTGTTTAAAGGCCTATATAAGACTACCTGGATAGAATTTCAAGTATCATTTAAACGGCACTTGTGGTTGTGAGGTAAAATGCCATAAAGCATAATGTTTTTTCATCTACTAATGAGAAGTGTCACTCAGCTGACATGACACAAGGTGGAGCACAAGTACACGATTTCTGAGACAACATACTGTCTTTTACCTGGAACTAATCGCACGGTTATTCTTTCCACAGCTGACGGTGTTCCAGCGTGGCTAAAATGTAGTTGGCCGACATGAGGCATGTTCTGGATGAAAACCTCCATCAGACACCACGCGACTCAACACTGCAGTCCAATCAGTCAGTAAAGGTGCTCAGAAGCTGCGCCTCAGAGGGAACGTGAGCATGGGAAGTGCTCGGGATGGAGTTACACAGGTGATCTTTGAGTTTCACTTCAAATGTTCCGTGTACACGGAAGGTTTAAACAGGTTTACAGAGCATTGAGAATCATTCCACAAGCCTGATAGTCCCAATCATCCGTGACCTCATTTCCATTTGACGTTTATAAACGTTTACATACTTGGGCATCAGTGTTGCTTATAGACAGTATGTCGAGATGTTACATATCGGTAATAATGTTAAGGTGGTGCTGATTAGGGTTAAAGAAGTTGTCATGTTTCTGTGAACATGACTAACATACTGAGATTTCTTGTCTTATTTCATGTAAAACTTCTTACAAGTGTTAATTGTCTTAACCTTGGAGCACCCCTGAGGTCATAGTGGACACTAACTTTTATTTCACACTTATATTCAACCCACTCTTTGGTTGATGGACCATGATCCCAGGAGGTCTCCTAAGGACCATTTCATAACATGTTGTCGGAAAGGGTTAATAAAAAAAAAAACCCAACTGTTTTTGTGTTCACTGAGTCTATATCATCATTTTAGCCAGTGGAGATATTGTTCCTATGATAAGTTGGTCTGGGTCTTCCAGGGTTGATAAGCACACGTTTGGGTTCGTAAGGAACAAAAGTTACCACAAATAAAAGAGGAATGAGGAAGGTGGATTAGCACTCCCAAACAGCTTTTTACTCTAAGACAGCTAATAGCCATTAGCTAATATTTTGCTGAAGAGGGGGATGTGATGAACATGGCATTTCTGCTTCACAGGGATAGAGTCCCTGGTTCATTCGTGAGCCTGGGTTACTGCCTGACACCCCTTTTCCACAACAGGGGACGGGTTACATTTTGGTTTCACACACCAAATTTTGACCCATCTGGAGCATTACGATTAAAAATAAATTGGTTCAGGAACCTGAAAACCTCTTTCCAAGCTGGAACTAAAAGATAGTTTTTTTTTTTTTCGGTGTGAACCGTGTTATTAGTCTGGCGAGGAAGCAGGGCACAGGAATGGAGCATGCAATGGAAGTGCATAAATCAGACAAATATCTGCAATAACAGAACAAAAGCTCTCGGGTAATCAGTGCGAGCCGCCATGTTGATGCTACTGTTTATTCTGACATGTGTTGTGAAGTACCCTCTGTTGATGACGCATCCTTGATTGCAGTGGTTCCTCTCAAAACTGGTGGAAACATGGACTGGTTTGTTAGCTGGCACCAAGTTTCAAAGAATCCTGAACAGAACTGGTTCAAGAACCTGTTTCTTGTAAATAATAATAATAATAATAATACATTTGATTTGTAGAGCGCTTTGAAAGGTACTCAAAGACGCTTTACATAAAATTAGAAATACAATACAATGAAAAATTTACATTAAGACACATACATATAATTGAGAGTTAAAACAAAACATATTTAAAACTTACAGAGGAAAACAGCACAAATAAAATGAGTGTACCATAGGAGCACATGGATGTAGGTGAAAGCAGTAATTAGAGGCTATAAGCAGATTTGAAGAGATGAGTTTTAAGAAGAGACTTGAAAGTTGCCAGGTCTGTATGTTGTCTGATGGATTGTGGTAGGGAGTTCCGGTTACAGAGAAAGCTCAGTCACTCCACATACGGTGCCTTGTGCTAACAGATGGATGTAGAAGGTTGGCAGGTGTAAAAGGGGCATGTGTGGAGTTCTGCATGTTCTCCCTGTGTCTGTGGGAGTTTTTCAGTTTCTTCCCAAACTCCAAAAACAAGTCTGTAGGTGGTTTGACTAAATTACTCCAGTGTGTGAATGGGTGTGTAAATGTTTATGTGCTTGGTGCTCTGTAACGGACTGGTGACCCATCCAGGGTGTATTCCCGCCTCGCTCCCAGTGTTCCCAGGATAGGCTCCAGATCTACCAGGACCCTGACTAGGAGGAAAAGGTTACTGAAAATAATTAACAGCATGAAAATGTACTGGCCTTATTATCTATCTATTATCTCCTCTGTGCATGTCTTTGGACTGTGGGAGGAGTACCCCAAGGAAACCCACGCGAAAACGGGGAGAACATGCAAACTCCGCGCAGAAAGCCACCTGTGCCGAACCTGGGGCTCGAACCCGGGACCTTCTTGATGTGAGGCGACAGTGGCCTTATTAGATTCGTTTCGTTTCGTCTTCTGCCGCTTAATCCTGTTCAGGGTTGCGGGGGGAAGCTGGCACCAATCCCAGCTGGCCTTATTAGTATTCATTAATATTATGGAGAAATGGTAGGCTGCATGGGTCAGAATCTGCTCGCACATGTTACTAGTTTTTAATTTAACTTGCGTTTAACCAAAAAAAGCAAAACATGCAGCGTAGAATGAATATCACATGCTTACATCAGTATTGGAAGAATATCAAAAAACTAACAGGATTTTTGCCCTCTCATTGTCAACATGGTTCAGAGAGAGAGAGAGAGAGGCCGGCTCTTGCCTTTGTGGGGCGTGAAAATGACATTACATCTTTTTCTATACTTGGTCTTATGGATCCATTCTTCATCTTGTTATTTAAGCAAACCATGTTTCATGCTGCAAGTAAAATCCATCAGTCTGTTCTTTAAAACTGTCTCAGCAGTGTTGGGTCTGAAAACAGCTTTGCGCACTGTGCTTTGTGGTGCAGTAATACAGGGTGGACCACGAAAAGTAGCCTGCCTCCAGCGATAGGAAGATGAGATGAAGGAGCCAATACATTTTTTTTTATTCACTTAAACAGAAGTCACAACAGATGTTGAAAGTGGTCCCCGTTCACGTGTATGCACCTTTGGGCACATGGGAGCATGTTAGCTGATGCTGCTTGCAGCTCTTCAACAGTGATGCTGTGGATAGGTTTCGTGATGTTTTCCTTGAGTTCATCCAGGGTATGTGGATTTTCCTGAGTCAAATGGGGATTTTCAGCAGACCAGTACCTCGTATTCTGGGAATTTACAGTCCGTCATGAAGTGCAGAAGTGGGTCCAAAAGTCCTCCAGTAATCATAGTCAGCAACCACGTACAGTAGATTGCGTGTTTAGCTTTGTTTGGCTCTTTCAGTTCCTGCACATGTTATTCAGTACGGTTTGAGGTTCGGAGATTTCAGCTCTCGCCGACATGTCGTTCATGAAACACCAATTTGCTGAGGCAGTCTTCGAGTTGATTTTCGGGGACTACTTGCAATCCGCTGCTGAATGTCACGGATGACTTCACGCATCCGGACCAACGGAAACCTCAGTTTTGTCATGTTTGTGACAGAACCGGTTTGATGCCATTTCCGAATCAGACTCGGAATACACCGTTTAGCTGGTGGTCTTGTTCCTGAGTCCTTATCGATGAAGGCCTATTGTGTTTCCTTAATTCTAAATCTGCTTCGCAAATAGCCTTTCACAAGTACTATTTGCTGTTCCATGGAGAACACCATCTTTACAGCACGATGTGCACAGAAGGACTAAATAGGAAGGCAAAATAAAGCTGGAACACAACACAGAGGGCAACAGATGGAGAGAAAGGGGCTTCGGATTCCTCCAAAGAGCGTGGCACCGGTATTGGAGGCAGGCTACTTTTTTATGGCCCACCCATAGTAGTAGTAATAGTAGTAGTAGTAGTAGTAGTAGTAGTGGTGGTGCTGGTGCTGGTGCTGGTGAGAGCTGCTGTTGCCCCTGGTGGTTCTCCCTGGTATTACACTCTATCCAGTACTAGATGCCTGTATGCTATCATTAGCTTCTTGTTGCATGTATATCAAATATCAATCAACTATAATAATCATATGACTTAAAAGATACTCTAGATATTTATCTTTCCATGAATATCTAACAAAAGGGATCTTGCAATACAAGTCGTGTTCACAGGAAAGGAGGGAGCATTTGAGGTCATCTGAGGGGAAGGTGAAGCCTTGTGGATGTTTTCATTGGAACTGCAGATACCCTTCAAGGCAGCAGAGCTGCCTATAAAAATTTCAAACTGCTCCTTTAATTATTCAAGACATCAAAGTGTTTTGTTCAGTCAGTCATAGTTTAGAACTAAATGTTCCTGCGTTTTTAAAAGGTGACTGGAATGAAGCCAAATCGGCAGGTTTGTTTGTGTTTTTGTACCGGTGCTCAATTGCTTGTTTTAACAGGTCTTTTTTTTTTTTTCTTCTTCTTCTTTTAAACATGGTGATGACAGATGATGATGGATAATTAGACTTTACGCTCCCCTGGTGGAGACCAGAGATTTTATTGCTGTGACGGAATTAAAGATGCTTTGTGAGAGCAGAAATGTTCAGTTCTTCACGTCGCACACATGCTCGTTCTCTCGCTCACCATATGAGAAATGAATGACATCATTATCACATGGGGCCGATACGGCATGTGTGTGTCCCAGAGAGCAAGCCAGCGAACATGAGTAGAAAGACGCCTTGTTTAGTAGCAGCGCTGTTTGTAAAGGGAACTGGTGGAACTTGGACTTGGAAACAAAAATACACACTCTGAAAGAAAGCACTGCACACACAACTGAACGTGCATAGGCATATTTTAGGCTAATGCTTGAAGTGATGCCATCTTGCCCCCCCCACCACCGTAAAGGCTTCGTTTCAATATGTGGGGTTCCGCCAAAATGGAGTGCCTAAGGACAGAGAGAGGGAATAAGCCTAAATACACATCAAAGATTTTAGCTGGCATCACGCGTCTCAGGATTTGTTGCAGTTTATTTGAAAGTAAAAAATTTTTTGCCATCCTAATCTACACTCTTGTGCTCGGTCATCCCTCTGGAGAACCTTTAAAAGGTTCTATGTACAACTTTACTCGGAGGATAATTTGTTTGAATTGATGTTTTTTTTCTGGGGTTTTGTGGTGTGTGTTACTCCATGACCTTGGTTTGTCTGAGTGATCCAACACAAATGATATATAATGAACAGCATTAGAATCACTAAGTAAAACTTCTCACCATGCTCATTGTTGCTAGGATTTCCAAAACCCTTCCTAGAAAAAGCTAGAAATGGTGTATGGCCAGAATAAGTGATGGTGCAAGGAGTCATAATGAAGAGTTAGCTCATCCTTCAGCCCTGCAACATGAGATGTAAATTCACATTGTGTATTGCGTGTGTATTTCAGGAAGGACGGTGAGGAGAGAATGACGTTTCCAGGGTTAGTTAGAGTCTATCGAGATTGGATCGGCAGGGCGTGTGTTTTGTGCGTGTGTGTGATTGGGACAGAAATCGAGTTATAGGCATGTTTCTGGAAAGTTCATTGCATCACATTCTCTATAAATAGTGATATACGGTGTTAATGCTCATAACAAGGCCGTCAGTCATGTCCCATCTTCATACCAATTGCTGGATGCACGCACGCACACACACACACATACAAAAGAAGCCTTGAGTTTCTACTGCATCGCTTTTTGTGAACTAATTAAAGGGAGAAATCAAGTGAAGGAAAACTCCAGACTTGTTTGTGATTAAAATATAAGTTGGCAAGTAACAAATTCCACTCGTATTTGATTCCTTGTGAAATTCTTTGGCTCCACATGGGTAGAGCTGATTGGCGCTGAATTGTTTGAACAGAGACAGGAAATGCATGTTAGATCTGTTCGGCTGTAGGAGGCCGTGGGAAGAGAGGAAGAGGAGGAGGAGGAGGAGGAACAGGAAGAGAGGCAGAAAAGTACATCCTTCACACTCCTCCTCACAGCGTGGAGAGAGAACATCACGCCACCGAGGGAGGAGAGAGAGAGAGAGAGAGAGAGGAAAGGAAGGAGGAAGGACAAAAGGAAGGTTAGAGTCATGCAATTAATCCACCTGCTGTGTGTGTGTGTGTGTGTGTGTGTGTGTGTGTGTGTGAGAGAAAGAGAGAGAGAGAGAGACAAATCATCATTAGTGAGCCTGGACAGTGCACCACAGGCATGATGAAACCACAAGTTACGGTCTGTTGCTGATGAGAGAAAGAACAGCTAGGATCCTTTTGGGAACTCGTATGAAGATGCGTTCTTCTAGAGACTGCAAAGCACTACTGGATGAGAGCGTCTGCTTAATGACGTAAATGTAAATGAATAATACCATGGAAGTAATAGGGTTATCGCTACTCTATGGATGGCAACAGTTTCTAGAATAACGTACTGTAATAACATTCATGGAGATTGACGATGTGTCTCATGTTCCTAAAGCCCAAAAATGCAATTAAATCAAAATTCATTTTGTGAGATAACCCCAGCACAGGGTGAAGTAGGGATAACATTAGTTGAGATAGCAGCAATAGTGGCTTTCAGCCAAAAGTGGCTGAGAATGCACATGCTCTCACTGGTCAAAACATGTCCAGCAATTTGACAGGAAGTCTCTGGAAGTGTACTGCAGGCATGAACACCATTCTTCCAAAAGATTTTGTTGTTTTGCAATGCTGGCAAAGAACACTGTCGAATGCTTCACTCTAAAATCTCCTGTAGGTTTGATTGTTCACTTGGGTGGAGCTCGGGTGACGATGAATGGCACTATGTGGTTAATACTGTTTAGGTAATCGTTAAACTGTTCAGTGGGTGCTCTGTGGAGGGGCGTCGGGTCATCATGAAGAAAAAAAAATAAATGAGACCACTCCCATTAGGATAGAGATGTTTCCTCATCAGATGAAGCTGATCAGTCAGGAGAACTTCATATTGATTTGCAGCAAGGCTTTCATCTATGGGGATAAATGGTGCCAAATCATGCCGACACAATTCCGAACAACATGGCAGAGCCACCCTTTGTCCCAACCGTAGAAGATGCTTCTGGTTTTGATATTTGTCACCTGATTTACAAACAGAAATACAGCACTCCTGCCAACCTGTAATGAATTGTAAGTTTACAATGAGAAGCAGGTTCTCACTTTCATTATCCGCATCATCCGCAACATAAAGCTCGCCATCCTGCTCACACTAACGTCAGTGAGGAAATAATTGCTCATTACTTCGGTCAGTACTGTTTCTGTTGGTTTAATTTCTGTTTAATAGAGCATTTCAGCATTATAGCATCACTGTTTGTCTGTGCAGAGTGTGTAGAGGCCCTCCTCTGTTTTGATGATGATGTGATGGAGCAGGTGCATCACAGACATTTTGACAGCTGGTATGTGATCACAAACTGAATTAATTAGGCTTATGTCCATTTCAACGTCAGTTTCCACAAACAGTTCCCTGTCATTTTGGCAAAATATGTATTGGTTTTAAATTATATTCTTCATGGCGAAAAGCAATTTTGGTTAAAATGTTTTGGCCGCTTTCCAGAATTTTGTCACAACCACATCTCTCTCTCTCTCTCTCTCTCTCTCTCTCTGTATATATCATTCGGAGACAGATTCATAATTCAAAATGTACCGGTCAGAATTACATTTTTGTCTTCAGCACATTTGACAGACAAAGTGGGGAAATGGATGCCCCCATGTTCGTATTTCGTTAGCAACAAGTAAGGTAGCTAACTTGGATCAGGCATGTATATTTTCTTTGTCAAAAATAAACTGTGGAGAAAGAAAGGTTCACTAAGTTGGATAAAAATAGTAACAGTGCAATATACAGAAAATAGTGTAAGCAGTGTTTTTTTTTATAATACTTTTTTAAATATTTATTCGTTATAGATGGTGCTATTAATATTTTTAATATATTAATTTAATTTAAAATAAATAAATAGTTCAATAGTGTTACGTGAGTATAAAAAAAAATTATTGAGAATCATTTATTAAAAGAAAACAAAAAAAAGCCAAATTTTTCACAATATTTATTTTACTGCTGTCGTTTTCCTTGGGTGGCCTGTTCGATGTCTGGTTGTTCATACACAAGCAGTTTCTTTCTTTTACAAGACATTCTAAATTGTTGCATATCTTTGCTCAGTGCTTGAGCAATGCCTCTGATTGATTTTATCGATTTTTCTCTCTTTTCTCAGCATCAAAACGGTTTGCTTTTCTCCCATAGACAGCTCTCTGGTCTTCATGTTGGTTTATCCGTTTTAACAACAAAGGCATTCTTCACAGATAAAACCCAGGCCTCAAACTGATGTAGATAGTCAGAGCTGTTAAGTGTTTAAACAATCAGCATAACAGGGGACACCTGGGCAACAAGACTCACGTGTCCCAGTATTTTTGAGCAATTGAAAAATGGGTAGGTTCTAACAAACGATGCCATATTATAAGGTGTTTAACTCCCCTAGATCCAAATATCAAGAAAGAATAACTGAAATTCTGATCTGTCGTCTCCTGTTCATCTGTCGAACAAAATGTCTTCATTATAAAGCAGAAACAAAAGAATTGACCTTGTTGGTCCAGTACTTTCAGAGGGGACTGTATAACATAAAAAAGAAAGGACGTCCCTCACACTGTGGTGCCAAAATACATGTGTAAGGACAGCTCAAACACAGGCAGGGCTCTGGATTTGCCAAAAAATCAGCTTAAGAGACACATTCGCCAAAACAATATTAAGCTGGGTAAAACCTGAAGCTCTTAAAGATAAGTGCATAGTCAATGCCAATTATAGATGACCTTGTCTTCTGAGACAGCACCTGCTCTTTACTAAAGCTGCAGTCAGGGCAGTCTGACCAGGAACATGTACCCGTAATTCACTTTTCTGTATCGTTTAAGTAACCTCAAGTTCATATTCATATTCTTGTTTCATATTTTTGGTTGTTTGGGTGTGTTTGCAGAGGACATTATCTGATCCTGATGTGGCTCAGGTGATGTAAGGCGGAGAAAGCAAAGGGAGAATGAAGAGAGAAAGAAAAGAGAAAAGGATGGAGAGAATAAGCAAAGGCAGGCACAGGTGTAAGCCATCATTTAGCAAACGAGTGACTGGAAGAAGAATGAAATAGTTTAGTTTACTTGTTAATGCAAGGCAAGTTTTTTTGTATTGCACAGCTTGTGCGCGAACATAACCGAGTATGCTTTACGTAGGAATGTACAGCACGTAAAGGATCAAGAAATGTTTCATTTTTAAATAAACATGCATGCATTTAAAGAATACAGAGAGAATTCTGCGGACATGAAAGATAACACCGTGTACTGATCTATTATAAAAACACATGTTCGCATTTTGTCTAAAAAACACTAGAAAGTACCAGAAAGAAGCTTATCAAAAACCCAAATCTTCCGCTTTACTGCGTCCCCTCCCCCTTTTCACCAAAAGAGTGAGCTAATCACCCTCTCTCTCCTTCTCCGGTTTGGGTCATTGCCCTCAGCTCTTTGTTGCACCAGGCTTTTGTGTGTGTGAGGGGCCATCACTGGGAGAGTGAATGAATATGGAGGAACCACACATAAGATGGAGGACAGGGTCTGAGATCGGGACGTGTGAAAGGATCCAAAACGTAGAGCATCCCGACAGCACTGCCAAGATCTGCAATGTGTTAAGGTTATGTGGACAAACACTGAACAGCGTGACACTGTAATTACACACTTCACATGCTCTCTGTCTTTCACGCACACATGCACACATATACATACACACATACACTGTGTCCCCTGCCTCACCCCTGTGCACACACACACAGACATTACCCAGATGCTGCTTCACCCAGTGGAATCAGTCATGGCCTGCCATCTCTCTCTCTCTCGTGTGTGCGCGCACGCTCTCTCTCTCTTTCTCTTTCTCTATAAGAACTCATTAACCTCTGGTCGTTCTGTGCTTTGAATAACTGATCATTGGCAGAGTGACATGGGTAATAAGCCTTTCCAAGGTTGTATGTGTGTGTGTTTGGGGGTGCGGCAAGGGGTCTGTCTGGAAGGTTTTGTGCCCCAACACAAAGCCAGACATCATTGTTAAACATGTCTTGGAGAGTGTGTGTGTGTGTGTGTGTTTGTGAGTATGGACTGTCAAGCAGACATGTATAAGTATGGAATGCAATATAATAATACTGAGTCCTTGGTGTGTTGGAGAATCTGTGAACTGGAGATCATTGGGCACTATAGGAGCACTATATTAGAGCATTAACATTTTTGTTTCTTCTTATCAAAACCTCATGACAAGTTTTTTTTTTTCTGTAATTAAGTATTTTCATGGAATTAACTGAGTGCATAGATGAGACAAAGTGCAAAAACTGTGCGTTTTTTTTTTACTTTCAAGAAACAAAGTGGGCCATTGTTTCAAGTCTTTGTTAGTAGTATTATGTTGCATTCGACTAGAGGTCGTAACTCGTAATTTCCAAACTCAAACTAAGGGAAAAAGCCTCTCAAGTCAGAACTGCTGCTTGGGAACACAGGATGGTCTCCTCATCTCTGAGTTCAGCAAGTGATGTCCAATCAACAGAGCAGCACCCCTTATCTTTAAATAAGCCGCTATGCTGTGCATCACTGGTCCCCAACCCTGTTCCTGGAGATCTACTGTACCTTCCTGCAGGGTTCATCTCCAATCAAAATCTTGCACCTCTTGTAGTTAATCAAGAACTTCATAAAGCAACGATTGGATGGCCAAGTGGGCATGATTACGGTTGGAGCTGAAGTCTTCAGGGCAGTAGATCTCCAGGTATTTGTTACAAGTACAGTGAACCCCTGCCTATCGCAGGGGTTATGTTCCAGCGCCCCCCGCCAAAGGTGAAACCCGCGAAGTTGTGACGTTACATTAATTTTATTATTTATATATATATATATTTTAAAGCTTTATAAACCCTTCCCACTCTCCTATTAACCTTTCCCACACTCCTATAAACACTTCACATGCTCTTAAACACTTTCTACACTCTTAAACCTACGTCATTTTAACAGCATATAAAATCCTATATCGGGCACTGACCAGATGAGATGAACGGTCACTGAACCAATCAGCGCCCAGGATACACAACACAGCGCTCTCTGGTTGGTCGCC
>JAQMCW010000001.1:6556880-6567848 GCA_030068335.1 Chrysichthys cranchii
CACACACACACGCACACACACACGCACACGCACACACACACGCACACACACACACACACACACACACACACACACACACACACATGTACTTCTACCTTTGAGGACACACACTGACATAATGCATTTCCCAGATCCTTATCCTAACCTTAACCACCACAAACTAAATGCCTAATCCCAGTCCTTACCTTAACCCTAACCTAATTCTAGCCTGAACCCTAAAACCAACTCTTAACCCTCAAATAGCTCGGTGAAGAAGGGAGGACCGGCCAAAATGTCCTCACTTTCCAAAAATGTCCTCACTCTGTTGGGTAAATTCTAGCAGTATGTAGCAAGTGCATAAACACACTTTCTGATGTTTTACTGACAGTTCAAAGGTCTCTCATCTTGTATGCTGAATAAACAGTTTACTTGCTGAACTTGAACTTGTTTTTTTGTTTAATAAAAATAAAATGCTGTTGTGTGTGTGTGTGTGTGTGTGTGTGTCTGCATTCTCCTGTACGCATGGGAATGCTGGTGTGTGTATATATAGCCAAAGTTGGAGAGTATGTGAACAGAGTTGCTCTGCTCATCAGGATGCTGATTACAATAGGCTCAGAGAGCGGGAATGTTAACGCTGGTGATTAACACACATACATGTATACACACACACACACACACACACACATTTCCTCCATAGTGACATGGGGGGTGTCTGTGGTATTCCCCAGCCATCAAAGAACTTCCTCTTTCCTGTTCACTATACCCTTTGGTGCAGCACACAACACACACACACACATGAAATATAGGCATCTGTCTCTTACACACATCATGACGCTCTCTATATTACATGCACACAATTTGGCACTGATCGAAAGGAAAAAGAGGACAAGTCCAAGGTTGTTGGCTAGGCTAGGAGGTCAGAAGGATATTACCTCATGGGTGGGGGTCTTAGTTTGGGGTGGGGTGTGGGTGGAGCTTCATTTGTGCATCTGTTATTGCCCATGTTGGGCATCATGCTCAGCTTCACTCACTTCCTCTTTGTGTGTGTGTTTGTACGGTCTTCCGTTTCTGTCCAGTTCTCGTGACACACTCCCGTGGTTCAGCCGGTCTGTTATGTCTCGTAGCCGCTGATGTAAGGAGCTAAATATAACGCTCGGTCCTATGCAGTGTGGGATACTGCTGAGCTCACACACACACACACACACCACAGCGTCTGTTTGTCATTACTGGGCCGCAACTCAACTCCAAATGCCAACAAAGCAAAATCTGTCGTGTTTAGAGCACGTTCAGAATCACTTCTGACTTTCCTGTTTATTGCTTAATGCACAGCAACAGTTTAAAGAATTATTTTACTTATTGTAGCAGTGCAGTATTTGTGACGTTCCCAGTGACCCTTTAATTCTGTCTTAATGTGCTCTCCTGTCTTTTTGCCTATCCCCTTCTCTATCTCTCTCTCACACACACACAAACAAGCAAACAAAATTCTTTGTAGATTTTAATGTGCAGAAACCCAAACTGTGATGTAATTCATAACCATATTGAAATCACACATTGTAGGAAGATGCTACTGTACAGGAACATTTCTCCCCCTGAGACACTGATGCTTCTAGAGTTGTGATGTCCCTCTACAATTATGTTCCTGTAATTAAAGGTATATAAAATGTATATAATCTTGATGGTATCACCCCGGTGACAGTCGTTTATACAAGAAGCTCCGCCTTTTTCTCTGAGAGTGTTTAGTCTGGGGGTTTAGAGCCAGAGACCTCTTTAACGCACTCATTACAAATGTATTTTATGAACATAATTCAACTGTTTATATAATCAGAATAATAGAAATATGAGGCTCTTCACTGAAATTTGCACAGTTTTTGTGCTATTGATTGGAACCATGGAGGTTTTTATTCGTCTCAAGCTGATATTATTTATAAACGTTCTTATTTTTTGAGTTGTTGAGATCCGGATGAAACCGGTCATGATTCATGGGACCAGGTTCACCTTTTAATAACTCTGAGAGCTTGAATCATACATGTAAATATCTTTGATGGTGTGGGATGATGGCAAAAAAACAAAGCATGGAGTGGAGTGGTCCGTCTTCTCCAGTGAACAAGAAATTCAAAGTCAGAAAATCACATTGAGCGGCCTATTCTACTGCATGTCCCAGCGTATGGGCATACAGTGAAAAGTGAAAATCTCTGTGCATTGCTGTGAAATTAACTTACACCCGCAATTCACAGCAAAAGACGAGGAAAGCTGTCTAAAACAGTCTTGCTGCACCATGCCAGTGCACATCCTCATACAGCCGCAGCGACAGTACGGACTCGGACTTGAATGTCTCCCAGGTCCTCCTTACACCCCGGATCTGGTGCCGAGCCATCATCACATCTTCGGTCCACTGAAGGAGGCATATGTGGTCACAGATTCACCTCAGATGATGAAGTAAAGGAAACAGTGCTCACCTGGCTTCAGGTGCAGCTGAAAAACTTCTCTGCAGGAATCCAGAAGCTAGATGAACCATACAACAAACATGTCCTCTTGCATGGGGACAATGTGGACAGATGTCCAGTTTCTCAGTTACTTCTATTAAAGCTGTTAAATGTGTTTTGATTCTCCCTAGTACAGTATACGTGTCCCAGACCCCACTACTTTGAGGCTCACCGGCCCTAACTGTGTCCTAAACTACTTGTCCTATTACCCCGTCACCATCACACGGTCACCTGCGGCCGTGTCCTTTACGTCTTCCTCTCAGACCTATGAACTACAGTATATCCTCCTGAGACCCGGAGATTAATGGTGTGTACCTTGTCCTTTCTCCTCACTGCTTCTCTTTTTTCGTAGCACATAACTATTCAACTTGATCATTGTCTCCAAACAGGAAGCAGTTTGACAAGAGAAATACCCAGTGGTCCTCATATGAGGATCTTACAAGGAAATCCAAAACACAATGTAGTTGGGGGGAAAATGTGATGTCCTCTCTGGAGGACATTGGGGTCTCAGAAGGATCCGACTTGTCTAGGTTTTTGTCTGCGCCGTGTGCTGTTTGTAACGTGTCTAGGCGATAAGCGCATTGATTGATGGGACTCCAGGTCTGCCTCGTGAAGGGGGATGATCGTGTCCCGGGACCGCCAGACATGCCGCTGTAGGCGGAAGCGCGCTCCCGAGTGAGCTGGTCACGCGCACACGCACACGCACAGCGGGGCAGAAACGCACATGAGCGGGATGCAGGACTCGAGACAGAGTGTCCTCCACCGCATACTCCGCGCTCCAGAGTGCCCGAGAGAACAGCGCGTGCTGGTTTAGTCCCTCCTCCCCTCCCCTCCCCTCCTCTCCCGGAGTTTGCGCTGTCAGGGAATTCCGGGGTCGTGTGCTGACGTCACCTGCGGCGTGGTGCGGCTGTGTGTGTGTGTGTGTGATAGAGAGCGAGAAAGAGGGAGGGCGCGTGCGCGTGGGGGAGCCGTAGTAACATCAGCGCTCAGAGAGACTTTAAAACCCCGAGTCACTCACAGCGCAATCCGATCCCAGCGCTGTGTCTCGTTCTCAGCAGCCAGGAGTGGCCAGACGTCAACACCAAGAAGTACCCGCTCTCACACACACACACACACACACACACACACACACACACACCTTCTGACTGGAGAACTGTTGAGCAATGACAGGGTAGGACGCGTTCCGCCTCTCGGTGGATTGATCGCTGTTATCCGGACGGAGTGCGTGTATGTACCGAGTCCTTCACTCCGGGACACTGGACTTGAGGAGCTGTGTTTCCTCCCGGACTGGATCACCGGCGCACACCGGCAGCGCGAGCGCTTTAGTCCTAATGGCTTTGTGTTTATTCCATCATTCATCATAGTTTCCCGGTCGTCGCCTGCGCGTGAGTCATTCAGCACTAAACAACAGTACAGCACCGGAACTGCGGACTCGGGGAAAGTTAAAAAAAGGAAGAAGAAGAGGCTGTCAGTTATTTAACAGCTCGTGTCGAGCTCTGTCTGTCTGTCTGTGTGTGTGTGTCGAGTCGAGGACTGACGGCGAGCCTCAGGTCGTAAAGGACAAGTTTTACAGCAGTAGGTAAGTGCTTTCACGGCTCTCTTCTTTTAAACATTTAAATGTCGCTGCGTTGTTGTTGTTGTTGTTTACTTGACAAACTGCAGTGTTAGCCGAGAGGCGGACTCGAGCTCAGCCAGTCTCACTGAGTGTGTTGTAGTAACTCAACAGCCGAAAAGCCTCACTTTACGACACCGGAAGCTCCGGGATGCTTTCGTTTTGTCGATGCAGTTCAAGCCGAGAGGATTTAAACCGCTGAGCATGTGTGGGACACCTCGTGACTGTGTGTCTGTCTGTCTGTGTCTCTCTGTCCGTGTGTGTGTGTGTGTCTGTCTGTCCGTGTGTCTGTCTGTCTGTCTGTGTCTGTGTCTCTCACTCTGTGTGTGTGTGTCTGTCTCTCTGTCCGTGTGTGTGTTTCTGTGTCGGTGTTTATCTCGGTATACCCAGTGCAGTGGACTAACACGAGTGAATGTGTGTGTGTGTGTGGTGTAATTGGTTGGTGATTGTGAAGCCGGTGTGACTGACCACGTGTTTTTTTTGTGGGGGGAGTAATGGAGGACTGGCTTGTACAGGAGAGGAGAAGAAGAGGAGGAAGCTGCTTGGTCTTTGTGTGTAGCTGTGGGCAGGGCTAAAGCAGGAGGCGTGGAGCACACAGGCAACGTGGGCAGGAGGATGACATGAATGGAGCGCCTGGGCAGCTTTTACGCACACAAAGCTCATGTCTGAAAAACCACATTTGCATCATCCTACTACAACCAACCGCCCAGCTGGGGAGGTTTTTTTTTTTTCTTTTTTCTTTTTTCTTTTTTCTTTTTTTTGTAACTTGTATGATGACGTGTGTAGGCTTCTTTTCTCAGGAGCTTCCTGGGTCTAGACTAGGGAAATGACTCCACACTCACAAAATTGCCTTTATCCTAACTTTTGGCATCTACGACTATGGTGTAGAGTGATGGTCATGTGACAGTGCTTTTCCAAGGGTTTGGTCATTTACAGCACGTCATAAAGGCTGCAGGCGTAAAACTGGGCCGAGGGAAGTGGGGAGTTCCCTTTGAACGCGACCTGCTGATCAATCGGAGCGATCCACACCAAAACAAGGGGCTGTGTTTACTTCTCTTTGAAGTGGTGCCGAGGCTCAGGGTTGTAAACTTAAGAGTAGGAGCAGCTGCTGAGAATTGCTGCTTCTGATGTTCTGATGATGGTTCATTCATCGTTTTATTGAAGCTGTTGGTTCTACAGCTGTATGTAAGTGGACAGTGTGCTATAACACGCTGTTGAGAGGGAATGTGTATGGTTTCATTTGTGAATTCTATTTTGAATGGGAATATGTAGTATAGGGGTGTGTGTTTGTTTTTGCTCTTGGATAAGTGATGAGTAAAGGTTTGTCAGCTTGACAGTTTGATTAGTCAGCTCATCCTGGTGACTTCTTTTTTCTTGGAGTGAGAAATTTATATTGTACATTAGAGAAAGTGTACATGATGACTCGCTAATCTCTTACTTACACACACACACACACACACAGGTTTATCTGGATCGAAATCAGAAGATCCTAAAGTGCACATTTACTGTGAAATACGATAGTGTGTATTTCCCCTAAAAACTGTCAGCCCTTTAAGCTAAACGTGTGGGTGTTGGTATGAAAAGCCGTTCCTAACCTCATTTAAAATTCATATATAGCTTGCCACTGTTATATTTCTGGTTAACTGAGAGAGTTAATCGAGTAAACGGGATGTGTGTGAACACGTCCGCATGACTCAGATGCACGCAAGGAGAAATGATACTTTCACACTGGCTTGGATTTTCCTGTGTCACCTTATTTGGCTTGTATTACCTCACTTTTTGATAAGAATCCAGCGGAGCGTGCACGAGAAACTGAGGGAGGAGCAGTGAAACAAGAGTGGGTGGGACTGGAGAGAGTGAGAGTGATGGAAATAAATTCAGTCATGTTTCAGTGAAACGGTGAAGGAAGAGAGGGCTCTCTGGGAGCAGTGCGTAAGAGAGGGAGATGTGCTGGCAATTTGCGCAATAATCGTAGGGGAGACATCACTGAGGAGCGATTGTTTTCCAGTATCACAAACACACATGCATAAACACATTCTCTCAAACTTACTCTTCTGCTCCTCTCTCTGCATCTTGGTTCATTTTAAAAACAAGACGCTCTCTCTGTCTGTCTGTGTTTGGTCAGTGACGTGATTGTCTTTGGGTGGAATGTCTTGAAGTGCTTGGAGATGTCGCTGTCTTTCACCATTGTCCCCATATCCCTCCAACTTTCTGAGTGTCAGACTGCTCTGCTTTGGCTATGGCTGGCTACCATAGTAACTGTCACCATAGAGACAGAGTCCAAGGCCCAGCGTTCGGTCGTGTTTGTTTTTTTTTTTTTTTGGTAACTGGTCTGTACCTTAGTCTGTTTGTGCATCATGCTGTGGTTTCTGGGAAACGAGGTGCTGATGTAGGAGGGGGATTTTGGGGGCTGCTCATGTGAGGACACGCTCTAACACACAGATGTTGAGCATCACTGTGTTCCAGGAAATGAGGCAGTAGGCTTTTTAGGGTAATAGATGTCAATAACAAGTGTACGCGACTGATCACCATGTTCCAATCGATGAAAAGCATCACTCATTTTTCTCTGAAAGTTCTAGACATAGACTCACTGAAACTTACAGGCAGATGGTTTCACACACAGATGGTCACGAACGGCACTTTGCAGACTTTGTGTGCTAGACGTTCGCACATTGAGTCACCGCTCTATACATGTGCACACACTCTTATCACGACACACTCTTATTCCCACAGACTGGCTGTTTGTGTGTAACGTCTTTTGGTTCTTTGAACATTTTGTCTCTTTCATTCTGAGTGTAATTCCTCAGAGTTGGCTGATTACAGCAATGTCTCCTAGACCTTACTGCATAGTATATACTGCGGGTGACAAATAAAAGGGAAAAACTGGTGGCTCTGTTGTGCTGTGGTGGGGTATTTTACTGGCACACCTTGGGTACACTAGTTCCCTTAGAGCGGAGGTCAGTGCAAATCACTGCAGGGTTAGTTCGACCGATCACCTTTATCCAACGGGGAAACCTTTCTATCTTGATGGGTGTGGTCTCTTCCCAGATGCCCCTGCCCCACCCACAGAGCACACTGAATGCTTTGATGAATATGAAAATATTGTGAATCATATGCTGTGACCTTCATACTTACCAGATGTCAACCCAACTGCACACCTCCGGAAGTTTTCAGACCAATGTGTTAGACAGCACTTTCTAACACCGGCCTCAAAACAATAACTGCAAAAAATATCTTTAGAAAGAACAATGCCTCATCCCTGTAGGACAGTTCCTGGGATAAATGGCAAGGCACAATCAAGCTGTTCCGGGAGCTTCTTGTTGTGGCTGGACACTATTAGTACACTTTATGTAATGTTTTCCTTTAGTATGTCATTACACTGTATTCTGTTGTTTTTTTTAACTGGAGAGCCAAAAGGCAAAAATCATTCATAAAACACACACACTGCTTCTGTTCCACAGGATGTTAGTAAGTAAGTTCCCCTATGCCCCTTTAGGCTTCCTCCCCTTTTAGGAGGCCCACTTCCTGTTGCTCTGACGACAGTTTCCTGTCTTATCAGACACACTCTCTCTTTGTTCTGCTTTTTTTGCATACTGTCATTGTGATTCTCATTCAAGAACTGCACCCTTTCTTACTATTACTTTGCCACAAGTTGAAAGAATTAAAACTGAGAAAAACAGCTCTTTGTGAACGTCACATCACTCACACCTAGGAGTTTTAAAATGTCTTTAGTATCTCATGAAGATAAAAAGAAAAAAAAGTTTTCCCAGCTTTAATTTCGAAACAGCTCAAGTGTCGATGTTTTGTGTTAATGCAATCGTCTTTCGTCATGATTCATCCTGTCAATCATTCTTCTACCCCTTTCTCAGGTAATGCTGTGACTAATTTTGTCTCCTCTCTCTCATCTGGTAAAGTGTTTACCACAGTGACGGCCTTAAATGTGGGTCATTTACTACTAACCGCACCACACTGCTAAGAAAAGACTTGTTTTTCCTAATTAGATGCTTCGTATGTGCCAGGCAAGCGTTTCCTTGGGCAGAAAAAAAAGCTCAGCTGAGTTTTCGTGCTGCTCAATTCACTTATTGTATAACTGCATGTAAACACACATGACGTTTCTCACTGAACATGAATTGTACATGACTGTGTACTTACTGCATGTTTTGCTGAGTCTGTCTGAAAGAATAAGGGGAAACAGTGATAGGACGTAGGCCAAGGGTCATTCAGTAAACACTATTCCACTTTATATAATAAGGGAAAAGTTCACCAGTTTAGGAGAAGAATATGTCCTCTGTTCTGCTGATACTCAGAGTATAGTCCGACATGGACCAGCTCAAAACCAGTTCGTAGTTTGTGTCCTAAGCTGAACTGCCTTTCCGGATCAGGATGTACACTCACTGCGTGTGGGTGTGTGGGCATGTGGGCTTGAAACACAGTGATGGCATCATGATGATGCTCCAATTTACATCACCAGCATAGTAGGACACACGCACAATGAGTGAAAAGGAAATGTTTCTATGTGCTTGATCTCTATCTGAGGCCTGTTGCATAATGGTCAAATGGGGATATTCACCCGCAATCGTCGACACAAGACCATGCCTGTTCTCTCTCTGTGTCTCTCTGTGTGTGTGTGTGTGTGTCTCTCTCTCTCTCTCTCTCTCTCTCTCTCTCTCTCTCTCTCTCTAGCTTGCTCTTTGTCTCTCACTTATCTTTCCTCATATCTCCTTTCATCACTTTCCCATTTTCATTGCATCCTTCTGTGTTCTCTTGGGTTCTGTTGTATCCATGTCTTTCTTGGTTTCCTCTTCAGACTGACCCGATTAGTTCAAGATCAGATTGTTTTCGAAAGTTGATATGGGGTTACTACGAGATGATGGCATTATTCAGTATTAGAGATTTCTTTGATTGGTTGGTTATCCTCATTTGTGACCATGGGATTAATTTGGTGCTAAACCCAAAAAAAATATGGATACAGAACCTTGGAACAAATATTAATTATAGTTTACTGTTAAAATATATTAATGTCATTCGCTGTAGCAGTCCGTTAGGACAGAATCTTGACTAGTCTTGTAGTACAGATGGGGGCTGTAATATTTCTCAGACCAATACTACAATACCATCTACACTGTAGGAAATTGCTTTTAAAATCTGTCATGAATCCCACCCACTCTAGCTGTTTTCTCTCTAAATTCTGGCTACAAGTTTTGGCTCAGGAATCCCCGATTCGGCACAACCATGAAAAACCCGATCTATTTACCTCACATCCTGTTTGTATGATCAAAACAATACGCCAAAACCGAGTTCGATGACACAATACTTTGAGAAATTCCCGACGCTGTCACTTTCAGTGGTCGCCCCAATCACCTGACCGTAAAACGCATGAAAGCGACTTATGGGCGGAGTCTTCTGGGGTAAACCCTTAATCTCCATTATCTGACTCACCGGGGTTTCCCCAGTTATGCTTCACATGCGTGTACTCACTATATTAAAAAATGATGCCTGATAGCGGGAGGATAGCATTGTCTGTTTTGGTCTCTTATTCTGTCTTGTTTGACTGTCATTCATGGGATCTCTTCTGAGCACCTAGGTAAGTTATGATAATACTTAACCAAATGGACGCTAAAACAGTATGAGTTTGTATTTTGTACTCTCATTATTGCGGTTTTAAAGATAAAGATTCTGCTGATGATTAAGTCATAAGAAGATGTGTCAGAAGTTTAAAGTAGGCTCAACTAGCATATAGCAGCTTAGATTTGGTTACTTTTGGTTATTCAGTGTGAGGTGTCAATGAGATGCTGACTTTTCTCCATGTAAGCAGATTCTGGACTAGTTTCAGTAGTGAGTAAGCTATGTGTAGTCTATTAATAACCTCTGACTAAACGGGATGCCAGTCACTCACTTCCTCCGGCTGTCTTTTGAGCGTGTCGTTCTTTTTATCACTTAACCTAGAAACGATACACACATGGTAACATCAACCTAGAAAAACACACATACACACAAACACATTTAAATTTCTATTTTGCTCTTAACCCAGAAATCCTTAACCCTACTCTTCTTCTCCCTGCTGAATTACTCTTGTGATAGTTGGCTTTTGTACCTCAAAACCCCCTTATTTTTGTAACCCTTTCTTCTCCAGCCATATAACACAAGTGCTCTCTTTTTTTGTGCGTGTGTTTGTGTGTGGAGTCAGTGCCCTAATTTTGGGATCTTTTTTCTTTTAATTCAGTTTCCTGCTATTGCAGTATATATGGAACAAGACTTTTTGTTTGATTATGGTTATAGGATAGAAGGTTGTAGTTTGTTTAACAGCTGTTTTTCCCCCTTTCTTTTACAAAGCACTTAGTTGCCATTGAATTGTAATTGCACTGACCAGCCATTTCCACCAACAGGCCTCCCACAATGACATGCCTTTTATGAAAAAAGGTACAGAGCATAATAGTTCTCTATGGCTTTAGAGTAGAGCTTATTTCAGGGCCAGAAAATGAAATGGAAATAGAAGCCTGAAATAAAAGAAACCAGCCAGAAACTCTTTGTTTAAAGAGAACTGGTTAACATTCTTGATATTCTTTGTCACGATGAGTACAAAGTGAGAAAGGCTTTTTTTTTTTTTTTTTTTTTTTTTTTTTTTAAATATGAGTAGCTGCACCTTTATATTGATCAGATTGAATTTATTATTGAACATGTAGAGCTGTGTATAGTGTAGGTGGTCAAATCTGACACCAGTAATTTTCAAGAGCTGAAATAAAACAAGTAAAAGTGATGAACCAAATGATCTCTTTTCAATAATTTCAGCCAGTGTAATTCAGCAATATGACATGCCAACAGGCACAGCTATTTGCAGACACGAGATGCTAAATTGAGAGGTAGGAAATCGTGACTGACTGTGTGTGTGTGTGT